>OZ026630.1:59370969-59810611 GCA_964020975.1 Hermodice carunculata | reverse complement strand
TTTTTCAACTTTAAGAGACCACTTTTTATCCTATCCACTGATATGATGCTTTCTTGACATGACTCACCAGATAGAATAGCCTCTTCAAGATCAGTTTTTAACGTTTCCATTTCTTTTACGTCATATGGAACAGAATTATATAATTTGGCATATTTATTAGCAAACAGTTCTCCTATTTCGCTTGGCTCTGACACCCCATCAATGTTACTTGGTCTATTACCACCCGCGTTTCTAATTTTTTTCACTTTGAACCAAAAGTTCGTAGTTTTATTATTTATAATAGATTCCGCTAATTTATTTGCGCTACACATCTCTTTGTTTCGTTTGACATAACGCAGGGCATAATGGTACTTGGAGCGAGTATTATTTCTAATGTCAGCAAGATGACCTGACCTAGGAGAGTTATTACATTTCCATATGAAATGCCAAAATATTGCATCTTTTCTGTAACCTTCAACATAATTACTCCACCCCGGTATCACTTTCTTTGATTTGTCAGAACTATATGGGATTGTAGATTTGCTCGCACTGATACATGCAGACACAATTTCATCATGGAAATTTTGAATGTCTGATGTGTGCTCCTTACACGTGGTATTAGTACAATGAATGGCCGTTAGAGGGACTTCAATTTTGCTTAAGTTTTGTTCCAGTTCACTACGGTAATTATTTAAATCCGTCACAGAGGCATTATGCCACAATGGCTTTGGGATGCTAGATATTAAGCTGTCAGTAGAAATATAAGACTTCATTATTTCCAGTTTAAGGATAACTGGAGAGTGATCTGAAAGATTATCACCTTCGTGTACCGTAGCATATTCAGATATCAATTCTGCTAAATTTTCAGATACTATAAAATGATCCAAGGTTGACTTTTCCTGATTAATTTTACTCTGATACGAGAAGTCAACCTGATTCTTTTCATGATTTAAAACACACGTAAGACCTTCATTCTGTAGTTCTTTGTGTGAAGAGACCTAAGTCGTGACAGGTCTGTATTAAAGTCACCACCTACGACGATGTTATCAATATTCAGTTCCTGGAACTTAAAACTTATTTCTGCTAGTATATCAGCATATTCTCTGGACTGTTCATTCTCACTAAATGTATCGCAAGGCATATATACGTTTACGATTAATATTTTGAAACCATTTGACTCACAAATGACACCACATACTCTTTTGGATATAAATTCCACTGGATTTACTTTAAAGTTTATATTTTTCTTCCACAGAATGGCGCAACCTCCATATGGTCTGCCAATAATAATTTCACTTTCATTCATACCTGACACTCCAATTACTCCCATACCTTCAACATGAGTAGTAATTGATTCTATACGTTTTTCCAAAAGCCAGTGCTCCTGTAATAGAATGATGTCATTATACTTGGACAACTTGTTAATGTACTCATATCTACCAGATCCATGACCATGGCTGTTATATGTTGCAAGTGACAAGACAGCCATGAGTGCAAACACATAGTACAGGAGCTTTGGTGACATTATTAGTATCTGTCTTAATTAGCCTCGCCTTATGGAGGGATAAATTTACGAATTTTGACTCCCTCAGGCCATAAACTGTCACAGAATAGATTATGAAACTGCAACGCTGGAACAATAAGTTTGAAAGATTTAAATTTGGCCTCATCGTGTGACGTACATGCAAGATCACGTACATCAAACCCTCCTTGTGCAATATAAGCTCGCAAATCTGTGGTTTGGGTATAGCCGTCCACCCTGTAAATAAATAAGTCCCGATTGGGCTCGGGAGCACCTTTAAATTTACTTGTTGTATTAGTTGCACTCCCCGTTATTACTTTATGTCGTCGTTTCTCTTGACGGCACTGCTGCTTTTCTACATAAGCTGAAAAGCGAAAATCATCAGCTGTATCACTAAATTTATCTCTGACTCCCCGCCAATTATTTCTTGCCTGGGAAGCATTGCTTGGTGCCCGACTAGTAAAGGAAAACTGGCTGGGTGCATACTCCAGGCTTTCCCTGGACACTGATCTAGCCATTGTGTTACTGGGAGCATTAAATATGCCCGTTTTCTGTTGACATGTACGATTTCCTACTAACGTATTTGCCCCGCCACGCCCTCGACCTCTCCCGCGTCCAGGCAGGTTAAACGCAGGTACTGCTAACCATGGTATGTGAGTTTGTGTGGGCTCGGGCTCAGGGTCTGTGAACTGAAGTTGGGTATTAGGAATATTTGGTACTGGTACTGTCATTGTTGTATTTGTGGACGGAACAAGACAAGCGTCCACAGTGGTTGCAGGACGGGTGGGTACACTTATTTGAATTTCCAGGGCTGTTGTACCCCCTTGAAGGGACGATGGACTAGTAGCCACATCATGATCATGCTTTGTGATCTCAGCATAAGACTTAAATTTCATACTGTCTTTCAACTGTATGTTCTCACATATTACTCTGTCCAATTTAATTTGCATCTGTTCAACTCGCCCCTCCAATTTATTCAGTCTATCAGCTAATGAAATATTGTTAAGCTCCTCAGGATGAGACCGAGGTATTTTGCCAAGACTAAGGGCATCAATTACAATGAGTGGGCTTTTGTTGGCTTTATCTAGTTTGTTCAGTGCTTGTATAATATCTTTTATATGAGCCTCACTCTCCAATCTGGACACTGTATTTTTTCTATTTTTCACACCCCCGATTATGATATGATCGCAGAACTTCCATAATGCATCTTTAGCTTGTATTATTTCCTCATCTATGAACCGTCCTAGAACAGCGTTTTTGATATTTTCATTTGTACCACTCTGCAAGCTAAACAGTATGTAAGCTAAGAGTGGTTGAAGTAGCATATCAGTATTGGTACTGGTATTTTCCAAACTACCCCCTTCGTCATTACTTGGGTTTTCTGGGGCATGACTGGATGGCACGTGATTAACCTGTGATTGACCAGAGTCATTGGTATTCAAATCACCACCATTCTCACTGTTGGGCTGGTTTAAAGCCTTTAACAATGTTGTACCGCCACCTGAAAATCTCTGGTCTTTGCATTTTTTGCATAACCAAAGATCGCTTCCATAACAGTCAATTGTTTTCTTTCTGGACGTACACACCCCTTCTCCGGGGCCCGCGCACACAGGCATTGTCTACGGCACAGACACAATTAAGAGTAATCAACCGGTCTAGACTGTACCAACGACAACACTTGAAGAAAATAACGTATACTTCCAATCTTTCACCAGATAGCTGTCCATAATTCACTTATTTCAAACTTTTTCCATGAAAATTCGATATCGGCAAAGTCTGCATGACTTACTCTGTTGTCCGCAAGCTTCTTATCTTGATAATAAATCTCTTGATCAGGAAAAAAGTTGAAATTCTGCAGAGCAATTTTAGGCGTACTAAGCAATCTGACGCATGCGTAAGAACCCTCCAATTTTCACTGCATTGTGAGTATTTTTATGGACAGCAGTCCTGACAGCATGTGGCTGTCTATGGGATCAGGATTGCCTTCCCCAAGAAGGCATGCACAGGACTGCAGTCCTGACAGCATGTGGTCATCAACATGTCACAAGGACTGCCATCTTCAGCACCTTGCAAAGTTTCATATAGCCTGTACATATGCTATCTGTTCACTTTTATAACATGTACATGGAGTTTTCATGCCAATACGGTCTATGCATAAGTTCACCACGCGGGTAACCCCCAGCGCAGATTCCGATGTAAGAGCCAGGCGCGCACAGGTTTCTGGGTAATTTGCGACCACTCAGTCTTACCGCACAGGCTAGCGCTACTGAATACAGCAAGTAACGAAGAGTGAAACACGGACAATGATTTCTTCAAGAAACAAAATCTGGGGTGGCTGAAAAAGAATTTGAAAGACAAAGGAACATCAATTGATGGAAAGGACAAAGCGGCACTTTTATTTTTGATATTTGTCAGTTTGACCAGGGAAGTGCTGTTTAGAATAGCACGTCCCTTGGGGCTAGTCCCTGACCCTGGTTCGACGTTTCTTCCTGGTATCGACATTACAGCCCACTACACAACAGTCAGTGGTGGTTTACCATGATAATTCCCCTTGTCAGTCAACGTTCCATCTGTAAATGCCTTCCGTGCTCCCTCCGCCAACGATCTACAATGGTAAACTTCTATACACCGCCTGTATTTGGTCCATTTCCTGCTTTTCTGTTCATGTTGACACAAACAAGATTAGTGTGCGCCATCATGCATCATCGTGACCACTTTTGAGAAGGTGCACAGCGCGCCATCTGGTAGCAAAAAATCAGCCCACATGCCTCGCTTTCGTAATGGGACAACTGTCGGGGTTTTCCCACTTGGTGAACTTATGCATAGAGCGTATTGCAGGCACTGTGACTGCTATGATAGCAGTCTGGTTTGGTAAGGGACAACCATCAAACTTACACACCTGAAGCATCTTATCAAGACCTTGGACAAATTAGCTTTCTGGTGACCATGAGTCATTTTTCAAGGTCACAGGGATCGACATAGAAACCCTTGTAAACATTCCATCATGAGAGTAAATGAAGCTACAACCATCAACTTATTCCCCTGAAGTATCATAAGACCTTACATGAGTTTGCTCCCTGGTGACCTTGACCCATTTTAAGCTCTGCTGACCAAAGGGCACAGAACTCGTGCTATCACTCATCTGTCTGTCTTTGTAACTCTGTCCAGCTGTAAACTGTTTGCTTGTAAACACAATACAGTCTACAGTTTTTGAGTTAGCCCCATGTAACTTTTAGGACTTAAAAAATACTTGAAAATCTAGGTCGAGTTCTGTCCATCTGTAAACTTTGCTTCTTAACATGATACAGTCCACTGTTTTTTAGTTAGCCCCATGTAACTTTTGGGACTTATAAAGTGTATGAAAATCTAAGTTGAGTTTGATATTAGTGGTGCCACCTACAGCATTATGCAATATATGGGTCAAAATGTGAAAATTTTGTGACCTCTCTAGCATCCTTAATTTGTGATAGATCGTCATCAAATGTAGTGGGATTGTGTACATGGTCAAAATCTGGGTTGCATATGATACTAGTGGTGCCACCTATATTATGATGGAAATTATGAGTTAAATGTCTTGAAAGATACAAAATTACATATAAAAAAGGTTGAATGTCATGATGTTGCATCAAATGGATTACCTTGACTAGTTTTTCAAGGTCATGGAGGAAATGCATTTCAGGAAATGATTTTTTGATGATCATGGTCGCCAAATTATATGTCAGTAGAGCATTAGGCCCATGAGTCTCTTGTTAGTGAATCATTATGAAATTTGGTGAGATTGTGGGGAAGGTCAAAATCTTAATTGATTGAGATACTGGTGATGACACCTACAGTTTGATGGAAATTATGAACTTCCACAAATGTGTGGTCATGTGGAAGTTTGATGTTGCATTATATGGATGACCTTGACTAATTTCAAGGATCATGGACAGCATGCATTGTTGGCAATTAGTTTTTTATGATGGTCATCAGATAATTTTCAGCAGAGCATTACGCCCATGGGCCTCTTGTTCAAGGTCAGAAGGACAGACATGAAAAAATCACAAATGCTGTATGTGGAGAACAAAAAAGCTTTATTCTTCAAACTTTGACAGCTGAAGCATCGTATGAAGACCCTGGTTAAGTGTGCCTTGTAACATTTACCAATTTTTCAAAATCATTGGTGAATGGTATTTTTTTTTAAAATCATAAATGATCTATCTGAAGAATAGACAAAGTTTCATCCTTCAAACTTATTATCCTACTTTGGTTATTTATTGGATGATAATGTGTGTGAGCTAAACCATTAAAGTTGCATTTGAATAAAGCCCTGACGTATGAAGCTGGTGAAGGAAAAATATCTCAGGCAATGGGGACAAGTTATTCTTTGAACTCTTATTTTTGCTTCCACCCCACCCCCATCAAATCTGAGCTGAAATTTATTGCATATACTGCAGAAAATAATATTAAGTGATATATATTTGTTGTATCTGTGTGTTATGGCAAAAAAAGAGGAATACAAATTTGTGTGACAGTTTTTGACGCCCCTACCTTCATATGTGTAAGAATCAACTTTCACATGTAACAAATGTGTTGTGGCTATATGTAGACACTGTCTTCTCTTGCTTGTGAATCACTAGTACATAAATTTTCCAAAGGAGAAGTTTGGCTGCTAGATTATCGGAGAGAAGCATATAATGAACAAAAATTTTAGATGCTTGAACATGCAGTTTGCATTAAAAAAAAACAAACCCTTTTATCACTTTTTGTTGGCAGGGAAGGGAAGAAAGAGAACACATGGAAGGTTTATGGACATTATGAAGATCATGAATCAAAGTGATAAATGTAGAAAAATTTCTACTGCCCAGAATACAGAATGGCAAATGTGAGATACCATAGGGAGACTAGTGAATATCATGACAACCACCTGAGAGGACCTGAGAAGGTTGTTACACTATTTGTCAGATGCCCCCATTCATAGGATTTCTCATATGTTCTGTGCAATACAAATAAAATGTGTTAAGGTTCAGAAATTATTGTCATCATCTTATGGTTTGTTGTTAATGACCGATTACTGTTTGTTTAATTACCTGTGAGTAGGTGGTGGTTATGAGGACTGTGACCCGCTTAATTTGCTATATTATTGGTATTCACCTCCATAGAAAATTATGTTTAACACAGCATGACATCAGTATATTACGAAAAGTGGCATTTTGTGAAAAAGAGAAGCAGCAAATAAATGCAATACACATATGTCCAAAGCGATGAATACATTGGAACAAACCCAAGAGGCAACTTTAAGTCTTAATTTTCATCCAAGTTGACATTATTTACCATTTTATTGGTCTTTACATACTAAATAGGGTCCTTAGTGGACATTTTTCACTTCATTTACACTCCCTCTCTGTTCAAATTCTCAGATTCTGTCTCAAAGACTTATCTTAGGTTTCCTTAGTTCGTAGCTCTGTATCTCCTTGTCATCGAGCAATAGGGAACCTGATATGAGGGACATTAATTTCAGTGCTATCTTTGCATTAGTTTGTAGCTCTACTGACTTGTCAGTCAGCACAGGTATTGGAATCTGTTTTCGTCTGTCATTCGTCTGTCCGTCATTAGACTTTTACATTTTCAACTTCTACTCAAAAACTGATACATGGAATGTTTTGATTTTGCACATGGACGTTCCCCAGGTGGCCTTCTATCAACTTTGCTAAGGAGATGATGATGCAATAATTTTTCTATTTTTTATGAATTATTTAATCAATTTTTTTAAAAAAGAACTACTATGCAAATTGTTTTGATATTGCACATAGGGTCACCCAGTTCTTATTTTGGCCACGAGGGGTGCTGCAATTTTTCTTATTTTCAAAGTATTTTTGTGTGTTAAAGCTATTTTTTACTTCTCCCAAATGGCGGAACAGAATTGCTTAAAATTTTATCAGAATATTATTTGACTTCACACAATGAAAGTTGCAAAAATTATATGGATATGTTAATTTTTGATGAAGTTATGGGAAATCACACTTTGCGACTGTAGGTAAGTGTTACCACTGTATTGTATATGTGGCTATTGTATTTACATTTTTTACTTCTTCTCCTCAAAAGGCGATGCTTGGAATGTTTTGATTTTGCACATGGGTGTTCCCAGGTGGACCTCAACCCAGTTTGCAAAGGAGATGATGGTGCAATGATACTATTTTGTATGAATTTTGCAATTGATTTGTGGAATTTTTTTTTTTTTTTCATCTTGAGAACTACTTGGCCAAATGCTTTGATATTACACATAGGGTCACCTGGGGCCACTTGGTTCTTATTTTGGCCACCAAGTGGCACTACAATTTTTTTCTTATTTTTTAAAATTAATTTTTGTGTGTTAATGTTATTTTTGACTCCTCCGGAAAGGCGGAACAGAAGGGCTTAAAATTTTATCAGAATATAATTTGACTTTAGACAATGAAAATTTGCGAAAATGATATGGATATATGCTAATTGTTGACGAAGTTATGGGAAACCAAACTTTGCAACCATAAGTAAGTGTCACCACTGAATAGTGTATATATGGGTATTGTATTTACATTTTCGACTTCTCAAAAAGCGTTGCTTGGAATGTTTTGATTTTGCATTGGATGTTCCCCAGTAGGACCTATATCAAGTTTGCAAAGGAGATGATGACGCAATAATTTTTTCTATTTTTCATGAAATTTGTAGTTGATATTTTGAAAAAAAAAAAAATCTTCATCTCAAGAACTACCTGGCCAATTGCTTTGATATTACACATAGGATCACCTGGGGTCACCTAGTTCTTATTTTGGCCACCAGGTGGCACTGCATTTTTTTCTAGTTTTATTTTGATGAATTATATATCTAGGGCCAATGATTTTCCGATTAAAAAAAAAAAGAGGAATTCTACTTCATCAGCAAAAATCTTAAATTCCATTTCACTGCTATATATGTATACATAATTCATATAAGAAAAAATATCAAATTCCCTTTCAAGGGTAAAAAAAATGCACAATTCCACTTCAGTTTCAGAAAAAACGGAAAATCATTGTCCCTATATATCAAACTTTGCTACCACTGTACATGTATATAGCTATACAGACTACAGTGCATGTGTTACAATACTGTAAAAGCATATTCCAGTCAGCAGAGCACAGGATCATCATAATCATCTTGTTATTTCTTGCATAGTTCTGGACTGAAAGATGTCAAATGAAGGATGGCACTAAAGGATCCATATAGTTTTCTTCATTAAACTTATGAATGAAGCTCTACAAACCCAATTTTAGTTGCCATGGCAACTCATTTGAAAGGTAAGAGGAACACCCCGGGGTGTAGAGAGGAGCATGAATGTTTGCTATCGAGGGACCTGTCTCCACAATAGGGCCCTCTCCATGGGTCTGTAAATGAACCACAAATCAAGGAGCTGCTCTTTGATATGCCACTGATCTGCTAAAGCAAACATGTTACTGCATTCAAAGTGGCCAGATATGGATTGTGATGAACGTCTTGCCTTTCAAGAGGGTATTGGGCCACAAAAGTGTTAGTGTAAACACAATATTCTGCAGACAGATTTTTTCCTATTTCTGTTCCATCATTCCAGGAAATACATAGTCATGCCTTAAATGTAATTAAAATTTTCCAAAATGTACTGCCACAGTATATTCTCTTACAAAATGGTCACTGTATCCTCTGACAATAAAAGTACATTTACAGAATTGCCGGCCTTGGGGTTGGCAAGGCAGCATGGTCATAGAGGTAACACCATGTTCTAATCAACTCTCCACCCAGCACTCCAGCCCAGGCAGCTAGTCCTCAGTTCATTCTCACTATTGTATCTGTGGAGAAGCTCATCATCGATTGCATAACCATTTCCATAATCACCTGTTGTTATACTTGGAAGGTATGCTGGACCCTGATGAGGAGCAGAATTACATATCAATGATGAGGAGCCCAGCATAATGATGCACAATATAGAATGAAATAGGAGACCCTTATTTGGCCAGGACTGGAATTTTCAATCAATATGATGAGCATTTCCTCTGATGGCCCACCTGTACATGTCCAACTACACAAGATTACTGTCATCAATGCAGACAAGTGTGTGTGCTCTGAGGCTGACAGCACAGAGAGTCTGGCAGCACAAGATTCGCCTTGAGCAACAGACACAGAGAAAGACGCTGTGTCATTAGTAGATGATCAAACATTTTTGAATTTATCTTCATCTCTGAAATTATAATTTCAATGACTCTTACTTCTGCTTTCTTCTGATGTTAAATTAATATTTCTATTGAATGTGCTTTTTGTTCCATTTCTTTCAGTTGAGCATTGTGTGTTTTATGAATAAAATTACTATCTCAATGACTTAGCATCTTCCAAATACTTAATCATGTCTATTGAAAACTGCCATATTCAAGAGTGTTATTGAATGAAGACTTTATTTTTATATTATCCTTCATTGATTTTGTGAAATGACATAAAAAAAATGAATGAAAAATTAGAAGAAAAAATGTTTCCTTTGTCCAAAAAGCTTGATCAACAAGGCTTGGTATGGCTCAGAGTGTATAAGGAAGGAAAAGTGAATGCAACAAGATTCTGGCTTTGTACAATGTAAAAAAATTAGTCCCCCCCCCCAAAAAAAAAGCACTGCCATTGTTATATTACATTTATAAAATGGGCAATAACATTAGCCTTAATATAAAGTATTGTGCACCAAATTACCTGCACACAACATGCTGTGCGTCAGAATATATGGTCTGCAAATATAATCATGGCGGTCAACTTTGAGCTGGAAGAACTGGGGTATACAGGGGTGTTTGGGTAATTGCAGGCAGTTGGCTTGTTGGATAGGATTGCTCAATAATAAAGAAAGCATAGTGTTGCTTAACTGTGGGGTAAAAATGGAAAATACATGGAAAAATATAGAGTGATGCATAGATATGTGACAGTGAATGAAACTGATCTTTACATGGACAGCAGGTGTCCATTTGTCAGTGCCAGTGTGCCTGGATGGCCTGTAACCATGTCCTGAGCATGGCACTGGATCATTCCAAATAAAGTGCCCTGTCATGAAACAATACATGACGTGCTAAGAGGTATGTACAGACATGGGCAGACAATGCATGGCTTTAAACTTGAAAAAAACCCAAACATTTATTACTTTCAATTCTAGGGTTGAATGTCTCCGTTAATATGCCAATCATGCAACCACACAGCAGTGATGATTCATCATAAATACCACTTGTCATGTACCAATTATGGTTCAAAATTTCTCCACACTTTTTCCAGCAACAAACTACTGCAGTGATTTGCATTTATAATTCTCCATGGACTCTTTTGCATTCAAAGTGCTTATTTAGGCACTAAAAGATTAACAGACACCATTTTGACACTTGGTGCTTCCCATTTTTCTAAGTTAATTTTCAGGCACATCTGATGCGACCTCTTGTGGCACTTGGCTTGAAGTACGGTACCCACATCAGATGCTGCGCCATCTGTTATTAAAGGCATATGCTCTGCTGGCTGTCATTACCTACCTGTGTCATATTAAAGTGAAAGCATAACTGAGGCCAAAGTGTTGATATACTTATCCAAAGGAATTTATGTCCAGTTTTATCCAACAAATGCAGTATAAACATAAGAAAAGAAATATTATGCTATCAATGCATTGCAAATCAAATAAACTGCAAATTAGTGCAGTCAGTAATATTTGTTCCTTTTTCATTTTATTCAGCTAGGTAGCTTTGGACAAATGCCATCATATAATGAAAGCATACAGTCTCCAAAATGTTATAATGTGGAGGACATATAATCACTGACATGTAAAATTACCAATCTGCCCATATGAATTTAATGTGACATATTCTCAGTATAGTACAATGTGATGTATTTTTATACATAATCAAGAGCTGGGGCTTTAATTGCATTTTTGCTTTGCATGCCCTTCTGGCAACTTTCCCAAGGAAAACAGGTGATAATTTCTGAGAGAGCTCAGTTCTGTTACAGATGTCTATATTAAAAAATTGTTGTTTGGTATTTTACATTGTATTGTTTTGTTGGTGCTGCCATCTGGGGTACCTTAATGTGGTTTTCTTTGTATGCTTTTGTTTTATCTGCCAGAAAAACATCAAGTTTTTGTGGTACATAACATTTTCTGGAAAAAATAAACAATTTTGAAAATGAAATGTTAAAGCAGATTCTGTGTTTATAGTATAAAGACCTAACTAAAGCATTACAGACACTTCCTTCATACACTCATTATTTAAATGGGATGTCATGAAAAAAGAACATTTGGAGACTTTGCATGGGGCCAGTTAGAAAGGCAATCAAAATGAAAATAATTAGAGAAGTTCATATATTATTCACTGTAGTTTGAGACCAAAATAGAGTTTGTTCAGAGTTTAATTTGTAGACGCTAGGCCCATCGGAAACTGCATGGTAGCACTGAGCCAGAGAAAACGTAGATACCAAGCTATTAAATCATGGGTCAGTCTGGCTTCATTGCCCATATTTTGAGGTAAGCTGAGGCTAGGTCAACACTTGGCCCCAATCAGGTATATTGCTTTCCTTTCATTGCGCATGTAGTTAAGTTTCAGAAGGTTTCTTTGTCTCTGTTGCCCTCATAAACACATTAAAAGATAGGCTTCATGCATAAAGTTTTTAATGGTGACAGAAATGAACATGTCATTATATGTGATGAAGTATTGGACTGCAGCTAATGGTGGGAATACAAATCTTTCAGATGTGACTGTTGTGTGACATATATTGGGGTTAATTGTCAGGATTTTTTATATACCCGCATACATTTTGTTGAAGTAGTAAGGGTGTGGCTGAAGTAGATGTTTGAGCAAGTTGACAGCACCACTGGAATACGCCCATGCTAACTTGTCAGATATAAAATACTTAAAAAACACACCCTGGACTTCAATGGCAATACACTTGCTCTCACAATTGTTTGCTTCCATGTATGTAGTTTCATTTTTTTTAAATCCAAATCCTCAGCATATTTGCTCACCATCACACAACAGATGCATGTGAGGGAAGGGGGTGGGGGTGGGTGGTTGCCATGACAAGGGATTCACCTACACTGTTAACATGAATAAGAGGAAATACGGATTGTGAGATGAGTAGAAGCAGATTGAGTTGTTGACTCAAGTGTGGAGCTGTGTCGGTTCAGTATGTATGTATTTATGTGTTGATACAGTCCACAGTGCACACCTTTTCAGGTCAGCCTATGCACATTTGTTCTGCTGGCTATCAATTGTCACGCATGAACCTGTCTGCTGTTTACATTTGTTACACATGTACAGGCAATAATTGTTTTATTTGCTGCCCACAGATGTCACTTGCACATGCATCTTTCACTGTATGAGTAATGGTGCAGTACATGTATATGGCCTCTCATTGGTTTGTCTACTACTTGAAACCAATGAGTGACAAACCAAATGACAAATCAAATGAACGATAACAATTAAACTGTATCCTTAATACCCATGCAGGATAACCCATTCAGGATAAGCTTCAGACATAAGAGAAAGGGAGATCAGCAGCTTGGTCGAGATGAACTCATTTGCAACATGTAGTTAAGTGAAGAATACTGGTTCCACAATGAAGAGTAACAGCTGCATGTACCTTGCAGATACTTTATTGCTCTCAGTCTTTATTTTCCAGGAACAACAACATACAATTTCTTGAGTCTTCTCTGACTGTATCTGAGGTTACAGGGTGAAGACTCCCGCTTTTATACAATTTTCAGTCTGTTGACAGGTAAATGATTTCCCAAGTGACACATGACAACCAATCATAAAGATGCCAAGGACTTAACAATTCAGTTACAGATATGCAGTTTGCAAACATAGAAACAAAGTCAGATTAATACCCTACTTTGATAGATGAAGCCCAAAGCACTGGCATGGATTTCAAACTTACTGATTTTCCAGGTGACACTGATTTCAAACTTATTGATTATTTCCTGCACACCTCATTTACAGGAAGGCATGGCAGGACAAACAAAAGGTTTGTTAGTTGTTTCTCACTTCACAGGTGCTGAACAGTAGACACCTGTCAGCGTGGTCAGTATATGGAGTGGCAGGCATTGTTTTGGACATCTGTTGTGTGCTGTCCCCTCCCGCTCTTCCCTGTGTGATCACATGACAAAACAAGTGTCAAACACAAAGAACAGTTTATATATTTTTAGAAACTAATCACATTTAATTCAGAATATTTATGGGAGAAAATATAGATTCTGTAATGTTTCCTGAACTAAGATTGCTTCACAACAAACCAAAACTTTCAAACATGGCAAGCCCGAATATCTGCCTATAGCTAGGTTATTGCATCTCTTTGAATTTGTCCAGGGCTATACCGTCTCCTTGGTAGTACACAATTTGCACCATTACTACAACTGTGGAATTGGACAATGGTCACATGTCACGCCTTCATTTAGTGTGTTAATGAATATGATACCGAGGCAGCTGCATGGGCTTCAAAGACAATTAGCACCCATTCTTTTATGGTTACATGGTTGTCAAGGCCTATTAGCCAATCAGAATGCTACTTTGTAGGTCGTTACCTGAGACAACCCATCCTGGGAAAAATGCACTGCAACCTGGTGATAGAAATCAGCTTAATAAAGATTATCTTTTGAAAAGAATTATTTTCGTTATTTTAGCAATTTATGCTAGTTTCTTTTGCAATTTATGATACTTAGTCCCCTGCTAAACAAAAATAAAACCACTTAGATTCTTGCACTTTTTTAAAGAAATTAGTGCCCCCTATAAAAATTCTTGATTTTGCCAAGGACAGCGTGGAGGCTGTGAAATGCATTGAAAATGGGTAAATTTGAGAGTGAACTTCACTGGGACATAAAAAAAAGACTTATATACTCCCCATTAAGTCATTATGGGGATTCTATGACCTCCACAGGGTGCCATGACCTCACGCTGCACGCCTTGGTCATGGAATTCCAAGAATTACACTTTCTTACAGCTTAGACTACTTTTACTGTTAGGGTTTCAAGACTGAAACAGGTAAAAGACTGATTGATGCAGGCCAGTTTGACAGTCACCAGCTGGCAAAATTCCAGCACTTCTTTATATTAATGGAGAAAACAAGCATACGTATGGAAATTAAGATTTGATCAGACCTAAAAGGACTCCTATTCCACTGTCAGGATGACACTGGAATAGCATCCATGACGAATAATGCCCCAGTTAAGACACTGGAACATCATATATGCACTCACAAGAAGTCTTACAACATTACATGTATCCGTATATAACAAAGCGGCTCATAAGCAACACTTGCAAGCATTAAACATTCATGAAATATATCAAAGGTGATGTACTTGTGACATACTGAGTCACATGGGCTGGCAGCGGTGATGTTTGCACTAAAAATATGAACATATAATTGCGAAGTAACCCAGAGGGAATTAAGGCTGATGTAAAGGCATGCAACTTTTTTCGAATTAAAACTACCAGAAATGGTCTTGTGTCATTTAAACGTCTTGTCTGTGTGTTTTTTCCCATAGTTAGGAATAATGATGCAGGCAAACAATCAAAGTTCGTACAACTTCCAAGCTGATAAGTGGATACTGGGAAGTGACATACTTTATAGCTTATTAGCTTATAAAGTACTATCTACACAAGATCTTGTTTGGCCCAGATGTGAGCAGTGCGTTCAAGATTGCTGGGTAAGTGCAGTAGTGTATGTGTAATATGGTTGATGATACTCGGTGAATTTTATAAATGCTCTTTTAGGATTTATGATAAATAGTTCTGCTGGTCAGACATTCAGTGATCTGTTGATGTGACATTCTGCTAGAGCTGATGATCCCATGTTGAAGGCTCTATTTATTAGCCCATACACATGGGTACTGGTGCACCATGACAGTGATGCCTTGTCACTGTGGGGCAGACACCACTGCTGATAAATATCAACTTGACATTAAAACATCATTTGGGAGCTCTTATATTAAGCCTAGGAGTTGAACTGTCTTCAAATCAATTCTCAAGTGTCTCCATCTCAATCATACCATGATAGTAGTGTGATTATATATTCAGCAGCGAACATTTTGAGGAATTCTTGAAAAAAAAATTAGTAAGACGTACTGGAAATAAGAATGCACATTCACATATCATAGGCCAATCACACATCATATAGCATGTTACAGATGCATGACAAACCTACCAGCTGCCAATTAGGGCAGACTAGGAAAGTACAGACAGTCAGCAAGGATAAACTTGCTGGCTTCATTATTGACTGACAGTAGACATGCATATAACTGAACAACAGTGGTCCCTGTACATGCCCTGGCTGGCTTCACTTGGACACTAGGGGTCTCGTGCTACATGAACAGTTGCTCCAGCAATGCCATGAACTGACCTACAGTACTCTTGTGGCATGCAAGGGCAAGTCACATTGCTTCAGACAGACTCAGCTTTAAAGACTGTAAAATGTGATATTTACATTCAGGGTTATTTGGTGCATTAAGTACTTTACACCCTATGCGGCACAAGCGTAATTGAAATTGCAATAGTAGGACTTCATTACCTGGCAGCGGATCTGTTTGTCAAACCTTCAATTCATTTCAATAGTTTATTTCACAACAAGTTTTGTACACAGCAGAAATAACAAACATAATAAGTGTGACAATGTCCAGAAGGCTATGCATTTGTACCGACATGTATCAACTACTAATAAACATGTGTTGGTATGCATGTGCTTGCATTTTGTATAAAAAGATTACAAAATTTTTACAACATTCATCAAAACCATATTATTTAAAAGAGCTATGAGTTAACCTGAAATGAGTAGGAGTGACCTTAAATAATCAGAAAAATCTGCATAAATTTACTTTGTGCAGCAATCACCACAAATATCAAATTGCGAAATATCAATACCTTTTAAATTGAGCCACTGTTGAAAGAAACTAGATGAAAAAAGCACTTAAGTACTGAATTTTCTGTGTGGATAAGTATGGGAGTATACATCAAGATTTTCATTGACTAACCAGTGTAATAATTTACTTTAACCCTTAAAGTGCTAATCACTGCTATAGTCGTTTTCTCATTACTGTTAAACATAGAATGGTTAAAAGATTCAAATTCCTCATGGAGATAGCTTTTATTCAAATACCAGCAAGCCTAGTCTGAAGCAAAAAGTAGTCTTAGTCAACAGCTTTCCTGGGGGCACTTTGCGCGCAACACGCGCAAAGTGCCCCCAGAAAAGCTGTTGACTCAGTCTTAAATCAGCTCTTTAAGGGTTAAAAGGAGAGTACAGAAAATGAATTTTTAATCTTATTTGGGACATGTACTAAGTTATAAAATTGTGGACCAGTATTAAGCACACTTTGGCAAATTAATTAATCCTATGCTGCCTAGATTTTTCCTAAACCCAAATTGTTACCACCTGTATAAAATCCTGCCAGTACTTTCGGACCTGTATCCACTATCGAGCCAACCTTCTTCCCAAAGCTCCATCATTCACTCAACAGGGGGACTTGGCAGGTCTGACTAGTAGTGCTACTTACATGTAACTCACAGCCTGGGGTGACTTCAGTGTCTGATAAAAAACCCCTATTCTGGGGCCCACCGCTGCCTACAACTGCTAATTGTATGGCATTGTATTTACATTTTCAGGTAATGCTCACTCTGGAAAAGTCCCATTGTATATTGTACATTGCATTCATTTAACAAATTAACCTTCCCTTTACACTAATCACACATATATTTTGGATAGTACCTCTTCAAAATGTCAAATTGGGACAAACCCATAATGGCTGCCATTTTAAAAATTGTGGATACCTCAACCAATGGTTCATGATAAATGAGGATAGTATTGGGACGATCTGGGGGAGGGGGGTTGTAATATATGCAACCAAAAGTATATATTTTGCAAATGTTTCAGAGTAGGCTATGCCTTATTGAACTTTGTGTTGGTATGCTGTTTCCGTGGCCCAAGTTAACCCTCCAGACAAGTTGAAATAAAATGCTTTGTTTGAGTTGACCTTACTGCAAAATAATGGCACATGACGGCCGCTTTCTCAATAAAATCTTTCAGCCAGGGTGGATCAATTTTTATTAGGGAACGACAACTTGAAACTGTTTTTTTTTTTTTTTAAATCTTATGTTTCATAAAAATTAGGGTCAGGACTCAGACCTTTTCAGTGGGGTTGGTCGGGTTATCGGAACCACACACATGTATGTATCTATATTTTTGTTAGGCCTTAGGTAACTTGGACATTTGTCAAAACATGTTTAAAATGGATGTTGTTTCCCCTTTTACACATTACCTCTTTGGACGTCAGTTGAATTTGTTACCTACGCATAGCCAAAGGCACCTGTAAATTATAGAAAAAATGTTGACTGTTCAGGAACTTCACTAATTATCTATCTGTAATATCTTGCAATAGTGGAAACCACAGAAAATCACATGTATGTGTGAAAATCCTAACAAAACAAAATCCAAATATTTACAATAGTTACACTACACTTCAGTTCAAGTTTTACTGTAATTTGTAAGTTAATCATTCAGTAAAATGTTGTTTTGGTAATTCGCGTCAGAAAAGTTGTCTGCTTTGTGTCATTCGTTCAATGCAAAACACACACACAGTGCAGGCACAATGGAAATTCCACCAGATATGTTCAAATATTTATGGTCTGATACTGAGGAGGACATCCTGAATATTGAACTGTGTGCATTTTCAGTGGGAGAAATCCCAAAATTTAGAAGAAGAAAAAATGGACAAAGAATTGTCTGAAATAGTGCTGAATTTACACTGCTGGAGACACCGTCATTCCCAGGCGCTGCTCGTGATACCAGGTCACTGCCAGGCCCAGGAAACCAAAGCAAATTTCTACCGTCTCTCTTGACCAATCATAATACATGTACAACAATTTTACAAGTATCATCAAATAAATCAAATCATGTTCATGTCTGGTTATCAATTAGAATCTTCCCTCAGATCTTATTACAGGAATGTTACACTTCCAAAAAATCTTCCAGAATTCATTATCAAGACTGGCAAATGGTATGACCATCAAAATATACATATATAAACAAATAAAGTAACTAACTAATTAATATAGATAGATTAGATTAGATTAGGTAGGTAGGTAGGTAGGTAGGTAGGTAGGTAGGTAGGTAGGTAGGTAGGTAGGTAGGTAGGTAGGTCGGTGGGTGGGTGGATGGGTGGGTAGGTAGGTAGGCAGGTAGGTAGGTAGGTTATAACATGGTTGGACTTGTGTATCATTTTTATCAGGAGCGGTGATCTGAGATCATGCACAAGCAGACCATAGCAAAGCAAGGGAATGATGTCAGATCAGCACAATTGTTAAAAATGATACTCAAGTGCAACCATGTTATGATTTATTTATCAAATGATTAGGTCTGTTTTATGGTGTAACAAGCTTGAGGGGGGCAAAACACAATTATACGGGCCAAATGGTGCAAAGGAACGTTGTGTAACGGAATAAAGCACTATAAGCCTACACCTTAATCTGTCATGTGCAGAGTACTTTTGCCTGAAAAAGTGGGTTCTGCCAAATGTTGTTCAATATGTTAGGTCTACTTTCATTCATTATGAGTCAAACAATTATCTGTAGAGTCTTTTTGACAAACAGTGACAATAGACTCCTCAAGCAAAGGGTCAAATTCACTTGGTGGGATATCTTGAGGCCCACATAGTTCTACATGTTCAAGCAGAAACTGCATCAGTAAACCAATATCTGGGTCAGTTTTTTGTGTCGTGTTGTGGTTCTGCTAGTCCTTGACAAAGTCATTAATAGATTTATCCCTCTGAACATACCTTCCCAATGGTATGAGCTCAGCACCACCCATCAACAACATTTCAAGAATGTCAGTGATGACTGCTTCTCCCACCATTTTGTTGCTACATGCACTGATGTCAAGCGCTTCCAACCAACTATGCAACTACACAAAGATACAGCGTATGTCATTGATATCATTAATTTTCATGTATATCCTCTTTTTGCATGGATATCGCATTTTCATGCATTTTAAATAAATGTATAAAAAAAACACAAGACTGTTATTTCAACGAAATAGGCCTAACCTATATATATATATATATATATATATATATATATATATATATATATATATATACACACATATATATATAAACAGAAACATACCTGCCAAGTTTCCCTGATTTGAGGGGATTTAATCTTATTTCCCATCTTATTTAGTGGCATTTTTGATTTTAAAAAATGTCTCATTTTCAGAAATTTCCCCCATGAAACCCCCAATATTTCTTCAATCTTTGTAAAATATAAAATGTCCCCCATTGGCACAAAAATTCTCCCTATTTCTTGTCAAAAGATGTTGGCAGGTATGCAAAAAACAAGAACAAAACAAGGCCACAACACATCAGAACCAAATGATGCAATATGTTCAGATTCAAGTGCAGTCAGTGGCCATGGTGTGGGAACTCCTGTGCCCATGAGAAAATGCATCCAAGTACCCATCGTCCCAGAAACTTCACGTCAGCCATAACAGCAGTCAAGAAATAAGTAATTTATCCATGTCAACTCAAATCTTGACAACCAGTGTAATTTCTCATTCTACTTTCCACAACTGCACGATCAGTTTCTGATGTACAGTTCAAAACTGGATCAGGAGTACTTGTTAAATGCCATACCCAGGCTGTGGGACAAACTTCCTTTTTTGTACCTATGAGTAGCTCAAGAAAGCGGAGAAGTATCTGTCAGCTTATGAATGCTTGAATTCTACTTCACTTTGTGTCACCTGCCAGCTGAATGAACATTTGTAAAAGTAACCAGAAATTAAACTGCTCTGATTAAACTGGCAATGATAAGAAATTGTGTCAGTGATATTGTTGGCAGCTGACATGGTATTATTCTGCTTTACCGTGAGAATCGTGGCTTAACAGTTCTTGCTTAGAACTGTCAAAAGATGGTAATATCAAGAAAGTGCTTGTCCTAAACCAGGTTCATTTGTATTTTTATTAAGTAGGCAATTCAAATTTACATTTAGCACCTACCAACAACTAAAAATAGAGACTGACTGTTTATAAATCTGTTCTGAAACCTAATTACCAATGTCAGTTGCCCTAATAGTTCTGTCAACATGTGGAAGCAGTCTTATTTCATCTCACTTTGATGCATAAAGGTGAAAAAGACTGGTCTTCTGTGTGCACCATTAAACTTTGTAAACAACTGAAAAAGACACACCAAATATTTCTGTAGGCTACTTGTACATTAAACCATGGACCAAATGTTGATCCAGAACTTCCTGTGTGTCATTGTGGGCTGTTCAGCTTTGCGAACAGACAGTCCTTACAAACGAAATTATGAATATTGCTGTTGTTGTTATCATCATCATCATCATCATCATCATCATCATCATCATCATCATCATCATCATCATCATCATCATCATCATCATCATTATTAATGTTATTATCATGAGTAGCACAGCACCACTTACTGAGTTGAAAAGTTATATGGGTTTTGTGTGTTTTGTAGCTTATGTCCATGTATTTGTCGTGTGGGCTGCACAGCAATTTCTTTGTAAGTCTGAACCCAAAGAATGCCCACTAAAAATTGTGATTTTTTCATTGATCCTTTTTTTTGTAAGTAACATTGAGTGATCCCATCAGGCATGCATGGTTTGCAGTATGTTCAAGAATAATTACTTTCATTTCCTTATTTTGAACAATTTTCAATAAGTACATACATGTAATGATGTGCAAGAGAACATGCATTTCTAGCATTGTAGAGTGATACTGATGTTAATGCATGTTTATATTGGCCAGCTCTTCAAATATACAATGTACAATGTATACACACCTAGAGTGGGTCATTGCTTTTGTATTAGGTGTTTTCAGCAGTGCCATAGTGATTGGCAAGAGACGTGACAGCACAGATATAAAGCTTTATGGTCACAAACATCTATATTTTTGGTCTTCTCAACAGAGTATGTAGCAAATCCTCATCAAGGTTGGTGGGGATACACAATCATGTATATGAACTGGTCACCTAAGAACAGCCTCCTTGTTAATTTTTTCGTGTGCTGGAAGAAAGCAAGGGAAATCCTGTGTAGGTATCCACATGCGCTCATTTTTGGTGATGAACCAGGGTGGGGTGGGGTGGGGTTGGGGGTACTTCCCCAAATTTTGGGGTGGGGGTGGGCGGCTGGACCTTGCAAGAACCCACCCTTGGTTGAGGCATTTTTTCATAAAAATGATGCTTTGTTAGGGAATTTTTGACCAAAATAGTGGCAAATATTACCCAAATTGGTGTGAAAAGTGCTTCAGGAAGAACATTTTTGACCTTAGGGAAAATTTCCAGAATTTTTGGCCATTAATAGAAAATTTACCAATTTTTATGGAATTTTTTGCCAAAATTCTGGACCTTTGTTAGGGAAATTTTTGCTGAAAAGAGCAGCCTTCATAGCAGCACATACCCAGTATCATCACTAACAGAAGTACGCCTCACCCCCACCCACCTCGGGGGGGGGGGGGTGATGATACCTGATAACTTCTTAATACACATAGTGCATATGCAATTTAATGACGATTCGCCTTCCACTTATTGGTAGGTGAATTACTGAAGTGAACAGCAAAAGTTGGCAAGCAAATTTGTGGATTGGAAGTGTTTCACTCTTTTTTTCAAAATCTAAAGTATTGCAGAAGACTTGATAATATTACAAGTAGCTTTTCTTGCCATATACAGAGCAAAGAGTGTTTTTGGAATTTCAGCAATACTTGCTTTAGATAAATTGTAGATTGGTTAAACACATTGAAGCATTATTCGCGGTGGCCAGCTCTGAAAGGTTCATACAAAAATTGGGAAGGCATGTAAATGTAATTCCCCAAAGACAGTGAATTTCCACTGTAGACAGGTTTGACTTCAAGTCAGTGTCCATTTCTCTACTGAGCTCCTCTGTCATCACTAAGACAGGGTTTAGGAAAAACCCTTGTTCTCTTCACACCAGCATGAGATGAGAACTTTAGTCCCATACTAAGAAACAAAGGGGCAGTATCATCAGTTCAGAGGTGCAGCATGCACTTGGTGTACCAGATACAGACTCAAGTTGATTGATCCATCAATTGTGCACAGTCTTTCCAGTCACTTCCTTGAAGTTGTGGTAACTCAGACACTGGATATGGCTAGCTTTTGTATATTTTTTCCTTAAAGACAAATGTAGACAAAGCCATTGTGCTCCATCTGTCATCCCCTGTGATTTTGATGCAACACCAGCAAGGTGTTACCAGTTTATACCTTTTGCCATGATGACAAGATTTTATGTGCAATATTGATGAGCAAAGTGTGGCTGGGCAGTCTGATGGCTGGGGAGGCTGGCTGTAGAGCCATATACTATTTTTTGAATGTATAATTATGTATGTAGATAGGTACATGAAAAGATACATGTACAAGTACAAACATACATGTGCATGGAGGTACACTATTTGCATTTACTTTGCAATGAAAACCATCTTTGTACATGTAACTCTTATATACAGATTTCCTCCCCCACCCACCCCCCCACCCCACCCCCTGTGGACATTCATACTGTTTCTGTAAACATATACTGCAATCACTTTTATGATTATAGTTGCTGAAAGTGCTCTTGGTTATTTCATGTTTTGTCATAACAACTTACTTTAATGAAATTTATTTCACACATGTTAGTTACTCAATAATACACATAATTTGCAAGTATGCTCAATTTATACATGTCAAACTTTAATAGGGTAGGGTAATCTTAGCTATATATCTTTATTGGTAGACCGCCAAAGGGGACTGGTTGCTGCCATAAGTCCCATGCTTGGTGAAATTGCCCTGGATTTCAGTCATTCTCAGTCCTTCCACAAGAAAAATATCTCTTAATTTGTGCAAGCAGCTGAATCTAGATTTGCATAGCTAAGAGGCAGTATACTGCATATAATGACAGACATAATATGGCAGCAAGCACGTAAACCACATTAGTGGGAACACTGATGATTACCCATCCATACAGGTGAATGAGAATATGAGAAGATAGGTGCTTGCCTGCACATGCCCAACATGACAGTAGAGTCATTTAACATCTCTTCAGTGATTTCAAGCCATGTCAACAGTCAACTCGGGTCTTTATGCAGGACATCTTTGATGGACCACCTTGTTCTCTGGTTTGTGACCATTGTTACCAGAGGCCAAGGAAGCATTGTTAGAATATAAGACCATCCTTGAGATGAAATGCTTCAACTTATCAAATTAAGGTTTTATTACCCCTTGGCTTTATTGGCTGACGAGTATTGTCATCATCATGTCTGTCACCTTTCTGTAATTGATAACTTTTGAACAAAGTGAGCTGCCACCGTGAAACTGTAAGAAGAATCTCATGGAAAGCTCAGATGAGTTTTAAGGATCCAAGAGTTGATCTAATTTATCACTTTATATTTTGGATGATAATCATAGATGACACAAATAGTGTTCATAATTAACCTAATGGCAATTTGAGCAGCCCATACATATTTGATTTACATATGTTTTCTTTCCAGCATATATGAAGGTTACATTATTAAAATATGTCACTGAGATATTCATATTCAGTTATAGTTCTGAACAAGAAGGCACAGAATATTATATGCCTTAGCCCAACTTTCTTGGCTAATTATAAAATATTGAAAAGGTTAATTCTTTGATTATAACTTGACTCCTCCCACTCTTGTGACTTAATTTCCTGTTTGTTAGTCTGGAATGTGAGAATTGCATAACTATAAATTCCTGGAAAAGAATTTGAAAATAACTTGCAACTTGCATCATCAAGAGATATTTAGTTGTAATTACATGTGTAATGGTAGGTCATGATAATAACAATAATTTCTGGATACACAAAAATCTGCCATGGTTTGAAGTGACCTCTATTGGTGACGGATACATGTACATGAACCTTTTTATACTGCATGCCTCGTGCTGTCATTCCATACAAAACAGGCTGCTGGTTGAGATGCAAGGACCCAGCAACACAAGGGACAAAGAGGATGTGTAATGTGTCAATTAAACTCTAACATGGTCTCCTCTCTAAATCAACTGTTTTACCATCACAGCATGAAATGTTGCATGCCAAGTTACGGATGTTGGGACAGAGGTAAACGCAAGCCGTCTGGACATTAGATGTTCATGGTTAATTATACTGTAACAGAATGTAATGAAAGCTGCTGCTGTATAACACAATTAGATATTCAAGGGAAGGGTAGTTTTGAAATTAGCATACTTGAGTCAGCAAGATTGCAAGACTCCAAGGCACCTGGCTTACAATTGATATTCTGTCATTTGTGATACAAGGCTTGTCAACTGCACACTTCTTTTTTCAAAGTAAGTTGCTTAGAACTATCTTATCGCAAGCCTTTTGCATGCAAACACTTAGCAGTAGAATCTGCATTAAAACTTTATCAGAATAATACCAAAGCAATGCCAGTGCTTTTAAGCTGTTGAACACAATATTTTCATACTAATTGAATCCTTAGGGAAGCTTTATATGTACCTTTTGAGACATAATTGAGCGAAGTGACATGCTGAAGATTAAAGTGACAATGTTTTTGGATTACTTCATTTCAACAGGAATTTTAGTTAAAGAACAAAATGTTATGGTAGTTTGTTGCTGTGGTAAGTGTGTTCAGATCATGGATTAAAGGAGTAAACGGATTGTGAAGTCATATTACTCACTAGTCTGGTAACCTTTGATATAAGCAGATTTTAACATGTATCCCAAAGTGTCAGTGCACAATCTTATTTTTGTCTATCAATGAAGTTTTAGAATCTGTTGGAAGTCATGAATCTGACTTCATACAGAGTCTGCAGAACAATCAAGGTTGAGGATTAGTGATTAACGTGACAGTGACAATGTCCCTCAGCTGTTTGAGATTTGTGGCATGTATATTTCATTTAGTTCATAACAGGTATGTTTACATATATCCTACAACAGATATATTATATGAAGCCCACAATTGGTACTTAAATATACAGCCCATAACAGATGCATGATACAATGTATGTAGCTCACAAGAAGTATATTATTTATAGCCTGCAACAGGTATATTTTGCTTGCAACAGGGATATATAGCTTGCAACAGGTACATGTTGTCCACAGCAGCGACTTTCATATAAAGACTTGACAACGCCAGTCCTTTGTTTATTTCATAACAATGTACTTGGTTAGTGAAGGTGAATGAAGTTAGTTATTCATATAATTTCTTGCTGGCATAGACCTCTGATTAAAAAATAAATAAATATATGACATATGAAATTAAATGAATAAAGACCACAGCATTTTTTTAAACCCCTGTCTTTCCAAAATATGCAACATTTCGTAACAAATATAGGACTTGTAATTTTCATTTTCTTAGCTCAGCTGACTTGGATGCTGAGTTGTGCGTAGGCTGTCGTCCATCCATCCGTCAGTCATCCATTCACAATTACATTTTGACTTCTCTAAAACGGTTGGCTGGTTGACTTCAAACTTGGTGGCAATGTATCTTGGGTGGGTTTCTACCAACTTTGTTCAAATGGTCAAGCTTTAATAGTTTTTGGATTTTTTATAAATTTTGGATTTTTTTTATGGGGGGGAGGGGGGCAAGTCTTAAAAAAATCGTCTCCTAAACCACTCACCCAATTGCTTTGATATCACACAAGAACACCTCTAGGGACATCTAGTTCTTAATTTGTTCACCAGGTGGCACTTCAATTTTCTAATTTTTATGATTTTTTGTGTGTTATTGCTATTTTTGACTTCTTGTCCAGAACTGTTACTCAGATTAAGCTGAAACTTGATGGATTTGTTCCATGTGAAAGTGTCAAAGAAAGTTGTTCACTCGGTGACGATGCTGCAGATTCCCATCTTCAACGATTTTTTCAATTCAGGTAGTTATCACTAATGTACCTTTCCTGTTGATTACTATGGAAGTCAATGGGCATTCTAATGCTAATTCACATTTTTCACTTTTTCTCCAAAACCATCATCCAGATTTACTTCAAACTTAATGGCAATGTACCTTGGGTGAGTCTCTAGCAGATTGTTCAAATAGTCGTGCTCCATTAATTTTTGGATTTGTTTTTTCTTTTTTGGGGCAAATCTTAAAAAAGCTTCTCCTCTGAAACCGCTCATGATCATCCAATTGCTTTCATATCACACAAGAACACTCCTAGAGACTCTAGTGCTTTATTTATTCATCAACTGGCACTGAATTTGGGGGGGGGGGGGGGATTTTTTATGTTTTTGTGTGTGGTTTTGCTATTTTTGACTTCTCCAGAACCATGGCAGGTACCATCACTCAGATTAAGCTGAAACTTGGTGGATATGTTCCTTGTGGAAGGGTCAAACAAAGGTGTACACTAGGTGGAACTGCTGCGGATTCCTGATTTTTCACAATTTTTTACAATTCGGGTACTTATCAGTAAATGCACTTTTCCTATTGATTACTTTGTAAGTCAATGGGCATTCTAATGCTAATTTACATTGTTTTACTTCTTCTCCAAAACCGTGATCCAGATTGACATCAAACTTGGTGGCAACTTACCTTGGGTAAGTCTGTACCAGATTATTGAAATGATCATGCCTCAGTGATTTTTGGGTTTTTTATGAATTTCTTTGTTTTGTTTTTTTTTGGGGGGGGGGCAAATCTTTAAAAAATGGCAAAGGTATAGGTGCATGTCATCTGAGCACAGAACTGTCACAGTCCTGTTGTTTTTTTCCTTAACTCTAGTGGAGCAGTAATTTTAATGTACTTGAAATATTGGGAATTTCAATGTATTTAGTCCTCTTGTCTTCATGTAGCACTATGAAAATAATGTTCAACTCAATGAGAAACTGAAACTATGATAATGAAAGAGGTTACTGCACTGTCATTGATGTGAATGCAGCGAAGATTCATATGTGCCAAAGTTCATGCAGAAGACACAGAAGGCCAGGCAAGACAAGTGTGGCATGAATTGATATCCGCCCATCCTATCCATTCTCTAACTACATAGGCTGCCAACTTATATGGAAAGAAAATTACAATCCATTTTCATTGAGTTTCTATTAAGTCTTCTGCTGGTAAAAAGACCTAACTCTAAACTATCGATTAGCGAAGACAGTATGTGAGGAAAGCTACATTTTATCAACAACAAAGAAGTCAGGGAATGACATGTGTCCTGATGGACATGTACTTGTATGGGGGTTTCCTGTTGTATTTCACGGGGCCTGTATCCACAAATGTTCAACAAAGTCAAGCACAAATCACGATCTTTCAGCCAAAGACAACACTGAATGTAAGGACATATATTAACAAATATGTGATTTAACTCCTAAAAGAGTTGTGTGTGTGTGTGTCTGTTTGTTCCTTTATAAAGAAATCTTCTCTTCGATTTCTGACAGGTGCATGGCGAAAAAGTAAAGTCGCTCAATTGATCGAAACAGTCTTTACATATTATGTTGATTCAAGTAGGCCTATCCTTAAACAGATCTTGCGTAACTCTTTCTTCACCACTATTGACAAAAATATAATTATCTGTCTTAGTTATGATGTCTCAAGATACCATAATGTAACATTCAAAGTCTAAATGAACAGATTTAAGTACCAACATGCTTAACTCAGATTCTGCTTTGGAAATTATGGTCTCAGTCAACAGCTTTCCTCGGCATACTTTCCCAGGCACTTACAAGAACCCTGGTCTAACTTGGGATAACAAAATTCATACTTATCACGATTTAGACCATGATTTCTTTTTATTCTGTTGTAATTTTCATGTGCTTTTTTTCAACCTTTAAGAGAACAGCCCATTTACGTACATGTATGCTTGGATTTGTTGATGTTAGATACGCCTTACCAAGGGGTTATAAATAAACCACAGCAAAATTAACAAAGCTGATTAACAAAGCATCATGTATTTCATCAAATTTCATTAGGATTTGAATAATTCTTCTCTGGAACCGCTTATTCATTTAGTTCATACACATGGGCTATGTATAGTGACCAGCAACAATGAATGCTTTCTTCTCTCAATTTCTGTTAGAAAATGAGCAATAAGGACAACAAACATGATCCATCAAGGTCACAAAACTTATTATCTATTATGTGCTCACTATATTTGGTTTTCAAAATCAACACTCAATGTATACTGAGTATGTATGTGCCTATAATTTGCAACATGGCCAATGTCCCTATTTATGTTTTATTATCTCCCGCCCACGAAGTGGGGGGATATAGTAATGACAACTGTCCGTCCGTCCGTCTGTCCCACATTTCTTGCGCGCGATATCTCAAGAACAGATTAAGCTAGGATCATGAATTTTTTACAGTTGGTCACCCTTATAAGTGTTCACGTCGAGTTCGAAGGAGAGTGACCTGGACCCCATTTCAAGGTCACCAGGGTCATTTATCTCTAAACTTCTTGCGCGTGATATCTTAAGAACCGGATATGATAGGATGATGAAATTTTCACAGTTGATCACTCTTGTTAGGGTCTACGTCAAGTTCAAAGTTGTGTGACCTTGACCTAATTCCAAGGTCACCAGCAGCAATTCAATTTTCTTTGAATTTGTTGTATGCAATATCTGAAGAAACAAGTGAGCTAGGATCACTTAACGTTTACAGTTGATCAACCTTGTAAGGTTCTATGTCATGCTTGAAGGACCTTGACCTTGACCTAATTTCAAGGTCACCAGAGGCAGTTCATCCATCCCACATTTCTTGCGTGCGATATCTCAAGAACCAGTAAAGCTAGGATCATGAATTTTTTACAGTAGGTCACCCTTATTAGTAGTCACATCGAGTTCAAAGGAAAGTGACCTTGACCCCATTCAAGGTCACCCAGGGTCACTTCTCTGTGAATTCCTTGCGCGCAATATCTTCAGAACCAGATAAGATAGTATAATAACTTTTACAGCTGATCATTCTTGTTAGGGTCTATATCGAGTTAGTAGGTCAGTGACCTTGAGCTTATGTCAGGGTCACTAGTGTCATTTCAATTCTCTGTGACTTTGTTGTATGCAGTATTTGAAGAACCAGGTGACGTATGTTCACTTAACTTTTACAGTTGAACACCCTTGTAAAGTTCTGTGTGAAGCTTAAAGGACTTTGACCTTGACCTAATGTCAAGGTCACCAGAGGCAACTCAATGCTCTTTGAATTTCTAGTGCATTACATTTGAGGAATCAGATAAGCCAAACCATTTCTAGGTCATTCTCTTTGAATTTTTTTGCTCTCATCACATGCCTTGTATGTACCATATAAATGACGACAATAACAACAGAGTCCTATCTGCTGATGCATTCCCGGTGCCATACACAGACCATCACATGACATGGATCACACTGCAGAACTTAACAGAGAATCACAACTAGTAACCTTTGTAAGAAACAGTTATTTTTCTGTTTCATTGACACTATACATTTTTCTTGTTTTCAGATGACTACAAATCACATGTAAAATTCCAGCATTCTGCTCATGCCATAATTTTTAGGTTATTTTTTATTTACTTGAGTATATGTTTACCATGACACCCAGGGTAGAGGTACAGTTAACGTATCATCCCCATTTAAGCACAATATCAGAAACATGCCAGTATGTACCTGCCAAATATACAGTTATCTTTGTTTTAAAATTATGTGGGCGGGAGATATGGACAGCGTCAGCGTCAACTTGTCTTTGTTTTAAAATTATGTGGGCGGGAGATATGGACAGCGTCAGCGTCAACTTGTTTTCAGTATTTCAACAGGTCAGTATTGGAGCATGTTAATTCATGAACATGTATAATTTGTATGAATATTTCTGGTTCAGAGGTAATTTATTTACCTAGTGGTAATATGGTGATGCACCCTATGTATTGACCTTTTTATGCCCCCCTTTGAAGAAGGCAGGGCATATAGCTTTGCACATGTCGGTCGGTCGATCGATAGAGAGCCTTTAGGTTCCGCACCATAACTCAAGAAGTTTTTGAGATAGTACTTTTGATAATGGCCAGGTATATACTTCAGTACAAGGGCAAGCTGAAGTATGAAAATGGTTGACCTTGACCCTATTTCCAAGGTCTTGGAGGTACTATAGTAAGTTTTGGTCTCGGCATGGTAACTAGAAAAGTTTTTATGATAGGACCTGTATATTTCACAGGATTATAGTCCTTATCCAGGGCTAGGTCACGTTCGAACATGGTTGACCTTGACGTAGCTTCAAAAGTCAAAAGGGCACTTTAGTGAACTTGGTTTCTGAATTGTAACTCAGAATTTAAGTAGTGACTTCAATATTGCACATGGTAATAGTCCTCAATTAGGACTTGGTCAGCTTAGAAGACGGATGACCTTGACCAAATTCCTGAAGTCACTTGCCTAGAGTCCTAGTAGTGAACTTGATTTCTGCATGATAACTAAAGATGTTTTTCACCAGGGGCTTCCATATTGCACAGGAATATGGCCTTCTACAGGTATAAGAGCTAAAAGTTATGAGATGTGTGACCTTGAGTCAGTTCCCAAGTTCACAGAGCCACATTACTGAATTTGGTTTCTGCTTAATAACTGCAGAATTTTTGAGCCAGAGCTTTTCACCCTTGGTACATAATTATAACTAAAAAATCTTCTCTGAAACTGCTCACCTGATTGCTTTGATATCACACAGGAACACTGCTAGGAACTCCTAGTTCTGAATTTGTTCACCAGGTGGCGATGCAATTTTTCTTCTAATTTTTCATGATTTTTGTGTGTGTTATTGTTAAAAAAAAAAAAAAATTATTGTTATTTTCAACTTCTTTTCCAGAACCATCACTCAAATGAATCTGAAACTTGGTGGATATGTTCCTTGCGGAAGGGTCAAGTAAAGTTGTTCACTAGGTGGCAATGATGTGGATTCCCGAATTTTCACGGTTTCTTAAATTCTGGTACTTATCAGTAAATGGACCTTTCCAATTGATTATCATACAAGTTAATGGGCATTCTAATGCTAATTCACATTGTGGACTTCTCCGAAGAAACTGTCAGTCAGATTGACTTCAAACTTGGTGGCAATGTACATTGGGTGGGTCTTTACCAAGGTTGTTCAAATGACAACGCTCCATTGATTTTTGGATTTTTAGCACAGCTAACTTGTCAGTCAGCTGAGCTTTTGTGAGGGTCCATCGTCCGTCTGTCCACAATTCACATTTTCAACTTCTTCTCAAAAACCGTTGGCCAGATCCACTTCAAACTTGGTGAGGATGTGCCTTGGGTCGGTATCTACCAAGTCTCTTTAAATGGTCATGGTCCAGTGATTTTTGGATTTTTCATGATTTTTTTGTTCATTTTTGGGGAAAATCTTAAAAAATCTTCATCTCTGAAAGCGCTCACCCAATTGCTTTGATATCCCATAGGGACACTCCCAGGGACTCCTAGTTCTTGATTTGTTCACCAGGTGGGGCTGCAATTTTTTCTATTTTTCTATGATTTTTTGTGTCATTTTGCTATTTTCAACTTCTTCTCCAGAACCGCAACTCAGATTAAGCTGAAACTTGTTGGATATGTTCCTTGTAGAAGGGTCAAACAAAGTTGTTCACTAGGTGGTACTGCTGTGGATTCCTGATTTTTAAAGACTTTTTCAATCAGGGATTTGTCGGTCAATGCAGCTTCCTATTGATCACTATGTAAGTCAATGGACATTCTAATGCTAATTCACAGTTTTGACTTCTTCCCCAAAACCGTCATCCAGATTGACTTCAAACTTGGTGGCAAAGTACCTTGAGTGGGTTTCTATGAGGTTTGTAAAAATGGTCACAGTTCAGTGATATTTGGATTTTTAATGGATTTTTTTGTTCATTTTGGGGGAAATCTTAAAACATCTTCTTCTCCGAAACCGCCTTGCGAATTACTTTGAAATTGTATAGGGACACTTCTGGGGACCCCCAGACCTTAATTGTTGAACAGGTGGTGCTGCAATTTTTTTCTATTTTTTTAGCTCTGCTGACTTGTCAGTCAGCAGAGCTTATAGAATCTGTTTACTTCGTCTCAAGAACTACCTGGCCAATTGCTTTGATATTCCACATAGGGTCAACTGGGGTCAACTAGTTCTCATTTTGGCCACCAGGTGGCGCTGCGATTTTTTCTCTATTTTTTTTTAATGAATTTTTGCATGTTAAGGCTATTTTCAACTTCTTCTCCAGAACAGCATGATAGAATTGCTTAAAATTTTATCAAAATATAGTTGCACATTAGACAATGAAAGTTTGCGAAAATAATGTGGATCTGTTCCACTATGTGCCACTCTGCATACATGTATATAGCTGTACAAATCTAGACTGCAGTCCATGTGTTCCAATACTGTAAAAGCAGATCCCAGTCAGCAGAGCACAGGATCATCATGATCCTCTTGTTATGAATTTTTGTTTGTTTTTGCTATTTTCGACTTCTTCTCCAAAACAATCTCTCAGATTGTGCTGAAACTTGGTGGATATACTCTTTGTGGAAGGGTCACACAAAGTTGTTCACCAGGTGGCGTTGCTGTGGATCCCTGATTTTTAACAAATTTTTCAGTTGGGGTACTTGTTGGTCAGTGCAACATTCCTATTGTTTACAATGTAAGTCAATGGGAATTGCAATAGTAATGTATATTTTCGACCTCATCTCCAGAACCGTTAACTAGGTTCACTTCAAACTTATTGGGGATGTGTCTTGGGTGGGTCTCTACCAAGTTTATTCAAATGTTCACGGTCCAGTGATTTTTGGGGTTTGGGGGAATTTTTCTTGTTTATTTTACATGCCTATTGATTTCCATGCAAGTCAATGGGGATTGCAAAGTCATTAGGGTTTGCAATGCTAATTGACAATTTTTGACTTCTTCTGCGAAACCATCAGCTAGATTCTTTTTCTTTTTCTTTTCTTTTCTTTTCTTCTTCTTCTTTTTTTGTTTTTGTTTTTTGTTTTTTGTTTTTTTGTTGTTGTTGTTGTTGTTGTTGTTGTTGTTGTTGTTGTTGTCAGAGCTCCCCTCCCCATAATATTATGTACACTCTCATTGCCACACAAGTGGCAATCCTTTGGATACACTGGAATTCACTTCTGGAAATGTGCCTTCACACATTCCTTAGCCCCTATTCAGGGCCCCCACTGTAAAATGTTTACAGTGACCATTCAAGCCCAAATCCATTTTGAACCCACTGACCCAGTGGAGTCGAGCCTAGGTTTTCAACCAATGAAAAACCCAGCAGATTCAAAATTCTTTGAATCAAATCCTACCGTGGAAACCAATTTTTTCATCCACTAAGAATCCGCAGCTACGCTGTCACAATACACGTGCATACGTAGCAACGGATCTGTTACCCCACGGTATAAATATAGGCCTTTCACAGTGTTCCCAACAGTTCCTGATGAGTTGCAGATCGCAACGAAACTAGTCGAACGTTTTTCCTCAAACATCATTAGCCACAGCGGCCACTTGCCCTGTCTTAGCCATATACCTCAGCTAGATTCACTTCAAACTTGGTGGGGGTGTTCCTTGGGTGGGTATCTACCAAGTTTGTTCAAATGGTCACAGTCCAGTGATTTTTGGATTTTTTTATGATTTTTTTGTTTATTTTTTGCCCAAATCTTGAAAAGTCTTTATCCTTGTATATACTGAGCCAATTGCTTTGAAATTGCATAGGGACACTTCTGGGTATGTGGGTGATGCATGTACAGTAGGTGAGTGACTTTGACCTCATTTCCAAGGTCACAATGCGAGGTGCATGAAATTCACTGTTTATAGGGTAACTTGAGAACTATTAAGGGTAGGACATTGATATTGCACATGCTAGTTGTCCTTAATAAGGGCCAGACTTAGACAGTAGATGAGTGACCTTGACCTCATTCCCAAGGTCATAGGGCCACTTGCTCAAATTTTACTGTTCACCTGACAAGTTGAGAACTATTTGAACTTGGACCTTGATGTTGAACATGATGGTTGTCCTGAGCAAAGGGCTGACAGCTGGCAACGCAGTTGGCACAAAAATGGTCAAAGGTATGCTGAATGCTGCATATATCAAGCCAACCAGTGGGGGGGGTGCCAACGTCATGATTTGAACTGGTGTGTCCATGCATCACAGAACTGGTGATGGTGGATGACTGTTTGACTGCTCTGCAGTATATTGATGAATTTCTTTATCCACATATACAGTCCTTGCTTCAGAACCACCTGGACATTGACTTGTTTCAGCAACATAATGCGTGTCTGCACACAGCCTGTGTAACCATGGCATTTCTGCAGGCCAAAATGTTGGTGTTTTGCCCTGGCCAGCATTTTCCCCAGACATGAGTCCAATTGAGCATCTCTGGGACCAACTTGACCAGAGACTTCCCAGAAGGATGCTCAACCTAACCAGCTGACAACAACTGATCCAGGCCTCAAGAGAAGAGCCAAACCACATCCCTCAACACAGAATACTGTGGCTGGTCCAAAGTATGCGCTACTGCTGCTATGTCTATGTTGCTGCTGGTGGTGGCCATACACACAGCAAAGATTTGACTTGAAATTAGAGGACACTAAGAAAGTGTTACGCAATAGTCACTCTGTGTCACACCTCAATGCACTTGAACAGTGTAATTCCCACTAAAATGTTGAAAGAGTGTCTATATACAATGTATGATAGAATTGGCAATTTATTAAAACCAAATTTCGAACATACATGTAAAGCCTGCTGTGCATTTTCATTTACTGTAAGTATATATCTGCTTCATGAATATGCTGTTTATGGTTGACTCCAATCATGAAAGATAATAAATTGTTGTATTTACTTACATTATTGATAATTTTGTGATATTATTAGAAAATATCCATGAGAAAACAAAGTCATGCAGTAGAGTAAACCTACCGGGGATAAGGGTTAAGCCTTATACAGGAAGCTTTGCTTGATTAAAGGAGGGGCCCGTTTCAAGAAAGTTGTCACATCTTGACAGAAATGACACAACCTGGGATTATGGTTTGCGAGTGTTACTTGGTCAAGATAATGATGCTGATGCATACACTCTTGAGGATGCCAGGGCTATACAAACATGACTTGCTATATGCTAGGACTTGTGGATAAGGATGCTACAGTATGGCCAAAGATTGCTGTGGCAGGCTGGCCTGTGCATAAATAAGGTAGCAAAAACTTGCCCAACTGTCGCTCCCTGAGGCACCTGTACCGGAAATTGCCAGGTTTTATGATGATGGGATCAGGGGGCTGGCCAGCAAAGCCTTCAAGTCAGGTCATAGAATGAAATGAATTAGCATTTTAAGTGCCACGTGCTGCCTAAGTTCACTACAGATGAGGTTTCTTGTGTTGTTATGTGTCCATTCAGGATCAGAAGTTTCAACATATTTCCTATAAATTTCAGCAAAACTCAGCTCAGTGGATGAAAATGCTGAATGGAGTTGCATTATTATAAAAGTTTAAAAATAGTATGCAGCATAATGGCCGATGAAGCCAGTCTGGTGCAAATTGATTAATGTCCTGTCCTTTATCTGGATGTCATTTTTGAAATTTATTATTACATGTAACATGTAAGTACTATGGACAGAATGGCACTCTGCAGTGGCTTGAATGGTTAGACGATGGCAAGCTGTATGGCCTGTTCAACTATATTAATTTGGGCTTTGGCACATTTCAACATACTGTCAACCTGTGACCTGGGCTCACTGCAGTAGTACAAAGCCTATAACATGAGAGCCTATTTCTAATGCTTGTCCCTACCTGCAGAGCATACAAACAACTCATTTCAACTGCATATTACCTAACTACCACAGACTGCAATCAGGGTTGGGTGGGTTACTTCCCCAAACATTTGGTAAGGGTGTGCAGCTCAACCTTTTAAAACCCACCTTTCTCTAAGGTACTTTTCACCTGACACCTTTATCGAGGTTTCAAGGTTTTGTATGGCAATCCATAGTCGGAATGCATTGTGATTTATAACTAAAGTGGCAGAATTTTTGGCCAGAAATTGGTGTAAAAACTGCTCGGTGAAGAAAATTTGACCTTAAATAGGGAAAATTCTACAAATTGTGGGAATGAAAGTGAAAATTACCCTCATTCAGAGAATTTTTAGCAAGATACTGGACCTTTGTGAGGGGAATTTTGTTGAAAAAGTCCCCCCCCCCCTCCTCGGACTAGAAACAACTTATTATAACTGATAGTCCCTGCATATGAGAGCATGTAATCTAACTGCTCATTTCAACAGCTGGTCTCTAGCTACTGGAGCCTGCTAGTCCCTATCTCCAGATCCAGCAATCTGACCAGTCATTTCAGCTGGCAGTCCCTACTTCCATGGCCTGCAATCTGACAACTCAATTCAGCTGCTGGTCACCTCCATAAAACTTTCCATTTCAACTGCTGTACATGTGCCACTTACCATTGAATTTAAATGTATAGTTCATTAAAAGGCTCACAGTGTGATGGCTCACAGCTGGTGGTCATTCACAAAGCTGGGCCTGAAAGCAGGGAACTCATCTCAGCTAAAAGATCCTTGCATTCTTTTTATCTTCTGCCTTAGTCTACTTACAGTCTGTTCAGTCTGAGTTGCCAAAGTGGTTGAATATGCAACCACAAGACAAATGTGAATTTCTCTGTTTGTGTATGTTTCTGACTGACAGTGACTACTGTTGCAGAAAGGGGTACCTTCAAAACCAAAATATAGTACCACCATACTGTCTTCAATTAAATTTAGTAAACTTCATGCAGTCTTCATTATTTGCCACATGATAATTGTGTGTCATTTTGGGTACATTTGTTGATTTTCAGTTGTTAAATGTAACTTGGTTTTCCAATTTTCTCTGGACAAGTCTCCCACAAGGTGTGAAGTCTTCTCATGCATGGTCAATTAACAATGACATACCTGTGCACACTTGATATTTAAATACAATACAATAAAATACAAACTATATTTATTGTCGGCACATAGTTTACAGATAACATTAGCCTGAGGCTAGTACAATGGACATTGATAAAAAGACGTATAAATTACATAATGAAAATATGACCTAAGCCAGATAAATAATAGTACGTACAATAATTAAAATAGTCAGTTTGCATGACTTAAACAGGTACAGATAAACGTATATTACACTTTAAAATAAGCATCAGAAATGTTAGGTACATTTGTTCATTTCACATAACTTAAATGGTACTATTGTGCAGTTATCACAAGTCAGAATCAGCATGAAAGGGGAAAAAAGCATGATCAGCATCATAAAAGAGGTACAACATTTGTTGTTTACCTATAACTAAAATTTATGGTAACTCTTTGACTGAGAGTGTAGTTTATGTGTGATACAAAAATTATAAATTTGAGAAGGGGTCAGAGATCAAAAGTGGCAATGAGATACCACAGGCCATAATAATTATAATTATTATGACGTGCTACACATGGGGGCGGTTTCAAAAATAATAAAGTAAACTTGCGCAAGCACAACTGAACATGCATGTACTGCACTTGGTAACCTTAAGCTTATGTGAGTATGAAAGTATGATCTCACTGCTCATGATATGACCCCTTAAACGATGGAAATTTTGAGAATATGTTAAACTATTCTGTGTGACTACATGTAGTTGTACAACAGAAGAGTATGCTATTACAACTATGTCTATTATGCTTGAGAAATATAGGAAGATTTTACATGTGACTGATTTTGAAATGTGCAGGCACAAATGTGGTTTGTGATTCGTCACAGCCAGGTACTACTTCCAGGGGCTGGAATTAGAACTTACAAATTCATGCCCTTGCCACCTGTGAGTGAACAGACTGTATGTCAGTAATCTTAAAGCTAATGTAGATATTTTTAAATGCTGTATTTTACAAAACTGATTGGATGGAATCCAATTGATGTATTCCATAGGGTTGCAATTACCCCGAAAGTTAATTGTAAGATAATATTAAGTGCACCAATTACATGTTATTGCTTGACCTAAATTTACAGAAATCAAAATCACTTTTTTACCTCTTTTTATCTGAATGCTTTGTGCCATATAGACATAGTGCCTCTTCTTAATACCCATGTCAGGAAACGTTGTGTGGAAGTTCTAATTGGTCTCTCCGGAAAGGTAACTCTCCATAAAAAAAACCCCACTATCTAATAAAGTGGCAGATCATGTTCTGTGCTTCTCAGAAGGGAACCCTCAACAGCTGAAGGTGCTGTATGCCCTTGGAAACCAAATTCAGTTTTAAAGTTAATAAAACACAAGATGTATGTACCTTGCCATGCCTTTTATAAGATTGGCACTTTAGCAAGCCCTGATATATTCATCCCTAAAGAAAGGTGCATGTTTACAATGTATGAGATAAAGCTGCTGGAGGTAGAGATGTCTGGATAGCAGATGTTTTGATCCCATGCACAGACGTAAAGGTGTCCAGCGGTGAAACCTTTCAGCATCCCTCCTACTGCTGCCACCCCACAAGGTGCTTCAATGTGTTGCTGTTTGAAAACTTTCTCCAGTTGCCATGGAAACTAGGTGAAAGCTGTGGCATCCATTCCTGTGCACAGGTGGGGATGAAAATGTAGAAATTGATTTGTAAAAGCTTTCGGTAGTGTGGTGGAGAGGCACGAGGACGTAGTGTACAGATGGCATGTTTTCCTTGAATGCGGACCACTCATAAGATGTATAATGCTAAGTGGTGCCTGTTTTAAATGTCAACAAGAAATTGTCACATCTGTCATTGCATGCAGCAATCAAATTCACCCATTGACATTTTCATTGAAACTCTCTTGTGACCTCTATTTTGAGACAAAATGTTGAACAGACTTCTCATTCCAAAAGAAATACAAATGATTCTCGTAATACAAAACTATTCATAATATGAGGGCATGTCTTGTTACTTTCTTCACATGGCAACAAGTATTGCTGAATTAAAGGAATAGTTAGACAGTGGGAATTATAAGATACTGAATTTAAGTGTATCAGTAATGGCAGGCCTTCTTGATGGTATGGCCTGAGATAGACCTGTCATCTGACATTCACCTGTGCAATATGTCTCTAATTATCAATGCACATGCCACATTCCCACATAGAGCTTTGATTTAAGGCAGGTAAAAAGAGTGTTCAATATGTGTATATATGTTCAATATGTGTATATATATATATATATATATATATATATATATATATATATATATATATATATATATATATATATATATAAGAAAGCCCAGAGGGGATTCAGGTTGACCTTAAAGGTTCAGGGAAACGAAATATATGGATATGAGCAAAAAGACCTGCAAGTGTGACTAAGAAGGCATCCGATGCATGAAGTAATGTGAAAGACACTAGTTGTATGTGTTGCGCAGAAAGGATGTCTTCAGTCCATTGCCAACTTTGCAATCTCTTCAACAGATTTCGAAGTCTTCATTTATGGATAAATATCAGCTATATTTTGGAACTTGAAAGTGCCCAACACACCAAACTTCACAGTTACAGCAATGAATCTACATTTCTGGTTAAGATGTTTGAAAAAAACAATGGATGCATTAAACATAAACAAGTTCAGAATTTATCATTACTTGTAGGCAAACAGAAGATCAGAAAAACCCTTAGATCAAAACATACACCTTTGTGTGTTGAAAATGTTATTTTAGAGTGAATCATGTCTTCAGTTTTAGACAGTTGTATGCAATTTTCGACAAAAAACTTACATGGGCTCGGTGACTGATAGGATGGCATTTTTAAGTGAGCACATATGTTATTAACTGTTGAAAAATATAATTGTACAAACAGGGGCAACAGTGCCACATCCTCTGTGTAGTTCTGAAACAAAAAGAAAAGCCAACACAAACCAATGTCTATGTGCTCTATATCCAGTCCCGTTGCTGTCTATCTATATTTCTGTCTGTCTATCGATCTACCTATACCTATCTATCTATCTATCTATCTATCTATCTATCTATCTATCTATCTATCTATCCATCCGTCTGTCCGTCCGTCCGTCTGTCTGTCTGTCTGTCTGTATATGTATATACTTTATTCAATCACTAATTATCACATTTGATGTAAACATTTTAGAAAGTAATATACATAAGAAGGACTGAGACTATGATCATGATTACAACTTTCTGTTGCACCACTTTCCTCTCTATCAGCTGCACTCCCACACTAAAGTGGATAAAATCTTAAACTGCTTAGTCCACCTGTATTGCATCTAGTCAGTGTTACTTTGTAGGGCCCATTCTTCATGGTGAACAAGGCAGAAACATATAAATAGAATATTATTACCTTGGCACATGTGAGGTATGGCCATATATAAATATAATAATTAAGTCACCACCAGATGTCTCTGTTCCATTGATACAGTTTTCATGTACTTGCAAGTATGTTTTACCTTGCATTTGAAATATGTGGATGTTCTAGATCTGAAAAATGACCCATACTTTGCAATTGAATGCCACCATAAATATACATGTAATACTACATGACTGAAAAGAAGGAAAATACTGTGGGACACTGCACGTGATATACATTATTGACTCTGCAGAAAGGTGCCATTAGTGTGTACATGTATTTGTGAAGAAAAGATTGTACAAATGTGCTTAAGGGCAGCTGGTTGGGCAAATATTCCAAACAGCTCCAAGTACGCAATAAGTGAAATGTAAGAATTCACCTAATGTGCCACTTCGTTGTTCAGGGGAAAATGTTAAGTGCCCAATTATAGAAGCAGTTACAATTATAGTTGTATATACTATGATCACAAGAAATGGAACGAGGAAAACCACATACACAGGAGTGTAAAAAGGACAGATAAATTGTGCCTTTCAAAAATGTGATAACAGTTCTACAATGCTGGAAACAGAATGTAACTCACAATGCTGGTCTCAAGTTCCTGTTGATATAGCAACCAGAATTCTCCAAAGCATAGTAGAAACTATTATGAAGAGGATTACATGGCAAATGTTTATGTGTAGTAGCAAGCATATAAGCCATGCATATTGACAAGGCTTCCAGTATACAACAAAATAGCTTTGATGTTAAGTGGCATATAAAAAGATCATCAAGTCAGGAGCTGCTGAAAGACATCATTGAATATCAATCCATTGTGACACATCAAGACTGTGTCATTCATACAGGTTTATCAGAGTTTTGTTTTGTTTTGTCAGTGTTTTTATTGATCTTCCTTTACATTTGTGCATGTGGATAATAATGACTGGATCATATATATTTATATTTGCATGTCCACCATTTAACAATTAATGCAAAGAAAGTGTGTACATGTAGAAAGAAACCATTGAAGGGTGTGACAAGGTGGAAAACAATCCTAGTTTAAGATAAACCAAATGTGCACTCATCATTCCATGCAGATGTGGCCCCAAGTTCTTGTAAAAAGGATACAGAAATTAGTCAAATTCAGAGAAACTGAATGCACAATTTTCTTGGAAATGAAGTGCTGGCTCCCAAATATGTTGTTGCCAGAGCACCATGTATCCTCATGTTTCTGGATCTGACTAAATCAGACTTGCACACATCCAAAATCTTTCACAGGCTACTTCCAATATTTTCGGGGGGGGAGGGGGGGGTGTTTAAGCCCTCTTTATGCAAAAAAACGTCTTCGTTCTTTCAGTGATCCAATTTTGAGGAAAAGAAACACTGTTATTGTCCTTGACACTTATCTTGTAATTTTTTGCTACAATTGGATGACCATGATCCATGTGATACCAGGATATGGAACATCAGTGGTTTCCCAACAAGGACCAAGACAGACTGTTGAAGAAGGTAGACAGCTGGTGGGGCTCCAAGCAAAGTGGTCTTTTGGGGCCTGAGCAGATCAAAGCAATCTCCTGTGGAATTAGGGTTGTAATACCAGTCAAGTCACAATGCTTCCATGTCCTCTTCCTCATCAGCTACACACACTATCAGTAATGGATGCAGTCTGTGTGCTGCCAATGACACCTGGTGCTGTTTGGACCTTGACGGATGGTGCCTGTGTTTTGTCTAGTAATCTATAACACTTGACACAGAGCTAAAGAAAAAACATCCTTGTGTCTTGTTTGTGTTGCTAAATGGCTACTACATGCTTTATTTTTCATGAAAGGCATTCATAATTCAGTTGTCATGGTTGTGACCTGCAGTGGGAAGGAGTGGTATGGATCAGGTGGGAGGCATTGGCAGTGGTGGTGGGCACTATTGGAGCCAACTGCCGTGCCTGCGGGCCTATTGATAGTGGCAAAATTTGGTGCTACTGAGGCATTGATTTCTTGACAATTTCTCACTAGCTTCATCTGAAATACAGTCTATTGATTTTATGACAGGGTGCATGCTCCAGTCAATTTATTTGCCAGTGCCCATGATTTACATGGTGAACATCACACTAGGCAATGTCCTAAGTCAGGCTGTCAGGAATTCATTGATGGTACTGGTCCTAGGGCCTTGCAGTATCTCTGTAAACACATTGACCAGACTGCACACTTGTTGTGCATATGCCCTTTCATGGGAGTCAAAGTGAGGCTGAGGTACTAGCTTGTTTTATGCTCTTGGTAAGAATCCATGTGTGAAATGATATACATGTACAAAATGTTTTAAAAAGGGTGATTTAATCTGTTACATGTGGAGAGACCTGGCAACTCAGGTTTGGATACTTCATATTGTTTTGCCTGTATAGAGTGTTATGCTCACATCAACTTGAAATCAATATGGTCATTAAATATTTAATGCATGAAGTTGACCTGGTATGGAAAAAGCTTTGTAAACAATAATTCAAAGTGAAATTGAGTTTGTATGCATACAACAGCTTAACAAAAGATGTGGCACTGTAGTCATATCTTATGGCTGTATGTCAAGGTATTACAAAGCTTGTACATGCATCTTTCTTGGGCTTATGTGACAAACTGTTTATTAATGAGTACACCTGAGGATTGTTTAATGTTGACAGAAGACTTATATTCTTTCAGCAGTAACGTCATCAGATACATGTGAGGCACACTCAGAGGAGAAATATATTGCCCTTCTTGCCTGCCTCGTCTTTCATATGGGGGTGACTGGTGCACTGAGGTGTGCTTTAAGATGACATCACATAACACAGCCAGCATGGCCTGCTGTCAATTAAAACTGTTCAGCATAACACTGGCATGCAAGCAGCACGCATCCAAAGATGAACTGAATCTAATTGATCACAACATGAAAATGATAATGGATGCCATGGCTGATGAAGAAAGGCGATCAACTTATGTCATTGATAACACATGACACACACATACTAAATACCTTATAGATCTGGAGCAATTCCAAGCATATTTGATTTTTTCCCCCTGTTGATTGTCTTTGATAACTTTTCTGTGTACTTGATGTTTTTGTCCATATACATTCAATATAAGACAGATTGTGTGCTGAAGGTGGTTAGTGTAGCATGATTATGACCTCCTCAAGCCATGGTCTCCTGAAATAAGTTGTAAATAGCAGACAACAAGGTTATTTTGCTGCTTTTATAGGCTAGCACTGCCATGCCCAGGGATCAACTTCCATTTTTCCTATATTTTAACTTGTCTGTCTGATCATCAACTGACAACCATGCAACTTTTTGGTTCAATCATACGCTTAATTATAGCACTGCTATTCAAGATTCAAATTGTACTGGAAGATGAGCAGATATATATAATTTTTTAATGGGTGTGCAGTTGATGACAGTAAACAAACTTCCATTGAGATAAGTTGAGCAAACATCTCATTCGTCTTGCGTGATCAGCATGTATCCGTTGTATTGTTTGTAAAAATAACCATCTTAACAATCTTAAGGAGTAGCCACAGGTTTTGAAATGCTGGTGTTTTCATTTGTTAAATCATGTTCTTTTCCAAAGAATTCAGGAAGTTGGGCAAAAAAAAAACCCCAGAAACTTGTTCATATTTTTTTCAACACAAAAGGAAAATGGTATTGGACATGGCAGATGTATGAAGTTGACCTGGTATGGAAAAGGCCCAAGAACAGTTTGTGGCACTTGTTGATCTGTTCATGATCTATTTTATGATCTTGTGTATTGTGTACATATAAATGTACAACAGGTTTCATCTATCCAGTAAGATTTCCATATCAAGACCTCTTCATAATAAGACTGCTCCCCTATTTAGAGCTATGTTTGTTAGGCCCACAGGTGGTCTTAATAGAGATTTCCCTATATATTATCCTGCAGTATGATCTGAGTGGAAGTCTGCACACAAGCACCAATGTAGGGCAGCAACATTCAGCATTACAGCCACACTCTTGCGGGGTTTGTTTAATCTATTTCAGTCATGAAAGAAGACTGCTAATGGCACTGGATAATTAAACAAATTCCAGTGTAATTTTTCAAGGAGACCCTGAGCAAATTGCTTGTGGATAGAAAGGTCTTTGTTGTGTGCTTGTGACTGGGTGGTTTGATGAGGCTGTAGAACAGTGTCTTGCTGTTAGAATTATGTGCCCATGGTATACCAGACCAGTTGTCTTCATCAGGGAGATAATAAAACACTATGTATGTGTTCTCAAGGCAGTGGCTGAGTGATGTAGTAGTAAAAGGAGGGGATCACAGACAGTTGAGACTAAAGACGCTTGATGGATACAGTTGAATCATCCAAAGAGAACCTTTCTTGATAAGATCTACAAACCCCTTGAAGCTAGGTTTAGCAAAACATTGATGAATCATTTAAAGCTTTTTTTGGCTAACTAATTATTTAAGACACATGGCTGATTCAAAGCAGAGACTGTTTTGGAGCCCTGGGAAGCCACAAATGGATACCAAAGATAAAGTTGTGAAGTCAGGCACAGAAGATCAAACAGGAACTCAGCAAGCATATTTTGTATAACATCTAATGAAGGACAGGACCGGGGCACGTCATGGCAGTGCTTGCTGTACGTCAATCAATAAGTTCAATTGTCTTTGATGCTGTTGCTATGTGACATGTATGAGACTGTCACTTTTTGTTTTCAATGGTAAAGGCTGGAAGTTAAAAAGCAAATATAGTCACAGTACCGCCACCTTTTACTCCAGGTATCTCAGTGTGACAAAGTAACGCTGTTCTCTTCGGATATTAGCTCAGTCACACAGCAAAGATCTCTGTTACATTTTATTCTTGGCTGTTTTTTGCCAGTTGCAGTCACTTGCAAGTGAAAAGCAATATGGATTGTCTGCTGTATAGACAGGGATTTGCCAAAAGGGTTGGTGCATGGCTACTCCCAGGCCTGATTCCACCTTGGTGACATGCATCTACTCGCTACATGTAGTGTTATTAAAGTCACATATATCCTAATGAAGACCTGACAGCCATGCCCATCACTTCCAATCAGACTAATCCACACGGACACAACTGATTGTATATTAAGACTCCTACGATGCCATATACACAAATTTAGCTGGCATATCTTGTGTCAATAGCAGCTGTTGAGCGAAAGACTTCTTACACCCAGCTGTTTTAGTTCCATAAAGACACTACATGGAAGCATACAGAAACATGACTGCCTGTTGACAAAGAACAAACTACTGGTGTATATTACATTCCTTCCAGTTTCATTGTCTCAAAATATTACATGCTCATTTAGTGATGCAGGTGGAGAAATACTTCGGATCAGCAAATGCTGGCTTTGTATAGTCAGTAAAGTGTAGAGGAAACAGGATTTTGTTTGCAAGTCAGTGTTTTGTAAGTATTCAAATTGTACCATCAAAAAGGAATAAAATATGCTAAATATTCAGTATCCTCTACATTTTTCCTACTTGACAGAATTCCAAGATTGAACCTGTTTATAGAACAGAGGTCTTTGAATCAATCCTGAGAAACCTCTTAGTTGTCTTCATCTTGACTAACGTAATCTAGTTTCGTTGTTGTCAGCAGCACCAAAGAAGGCTGATGAAAGGACAGAAATAATTAACACAGCAGCAGTGGACATTACAGGGAAATGAGGAAATTGTGGCTGTAGGCATGGGTGTTCTTGTCACTGTGTAGGGGTCATCCAGGGGCTGACGCAGGTAGTGCTTGTTACCTGGGTAAGTGCGTACAGACAGTGGGTGGCACTGAGCTTCTGGCTCAGCCACTCTCTATACTCAGCATACAGCCAAACAGGTATAAATAGATCCACCCAAAGGGATCAGTTCTCTCTTAGGACCTTTGTCTTTCTCGAATCAGCTGCTTTACACAACCTGAGATCAAAATGAAATATGGGAAACCATTATAGGAAAAAGGTATACATGTATATATAATTCCATGTGCTATTACTCCTAAGGATCTGGACTAATAGTATCTTAATTTTTACATTTTTGTCATTCCATTATTATAATACCCTCCTGCCACCCACCACCACCACCAAACACACACAGAGACATACAGTCACACACACACAAGTGTTGCTTGGGGAATATACAGTTTTTGGGTCGTCTGACTGTCTGTCCATAGCAAAATCCTTGAAAGCAAAATAAATATTATCATGATTCACAGGCAATATCTAACTCAAATTTACATCAGTTTTACCTTTACACTATTTCTTTATCAGATTATATTTTGGTGACATTGAGCTCATTTATAAGGTCATGGGACACATTGGTGTATAAAGCGGGGACTATCCAGTGTGTTGCCAATGATTGTTCCAGTTATATAATGGTCAAGCTGCTAGTTTGAATCAAGTGCAAGGATCATGACAGTGATGTCATGCAGACAATGTTGGTTACCATGATCAGCAACATGACCCACTTTAAAAAAAAAAAAGACCTTACATCCATTTTATTGCTAAAACTTGTAGGATGTACCTGGTGTATCCATGTTAGGGTGAAAAGGAATTCATACCACACCACCACAGCAAGTGTGCCAGCTTTTTTGGCTTCTGAGATGTGGACTGTGCAGTTTCCCTATCCATGGATCGTCCTGTTTCTTTTTTTTTTCCTTAGTGAGGACCCCCCCCCCCCCCCCAAAAAAAAATAAAAAAAATAAATAAATAAATAATAAATAAATAAATAAATAAATAAATAAATAAATAATGATAATAATAATAATAATAATAATAATAATAATAATAATAATAATAATAATAATAATAATAATAATATAATTTGCAGTTCTCACAGAGAGTGTTATCATATATGTTGTAGGAGCAATGGTATGGCAAAATGCAGTTCTCACAATGAGTTATATCATAGTAAGTGTGTGCAGGTTATGAGGAGCATGGCTTAAAATTTTGCTGCTGTGTTTTATTTGGCTAGCTGTATTTCAAGATATATCTTGCTGCTCTAAGAGATGCAGTTCTCTCATGCAAGACTCTACAAATGTGTGATATATAGCAGCAGTTTGATCTACCTTTTTAAGGTAAATGTAATTGTCCAGTGACATCCAAATCCTTTAGGTCACACCTTTCACAATTATTTGACATTCAGTATGTACATGTATATGACTGTTTTGGTCCATTGGTTAAATTTGTTATACTATGGTTTCTGCCTCTTTGTGGTTTGTGGATAAAGGAGTGAAGTATTCAAGGTTACTGCAATCAGTGTTCATGCACCCCTCCGCTGAGAAAAAGTGAAAGTTTGAAATCATGAAGATATGATGTACTGGATGTCAGCCATAGCTCAATCTTTTGCTCTTGTTATGAGAAAATTGTAGATGACTTGCAAATAGTGCCAAGCGTGTAAGCTACAGGTTTAATTTCATTATACACTCAGATGTTGGGATGACCAACCAACAGCTCTCATTAAACTATTTAGCCACCGTGGAGGGTTCCAACGGCAATTGCTCACCTTAGATCACTTTTGAATATCTTGTTCCTGAGGTAAATACCCATTGATTTTTTTCAAATAATGATATACCATTTGATTCAAGATTGCAGTCTCAGCAAGCCACATTGGTATGTTTGTGAATGACTTATTGAAAATAATTCAGCAGGAAGTGTGATTTATACTTTTCACTACAAGGTCAGAAAATGTCTTGCTTCCTGTATATCCAATAAACAAAATGCAGCCCTTGTCAGTTTTCTCACAGTGAATTGAAGAAATATTACTTGCATATAGTTGGACATAGCCAGTATTAAAGGGTGAAATCATCATAATTATATAGTGCTCTAATAGAGCACAGCAAGACATTTAAAATACAGATTTTGTCTGCATAAGGTAGATTGGGTGGTATGCACTTAAGGCACACTTTTTGGTTGAAGCTGCTAGAAAGATGTAGAATACTTGAGCAAATTGTTAATGTGTGTACAAGTTGGGAAGAGGAAGGATGACGTAGCTGTGCAATCAAGGTGCAGGCAGAGGTGCTCACACTTCTGTTATCCTTGTCAGTCCCTAGTAAATTGGACATTTCAAGTGAAAGTGCTTGCAAGGTGAACTGTGCATGGTAATGGGGTGTAATTATCACCAGACTAATGATGTGAATTTACTTTAGGCAAGTATGTAGTGCAGAGTGGCATGTGACAAGCTTGTGATAGATTGGACATGTCGCTATGGACACTTAATCCTCTTTAAGCACTGTATTATAAATTTGGTACTGGATTATTCCTTTAAACAGATGACTTGTCAACTAGACAAAATACTGTGGTGCTCCTTAACTGTTACCACACTTTTACTACCTGCACAGAAAGACTTTTTATCACTTGAGTCAGGATTTGATTTTTAGTGCAATGTCCACAGAATTACCCTGCCTGTTAAATCTGCTAACTAGAAGGTATGTACCTTACAATTTTGACCAATATTCAGTCCATGGTATCTGTATTACTCAGTTGTCAGTGTGTAAAAAGCCTGCAGATTTCATGGAGAAAGCTTTTAACCTTTGAAGCCAGCAGCCTAATAGCATTTTGTGATATGATCATCCAAGTGGTAACATTCTCTAAACCATTGGGGCTGCTGCTGCTCATGAAATAGGGGCCTTGTTCACAGCGATGGAAAGCAAAATTTGGAATCATTGATGGGACACTTTGTGGCTTGGTCAGTAGTGTCAAATAAGATTCCCCACTAAAAGCAGCCATAGCTATCCACATCTGATTGTCACATCTGTTTTTCTTACCATTTGGCCTAATAAACACAAAAACCTTGCATTTAAAGTTTCTTATTGTCAGGACTTGAATCATATAATGTCTCACAAATTAAACTAAATGTGTTTAAATTTCACAATTTTTTCCACAGAGATCTTACTAAAGTTGTAAATTTAAAGTTCAGATAAGAAAGAAACTCAAGATCGACCATGCAAAAAAAAATGGACATGTAATTGATAAGGTGTTGTGCCGTGTAAATCAGTGGAATGTTCATTAGATTTGCAGCCAATGTTCAAAATGCTACCATTATATCAAATGTGTCTCAGTGAGGGATCGTATAATGTTGTTGGCTGTTTCATCATGCAGTATTGTTCGATCATGATTCTTTTCCCAGAATAAGCATTTCTGGGTGGAAAATATTTGTCAGGGTCAGGGCAGTTTGTTTCTTTTTCCAATTCTTTTTATTATCTTAAACCAACCATGGAACAAGCAAAATCTCTCTCACTGACCAAGTGCACTCAACCACTCAACTAAATCCTGTTTCTGGGGTCCAATGGAGGCAGCTCTTGTCGTGACAAAGTGCCCAAATTACATGGGTGCATCTTTTGGTTTGCTAAAGTGGCAGCATTCAAAATTGGTAGCTAAAATGTGTATCTGAAACCGAAGGCTTTTATTTGTACAGGGCGGTTGAGATTCAACTAATTTTACCTATCCCAGTACATGTATTGTATATAACAGTTAGTTTGCTGTAAGTATTGCAGACTGTACTCCTGGACTTGACTCCATTAGCAATACATGTACATTGTAGGAGCACTCATTATCTTCTGGGTGGTAATATTTAGAGAGAGAAGTACATGTATAAAGCAAGTCAAAGACTGTCAAAGGGAAATACATGTAGCAATAAAGTATGACAAACTGTGTTTGATGTCCTGCAATGCAATTAACTTTTTGTCCACTGGGAAAGTTAAATATTGTGTTTTGATGTGCATGTTTTATTTCAGTATTTTAGGTATATAAAAATTCTCCTAGGATATAAAATATCATACAAAATGGCTTCATTGGATGTTAAACCTCCTTAGAGTTGTCATTTGTTGAACTATGATGTCTCCAGTTAATTGCAGTGATCATTGCACATGGACACACTTTAATTTGCCATAATGAATGACATGCTGACTTGGCTGCTTGGGAACTAATTATGTGCTGCTGTCATACATGCATATAGTGCCAGGTGATTTGGTCATGAAAGGTAGATCCTCTGATCTTTGATTTTTTTTGCTTCATTTCCCTGAACATTTGTGTATACAACCATTATGGCCTTAATATCTTTTTATAAACTTTGCAGATCATTGCAGGTGGCTTTCTTTCATGGCTTTCAGCCATGAGACTTAGCTCAGCTATAACTGAAGGATAATTAGCAGTAAAAGACTTTCTTTGGGTTTTCAAAAATGTCTTTATACTTTGGTACAATGTAAGTTGGATCAGCAGTGGGTGGCCTAGCATGCCAGTGTGCTGGTAAGGATAGGGTCTGTAATATGCCACAAATAGTTATATTATTAATGACCAAATTGGGAACTCTTGGGTACTTAAAAAAATGTTGTCTTTGCTGATTGAAGAGTTAGATTGAATACATTAGTTGTAGGAGTGTGGTTGAATGAGCAGATGGTTTCATTAAGTGACAATAGAGGTATGGGTGGATGCATAATGGAACTTATGAATGGATGGATTCAGAGTATATACAAAAAATGTGGTATAGTGTATGGATGGCCAATTGACTTACTGATTACTGAGTGCAGGCATGAACACAAATGAAATTCGGTGTGATTGTACCTTTACACAAGGCAGCATGAGCCTGGGCTGGGTCAGTTGATAGAGCTACAATACATCTGTGGATCTGTGTTATTCCCTCATGCAGGCACAGAACCTTTTCTGCTCATGAATTTCTAATAATAAGGGCATGAAAGGAAAACATGTGACAAGGTAATGACCTTAAGCAAACTCTTGCTTCAGCAATTGGCAAATGTAGATTTATTGTTAGTAACATTCATATTGACCGAGTGCTGAGAACTTTTTCAGAACCCAAAGTAAGACACATTTGAAACAATTCATTGGGACCTATAGCAAAAGTAACCATATGATGAGGATGATCACTTAAGGAAACTAATTGTAGAATTTATAAGGGAGGTTTAGATTTTATTTTTCTTTCAATTCCCTGGGTAGGCCATTACCATTACATAGTAAATGATTAGCAATTAGGCTGCATTAGGCCAAAGTGTGCATTATGGACATGTGGCCAATTGGAGGTAATGTGTGATTTTGGGCCTGGGCTCTCAAGGCCTGTTCTTGACACTGCGATCAATAGTAATCATTAGGCTGGCCGACTGCTTCACAAGGTCACTGGGTTTTTCACGCAGAGACACACATAGCCAGCAGTTGCGGTTGACACACCTACAGTAAGGTAAACAGCCTCTTGTTGCTTGTAAGATTGGTGTCATTGGTGCACAAATACTGTCCAGTGGTTTGTGCTGTTGGTAGATAAGAATGATCTATATGGTGTATCAGTGACGGAGTTCACACAGACAGGCAGTGGTCACATAGCAGGTTGCAATGAAGGGAACTTGGCCACTGTCAGTCACTGAGCCTCCAAGTTGGTGCTGTTGATAAGTGGCATAGTATAACCAGAATGCTAGGTATCATATTTGATTGTCACCTGCTTTTCCATCTCCTTCTACCCAACCAGATTTACCAAGTTCAAGTGAAATTAAACAGGCTGACTTAAATAGGTCTGTGCATCCTTTGATTGTCTTGCTAAATGTATATTGATGGAGGACACACAGACAGAAAACATGGTGAAGGTTGGAGAGCACTGCATTGTGGGCCATGAATCGTGAGCACCACCTGTCAAATTTATCATGGGCTGAATCATCATCAATTTCTAAGGAAGTGGGAGATCACAGTTGTAGTATTTCTTCTGGTGGCAATCCACTGCAGACAATTTGGGTCTTACGTTTCTTGGAGAAGCCATAATCAGTGCATAGGCAGACTGCAGCACAGCAATCTACAATATCATTTGTTACAAATTGAATGTAACGCAACTTTAATTTCCGTCCCATCATCCCTTGCCAGCAGCATGTGTGGATTAATTGTCTGCTCGTCTTCTTTGTAGAGTGGCCATGGTTCTTAGTGTGGTTCAGAATATTGCCCTTATCATGCTGTGTTGCACATATATATATATATATATATATATATATATATATATATATATATATATATATATATATATATTTCTGTAATTTTAAGATGCAATGGAAACAGTTATTATTGAGTCATATTGTTATCTTAAGTACACCCTTATTTATATGTACAAACTAATATTAATACTTGTGCAGATCTCTTTCTGTTCACAGAATTTCCATGTTATCCTGATTCCATACATGTATGCTTACTGTGCAAGTGGTATAGAAACTGTACATAAGATTGACCACAGAAATTTTTTATATTAATTAACATATTGATTCATTGAATATTTTGCATGGTTAAAAATTTTGATGTGACTGTTTTTAAAATTGCCCATGGAAACTGAATTTGGGTGATTTATATCAGAAATCAGTGCAAGCTTTACATGTAGGTCTAAAAAGGTTCTTTTCTGTGAAGATAGACTCAACCCATAGCACACTTGCAAACTATGTTAAAGTTAATCTTCTGCAGATCGAGGTTCCAAGTCATCTGCCTCTCTGGGGGATTTCCCACTTTTTCTTTTTTACGTCTCCCACTCTCCTGCCTTTTATAACATGTCTCACACTTGTTCAAAATGAAAAGAAAATAGTAACATTGTCTTATTTTATGGTCAGCTATGAAAGTAGCAGAATGATTATTTTCATTGACTGAGAATATCTCTAATGATGCAGCCTAAAATGGCTCAAAATTCAGGAAATGAAGTGGCAAATTTCCTCAAAATTTCCCAATGGGAACATGTACCTAGATTCCCCCATTTATTTCATACATTGCTAAATGCTAATTTATTTCCCCATAATTATTTAAATTTCACCAAATACTATGTTTTCCTTTTACACTGCATGTTTCTTGTAAAGATTCATAAGATTTAGAAATCAAGGGGGTCAAAATTTGGCCTGGGTTCACTTTTAGGCTAGCCTGTAACTGACCAGGGGTCATTTCCAGGCTAGCCTGGTAATGGCGGGGGTCACTACTAGGCGCCTATACCAGTATGCCCCACACCTTTGTTGCTGCCTCTTACACAACACATATTCAATACCTGCAGGAAAGAGATCCTCTACTTTTTGCAGGGGCTGCATTGGAGCCTCTGCTTTTTGCCTGTCATTCTTGCATCTACTTAACTGTAGACAATCAGGAGAGAATGTAGCAACAGAGCATGAAAGACTTTGGCAAATTGAATAGTCTTTATCTAATTTATATAGGCAAATTGAGAAACTGGTTCAGAAAAATGCACTGTGAAGCATATCTTTGTATTGTGAACTCTCTGTGATGACCCACCAGTAGAATACATTAACTTTCAACCTTTGGCCTAACCTCGTGGTGGACATTAGTACTGCTAGAAGGCATTGTCATTTACCAAATAGGTAGCCAGAAAGACCTTTGTCTGCATACATGTAACAGAAGAGCTTTTAGCAGTGATCTGGTTCAAAGGCATGCATAGCCTGAAAGTGTAACCTGTGACCCTCACTGAAGCCTGCATGTAGCTATGTGCAATAGACAGCTAGGTTGTTGGCTGTTAAGGCCTCACCATACTATCTGTCTTCTTCCCTCACATTGTCTTGTGCTTCAAAACATGTCATTTGCTCCATGTACAATAGAACTTCATTCAGATGGCATCCATAGGTACACATCCTTTGTTACTTTCCAAACATAAAGGGTGGAACAACATCCCTTCAGCATATTTTAGCTTATGTTATCATATGTAAACTTGCAGTGGAACCATGAATGATGTTCCAAGGCAAAGATACTGCAGTTTGTCACCCTTCTATCATTGCAAGGTCCTGCACCATAGCTTAAAAAGGATTGACTGTATTCATATATGTACTTCAATATCACAAAAAATGACTTTTGGATGCATATTTTGTAATTCTGATGCCAATTCTGGCTTAAACAGATCATCTCCACTGGGACAGGACTGACCCAGCCTCATCGATGGCCCAAGGTAGATTCCTTATTCTTCTTTCTCAGGTTTACAGTACATGCTAAACATGGTGATGAACGTACATGACCACCAAAATGCAGTGGAGTTACAGTAGTATAGTATTGACCTGTATATGGTGCAGGCAAAAGTAAGTTTTTTTTTTTTTTTTTTGCTTTTAAATGTGATTGATTTATATGCACAAGATGACTGTTACAGTTTCCACATTTTATGCAGCTTATAAGTACATGTACTTTGCTTTAAGCTAAACAACTGTAATTGCAATAAAGTAAAGAGCTTTTTGATTGTTTTTAACCATTTTTACGTGGTTTGGCAGCTGGTGACTAAAAGAAAAAATTACCTGTGCCATGAGACTCAGAAGATAATAATGTAAGATATTCACAAACCTTTCCTGAAATGATACGTGTTACGTAAGAAACCATGAACATATACTTGAATCAAAAATTGTGCCTTTGAGAATGTCATTTTGTGACTCAAGCATCAGAGTGCACCATCTAATGACCATAAAAATTTGTGTTAATGTCAAAAAAACAAAGCAAAAAAAAAAAACACTGTTTATTCATGTACATAAAGCTAATATCACATGATGAACAAGTTGACGTCTAAATATTGACAGTTGACTATACTGACGTAGATTTTTTCTAACGTTCTAACGTAACTTTTACGTTACTTAAGCCGGCGTTGCCTGAGGTACAAAAGGCGACGAATAATCCCTTATTTCAGTTTGATAGCTGAGTTCATCTCAGCTTGACCACTGAAGCTTGTCACTGAGGAGTCCAGCTAAGGACGAAACTGGTCTGACATTTAGGCTTTGTGTTCAGAACGAGCAGGCATTTGGCCATTCCATACACTTGCCCAGTATTCACGCTAATGTAAAAAAAGATAGAAATGTCAATAAATAGGGGAATTTAGGTCAATATGAACACAAACAGGGTTTCCTGCTGATGCAACATGTTTGCCAGTAGCAGTCACAACTGCCTTTTGGATTACATAATATGTACTCTCACTTAAACCAGTTTCTCCAATAGTTGGGCACTGGATGCAACAGCAGAGTTGAACTAAATGAAATTTAGTTATGTGAATGAGTTATTAATAATAGACAATTTCATCGATAGTTTATTTTAGTCTTTATTTCCGATAAGGATTGAATTGCATGAAGTCAAATAGCCTGTAAAACAAATGGTTTGTTCAGATTTCTGGAAGTTTTGTCAAACTATAACTATTTTTAATGTTTGTTTGTTTGTTTGTGGAATAGCTTAAGTTGACAATCACAAGCTCCAAATAGTTGTCACCTTGATATGGATATCGATGTATCTGGTCACACATTCTTGTCAAAGAGAGACTACTTTTATTACATTAATCTTTTGTGGCTCAAACTGTGATTTTATACATACACATACATACATACATACATACATACATACATACATACATACATACATACATACATACATACATACATATGTATATGCCCATGTATATGTGTGTGTGTGTGTATATATATATATATATATATATATATATATATATATATATATATATATATATATATATATAATGTGTATCTTTTTAAGAATATTGCAGAGATATACGTTTGTACTGTTGAATAGAAGACTCATCCATACCATTTATGTTACTCTAATGTTGTCTTCATTGTGATGTTATCAAGCAGTGTTTACAGGAAGCTTGCAGGAGGAACATGATCATGTATTGACTTTTTATTTATCATCCTGAGTCATATACCATAAACACCATTACAGAAATATGCCAGTCTGTTTGTTGAAAGTGAAGTTTACGCTCTGTGATAAATGCCTGTATGCATAGTGTTCTGTCTTCCTGTGGATACATTATTAAGGTAAAGTAGCAGCTGCCAAGGTGACCATTAGTGGGGCTCTATTTTAAGAAACATTAGCACATATACAACTGCTGTGGTTTATTTTTCAGTTTCAGTTAAATGTGAACAAATGAGGTGTTGGTGTACATGCAGGGCTAGGGCTTGTCAGGTTTACTGAACTGAATTCAGAACTTTAAGAACTTATTTGAAGGGGAGTTGTCTGTTTCTTACAACCGACCATTTAACAGCATTTTGATGAGGTTTTTTTAGGTCAGCTGACTGGTCAGTCAGGTGATAATATGTCAGAGATGCCACTTTTCAGGATTTTACCTGAATTCAGGTAATTTACCTTTTCTGGAACTTAAAAAAAATCCCCACAATTTTGTCAGAACAGCTCAAATTTGATGAAAAGAGAGGGAGTACATAGGTTTCAGGTAATTTTGATCACATTTCAGGTTAAATCTGTGTGAGTGGCGTCACTGTCTTAATTGGTAGGTGGTCTTGATACGTAGTCCCTCGGTGTATTGGTCTGTCTGATCATGGATTGGCATCCACAATTTACATTTTTAAGGGTTCGCCCCATGGGGGGACCCTTTCTGTTTTCGGGTTGTCCATCCGTCCATGCATTGTCTCAAATGAAGACAAGAAATTACCAATCATATATGCAATTGTCAAAATGCATAAAAACCCTGTTAAATTCAGATTCATCATTGCAGCAAAGAAATGGGTTTGGAAACAAGTTGCCAAACGACTCACTAAAGTCCACGTCATACGTATTGCTAGAAACACCACACTTTTTAGCGATTTTGTCAATAGGGTTAAAACTTTGTTGCATAAATTACAACTCAAAGGTTATAAACAACAACTGCACAAAACTCTATTGAAATGTTTCCACAGATATGACAAAATACCTAATAAATACAGCACTAACTCAAGAACATCAGTCAAATTGTGTCAAGATGGAGTTTGAAATGACAAAGTATAGTCCTGAAAGTGTTTAGAGTGGTAAGAGGGAAAGTACCCGGGGTGAAGTATACTTAACCCACCTAGAGAATTTTCTCTAGTCCATCTTAAGTCGGAAAACCATGATCATACTCACTTTTTGCAGGATTTCTTTCTTTTTAATCTTCATCCAGTACAGTGGAAGAGGTGGCTTTGAGCTAATACCTTAGTACACTTTACCTCATAACACCTCTAGTCAACTTTATGGTGCTAAAAATTGTATTACTATTTACCGGTTTATACCAGTGTCGGTATGGTGGAATAGTGTATGAAGCTCTCAGGTTTCAAAGGAGACATCCATCCGGATGTGCACATTCTTGTTACCGCGATATCTACGGAATGTCTCCATGTACTGATGTCCGTCTGGATGTGCACATTCTTGTTACTGCAATATCTACAGAATTATGCGTCTATGTATTTTGCTCAAATTTGGCAATATGCTTACCTTACCTAGCAAGATGAACTGATTAGATTTTGGTGTCACCATGACCTAATTTGAGCAAATGGCGGACCCTTCAGTCAAGGCTTGCGTTGAAGGTATGCCTAGTTTACTTCTTCAAAACTGTCAATAAGATCCACTTCAAACTTGGTAGTATACATTGTTGCTTTTTTTTTTTTTTTTTTTCCCTCAAAACTGTCATATTGATCTGAAACATGGTGGAAACATAGCTGATGGGAGGGTTAAACTATATGCTGTACATTAGGTGATGATACTCGGGATCCCTGATTTTTTAATTTTTGCAATTGATGTTATTGTCATTCTCATTGACAACTGTCTAAGCCAGTGTGTATTACAATAGTATTCACATTTTCAGCTTCTCCAAAACCATCAGCACTGTTAATTTCAAACTTGGTGAAGATGCACCTTGGGTAGGTGTCAACCAAGTTTGTTTAAATAGTCACATTCCATGAATTTATAGATTTTTTTATGAATTTTTTTGTTGATTTTTAGCTCTGCTGACTGACAAGACATTGGAATCTGTTTGTATCCATCATCCGTCTCCTCATCTCTCCGTCCGTCATTATACCTTTTACATTTTGGACTTCTTCTCAAAAAACCCCAGCATAGAATGTTTTGATTTTGCATATGGATGTTCCCCAGGTCGACCTCTGCCAAGTTTGCGAAGGAGATGATGACGCAATAATTTTTACCCCTCAGCCTTTTAGGCCAGAGGGGTATTGTCGTCATCTGCGCGTCTGTCCATGCCTTGTTAATGCCATATCTCCAAAAATACTCACTTTACAGAGACCAAATTTTTATCACAGGGAACTATTGAGGTGCTTCAGGTGCCTATCGAAAAGTACATCACATATTTAGGTCAGTACTACATTAAAGAAAAAACGGCGTTAACACAATATCTAAAAAAATATTGAATGTAGCTTCATCAATTATTCATGACAGTTGGTCCTAAGAATTGCTCAGAAGCCGATCAAAAACTAGGTCACTGGGTCACATATTTAGGTCACTGCTGCATTGAAGAAAAATGGCAGTACTGTTATATCTTCAAATCTTAGTTTTCTCATTGTAGCTGCACCAATTATTTATGACAGTTGGTGCTAAGGATGCCTCAGACACCAAGTGAAAACTAGGTCACTGCTGCATTGAAGAAAAATGGACTTGCTATGATATCTCTGCTAATTGCATTTAAACCAAAGCTTTGTCATAAGGTCAAACGGAAGTAACCTTGACCTACCCAAGGGTATTGTCATCACCTACACGTCCGTCCATCTGTCTGCTCATCCGTCCTGGCCGAGGATTTTTTCGGTCACTGATCAGCCTCTAGTTATATTTTTTATGATTTTGAAAATTTTTTGAACACATAAAATAAAATTGATGCTTATTTGACAAAGACAGCTGCCCATTCCTCTTAATAAATCTTGATTACATTAAAGTGCATAAGATATCATGGCAATATGCAACTCAGTATAAATGGTAAGTTCTGCAAACTCCCATTGAAAGCATTTGAACTTTTACAAAATGGATAAAGTTAAAAATAGAAAATTCACCCTCTGTGGCCTCTAGGAACCTTTTATTATTGCACTAAAGTTTAAAAAGAAAAGATGTATCTTAATGAAGACTTTCAAATTGGATCATAAAGTATCAGCTCATTTATAGCCCACTGTTCATTCTAAATTTAACAATCAGTTAATGCATGTGTTTGGTTAGCTGCTGGGGACATAGGGCATAAACTGGCTATTGGCTGCTTACCTGTGTGTTCTTACACAGGAGAAGCTAAATGCAATTGGTTTCAAGGCCACAGAGCTATCAGTGTCAGGGCCAGCAGTATGTTTTACAACCAGTTGTAAAGAAAAGCACCGTGGGAGCAGCTTGGATTTTAGTTTTAATCAAGACTTTTCCATGTGGACATCATTTCAGTAGTACATGGCCATATGGTGTTACAAGATGATTAGAATGTCAAGAGAGGTAGTGCAGGTTTCTTCTTGCACCTTCAGCTTTGTAGCCTAAGTGTGCCAAAGCTGGAATCACCTGATCTGTCTGAAGGTCAACAAAACTGTTCTTGGTTGAAATCTTTTGCAGTGGCACTGTTCACATATTCAGACTTATGTCTTTGTACATGGATTATGATCTAGAGCAATTTAATGCACATAGTCTCCATGACATAGAAAGAGCAAGTGTTTTATGGTGAACACAGAAAAAGTCTGAGGAATACATCTTGTACTGTGGGACTATTGAAATAAGCTCTTCATACATGATGTCCCCAGGCCAAGAATGAAACATTACATGTATGCAGCAATAAGTGCCCATATTCCCTTGTACATGTTGGAGTCAGGTTGCTGCACCAACACAAAGTTTATGTTAAAACTGGCATGCAGTTCTCACAGAGGTGTCATTTCACATTTGTCCTTGCCTGATTAGCTCAGGAAATCTTATTGTATGGGTGGTCATCTGTCTGTCCACCATCTGACCCTCTCATCATCTAGCCATCCATTCACAATTACATTTTAACTGCTTGAAAACCATTGGCTGTATTCCCTACAAATTTCCAGGCAATGAACCTTGGGTAGGTCTCTTATCAAGTTTGTTCAACAGGTCACACTTCATTGGTAAACTTCACTGAAATATGTTGGAAGTTGGACATTAGTAAATATGGATGACTTTGCATATTTTTTTCAAGGTCACTGCAGCTTAAGTGGAAGAAGTGAATTTCTTCTGATGGTCCTGGCGTTTTTAATAGTGGGCACATACTGTCATGTAATGTTACAATTTCGTTATGCACACAAAAGGCTATAAAGTAAGTATGGATTACTGGTGGCACTATCTGTGCTATTTTTCAGAACTAATATCATATAAATGAAAACCCAATTTAATTCCATATAATGACGTCAAATTGAATGAGCACTGTTGCTGTTCAAAATTAATTATTTTCAATTTGTAAATGTAACAGTTCTCTCAGTATGGGTTAAGGGTTCATTAGACCTTCTCTCCATACTTGATGCTATGATGCTATTTTTAACAGGCTGCTCTATATCAGAAATGGACAGAATTGCTCATCTTGCATATTACATATATTTAAATAAAGTCACACAAATGCACAGAATGTTCTTTGAGCATGATAGATATGTAAATGAAGTGACCCAGAAGTATGCAATTGGATGAGTGAGCTCTGAGTCAAACCCAGGCATTGTAAACACCACAGTCATGAGTGTATAAAGAAAATTTGCCAACTAGATATTTACTGCTTTTGTAACAAAGTTAAAATCAATGACTAAAATATACAGAAAACATTCTATATTAATGATGCCAATGGCAGGCCAGCATATCATGCATATAGATCAAAGGCAACACTTGGTTGACCAGAGAAATATAATTTCCCACATAGATATATATCTTCCTGCAGAACATCAGTGGCATTCATATCAGCTGTGAATAAATTTTCATTTAACACGCATTTTTTTTATGATAAAACTGACAGCTAATCTTGAATAACTAAAAACATTTGCAAAATACTGATGTTTTCTGGATATGAAAACCCATTGTTTTTATTAGCAACTTAAGTGCCCAGTGGTGAGCACCCCATCCAACTATCTGTGCTGTCATGGGGAAGTCATTAAAGCAAGGTGTATGAACCAGACAGACAACTTTAAGTTTTTATTTTGCACTTTTTGCACACCAGAGCAAATGAAATTTACTGTTATGTTATCATAGTGAAACAAATAAATCAGACTGTAATTTATTAGATGTAAAAAGTCTTATTTTGAAACTGAAAAATACAAGTTGATCTACTGCAGCATATTAATCCTTCAGAATGTGACTCAGTTTTGGTCATGCTGCAAAAATCCAAGAGGAAAGTACCACCAGAACCAAATTAGGGTTCCCATATAGGGTAAATTCTTAAATGCTAATGCATAGGGTATAACAGAACACATGTTCTATCATGGGCCGTGGGCAACAGCCAATCAGATGGCTACATTTCATCTTTGACCAGTGTTAGTTTCAGCACTAACCATGGCTCCATCAAGCAATTTATGATGAATTTTGTTTGTTTTATGAAGGCGAATAATGTTTATCTGTCCAAAGAAACTATAATTTTGTGTTTCCATGCTTTAAATTTAAAGCAAGCAGTTTGGGGTGTTAAAATTTTTCGTGGTAGGCCACAACACTTTGTTTACATACATGCAGAGCCATCTGTTGACAGAATTGCAAACTACCAATTAAAACAGTTGACCTATCGTTTCCACTATTAGGCATTCCTAATGGATTCCAAATGTGATGCTAAAGTTGAACACAATGTTTACTCACAGTCAGAGAGAGAGAGAGAGAGAGAGAGAGAGAGAGAGAGAGAGAGAGAGAGAGAGAGAGAGAGAGAGAGAGAGAGAGAGAGAGAGAGAGAGAGAGAGAGAGAGAGAGAGAGAGAGAGAGAGAGAGAGAGAGAGAGAGAGAGAGAGAGAGAGAGAGAGAGAGAGAGAGAGAGAGAGAGAGAGAGAGAGGAACTCTTTGCTTGCATTAACTTACACTTAAATTCTGAGCGGTAATTTGGTGCTACGTGTAGTGATTGCAATGAAGTGCCACCTTACTCAGAGATAGCTGGGTGGCTGGTAGACCTGTGTAGGCCTACTTTGTGAAAAGTGCTGCATTGGGGCTGATTATTGGGGTTAAATTAAGTCTAGCCATGATAGAATAGACTTTAATACTCCCCCATCCAGTGATTGTGTAGATTCTATGATCTTCGTCGGATAACACGACCTCAGTGCTATGCGCTTGGATCATGATATCTGATGCCGGTTATAGAATCCACACAATCACTGGCTGGAGAGTTTTAAAGTTTATAACAATAGCTCCTGTAAAACCTTTTACAGGCTGATGAATCAGCTAGATGTAACCGTTTTCAAAGAAGTTCTGCATAATTGTTTGCTGAGTAATTGCCAAACTTGTTTTTATTGACAATTTAAAATAAATCAGTTCTTGTTACCTATCAGAAGTTGTATCTTGATATTTCAATCAGAAGACCTTGTGGTGAAAGCATTATATATGGTTCATGTTCAGCTAATAATAATTTGTAATTTTTAGCTCAGACTTGTCAGGAAACTGAGCTTATTTTATGCTCCAATGAAAAAATGTTAAAATTATATGCAGCTAAACTTGACCTTGCTCCTAAAGTCATAGGGCATTTGTAGTGAATGTAAATCAACAGCCTGCCTTCCTGTGACATGTTCTGCAGATGAAGGAGCATATGTCTAAGGTTGCTTTTGATAGCAATAAAATGATCATTTATGTCAGCAGTTACATTTAGCAACAGTCTGTGCAAGCAATGTCAACTGAGCACAGGACTGTCACAGTCCTCTTGATATGTTTTAAATGTTGTAAAGTGTGCTATAGATACTTTATTCCACAACTTTGTATAGTATTATATTAAGGCAGATGGCCATGTTACTGTTTTACAGCATGGGCTTAACGTGTCAGTGTGGCAACAGGCTTTGAAATGAATAGGGACAAGGGGACATTAAAAGTGTGTGCCTTATGTGTGGTCATTGCTATCAAAAATTAAGGTACTGTTTGAAACAGGAATGAACCACTTGTGAAAGGCCAGAAAGGAGATGATGCAGTGTTTGCTGGTTGTCTCAAGATTTCTTTTTCTGACACCCACCCAGTATTGGGAAGGCATGATGTTTTCAGGTTGTCTTGTAGGAGAGTTTTTTTATGCACTGGACTTGCCGTCCTTCCAAAAAAATTCTGTCAGGATGATTCATTGCTCTTGCTGACACACTCTGAGGGCTTGTTTTATGGGTAAACCCTGTTTGCTATTTTCAACTTCTTCTCTGAAAACATCAGCCGGATTCACTTTAAACTTGGTGGCAGTGTTCCTCTAGTGAGTCTCCACTAAGTTTGTTCAAAGCTCATGCCCCAATGATTTTTTTATTTCTAATGAGTTTTTTGCCCCTTTTTGGCCAAATCTGAAAAAATGTTCTCCGAAACTGCTCACCTAATTGCTTCAAAATCACACAGGGACACTCATAGGGACCTCTAGTTAATGTGTTCACCAGGTGGCACTACAATTTTTTGGCAATTTTTTTATGAATTTGGTACTTTGGGGTATTTTTAGTCCTGAAGAAGTCTGTGTATTGGATCATGTATTCAACTGAATACACAGATAATTGGTAACTGTGACCTCTCCTGTTGGCAGAATAATGCTGGTATTGGAGAGAAACATTATGAGCTGGGGAGCTGAAACCTCTTGCAATATATCAAGAAGTGTCTTTGCAGAGTCCTTTAGAGTAGAAAGCTGAAGTCGGTTAGGACTAGCATTTTGCAATAGTGGCAGGGGACATACAAACCAGTTAAGGAATATTTTGCTTCTTCAGAGTGGAAATGTTTACACCAATTCGAACACAGCTATTGAGCAGAAAGTACCCAACGGTGAATACTTAACCATTACGCACAAAGGTTAATGTAAAACCCTTACCCAGAGGGTTACAGTTGACCGAGTAAAACTACTGTTATGTTGATTGTATAAAATGCTGAATGCCCATGTCTGGTGGGAGAACCTACGGGGTAAATTGCTGGCTGGCTGGCTGTGTATGACTGTGGACTTGAATATGATTGTGTGCACACAGTTCCTAGCATTACATCTCATGTTGACTCTCATCACGGAATGGTTCAATACTTCCAGTTTACTTACACAGAAACATCAGATGTTCAAATTCAGCTTTTGGTGTGTCCTTGGAAACAGGCAACTCAGGGGTATATGTTTGATACCATACAGGATGGGGAATACTGTGGCTTATCAGCGCAGACAGGAAGGTTTCATGTCAACCGATGTAGCAGAATGAAACTGTGTTTGAAAGTATCCATTGTCATTGTTTGTTGTATCAAATGATTGTGTAAGTAGTCTGAGTTGATGAGGAAAAACAAAATAGGTGCTGTTTAACTAAAAGGAATAATGCAGGTTACCGAGGAGTCAGAGGGAATACATTTTATGGTAGTGAGGTTACTCCAGTCAGCTTCACTTAACTCTGATTTTGTCACAATGTTTTTTCAAACAATGGCCATTTGCCAAACACTGAGCTTGTGGCATGTATTTCAGCAGTACCATGGAAGAGGGCCAGGGGATACTGGAACATCTCTGTGTCTACCAGGCTGAAACGCAAGAGACCCAACACTGATACATTGACATGCACCTTTTTTCCTTCTAAAAAATTACCAGAAGTGAGTGTGTGAGGCACCATGTGGCACTTTTTTTTCCGAGAGTGATGGCTGCAGATCGTCAACAGCTTTCCCCAGTGCACTTCTATGCCCAAGATGTACCAAATATAGCTGTTGATTCATTACCCAAATGGCTAAAACCTACATTGCACACCCTTTCAGAATACAGATGGGTCAACAAGTTCCATCTGTATAGCAAAATTGGGAACTGAGCTGAACAGAGAAAACATGTTGATCATGAACTTATTATGACCCAAATACTGCTACGTTTTGCACTCAGAAATAAATATTTACATGCATGTAGAAATGGTCTGAACTGAGGTTTTGTAAATGTTGACTATTACATAAAATTCTCAAGTCATGTCCAGGTGTGATGTAGTTTATGGTGGCTTAAAAAGGGAAAATTTTCTTTTATAAAAGCTGTAAAGCCTGTGTGCTCAGACTTGACACTTTCAGCTGTAAACAAGTTGTGGACCACCACTTGTCACTGTAGCTCTAGGGAGACAGAACTGCAAGGAAAAAAATAGAGCCAGCATACTGCTTGTCAAAGGATCTTTTGCTATGAGGATAAAAATAGAGGAAAAAACATGCTATGCAGCTTCTTGATAAGGTAGCACATTGTTTGAAGCAGTTTGTTTTGTTGTAGTCCATATATCTGATTAGTCTTAATTGTCTTGCAAGAGCCCAGATTTTTGTTCCTGGGTGGGCCATGCACACAATGGTAGAGTATCAACAGTATTTCATCTATTGACATCAGGGCTCCTGTGTTTATTGGTATGATTTAAACCTGCAAAGTCAATATTCATACAAATTAGTCACCCAGAGAATGAAGATGGACAATGTACAGATAGATGCATTGAAAAAATACTGATTTCAGACATGATGTGGGCAGGCCAAGTTCTGTGGCCTTAAAGAAAGAACATGTTTCACTTACCAATGAAGATAGTGTGCAATCTTAACATGGAAAATATACATGTATCTGGATACAAATTCTGCAGATTAGGCCTTTTTGGGGTGCACAGGCTGAATACCACTTGAGAAAGTTTGTGACAAGTGTAATAATGATACCAATACATGAAATTGTAGACTCATGAAATATAGGAAAAAGAAAATAAGGTGAAAAAAAACAAAACAAAACAGAACAAAAAAACAAAGATACACTGGCAAATCATTGGAATTGAAACCCACAATATTTGTACATACACAGTGTGTGGCTAAACCAGCATCTTGTCCAGTGATACATATACCTGCTGTTAGTGAAAATTGCAAAATGGAGTACATTGTATTGGTACTCTGAAGTTGCCAACTGTCAAAGGATAGCAAACAACAATTCCTGCAGTATAGATTCATACCAATAGTGACCCAGTTAGTGTCATACCAAAATATGTAATTGAAGAAAAAAAGATATATTGAAGAAGATGGTAAAATAATGTTTTAACATATCTGGTTCTGGATCATGTTGAAGTTGTCTAACAGTTTCCTACTCAAATCACCCCAAAGTGCCTAGATGTGTGTTGTCATTTGCTTTAATGTTTCACTTAAATTTCCTGAAAAAATAAAATTATTTTTGTGGATCATTTAGATACAACCTGTAATGATGGCATGCTTCCAGTCAATAGAAGTCCTTGGTGGGGGTTTGGTGCATTATGCTTATCCTTCACCTTATTGTGATCAGGAAAAAATTGTCACCAAGTTAACATCAAGAAGGATGGGTATATCTATTGTTTTGCACTTGCCCACTAAGATGGAATAACTCAATGGAACAGCTTGATGGCAGAATGTTTTGGTTCCACTGGCACATGACCTTTCTGGCTTGTGTATAATGAGAGACCAAACACAGACAAGAATCAATGCAACCCAGCCACTTACACTGGAGACAGGCAATGCTAGGCAGCTACTTGTTGATGTAGCAGTTGCTATGCAGGTCATTACTGACATGGTCCTCTACAGACTGTCTCTGTGGTGACCAGGGATTCCATCTGCATGGACAGGTGGCCCACAGTATCAGTCTACTGACTGACATGTACAGGTCAAATGCAGGGCTTCTCAATTGTGCAGACATGCCATATACATCATACTGATTTTAAGATATCCTGACCTGTTGTATTACGCTAGTTTTCCATTATGGACCAGCTTTCACTCCCTCAAGGAGCACCCAGTACAGACCTGCTGTCTCCAATTAATCCAAGCAGGTGGTGTCTGTTGTATGCAAGAAAAAAGTATGCGGTCACATTGGCAATGTGTTGTATTTGTTTAATTGGTGGAGTGTGGTGACATTTTATGGTTTGGGCATACAGAAGACCAGTGACAGCTAGGCCAGCATGTAATGGCTGGAGCTTACTGAATGTTTTACAAGCGTAGATTCCTGTTAGGACTGGTGCCAACATATGTGAGATTGATGATGGTAGAGGATTAGGGTTTAGGGATGCACAATTCTTTGAATTGCACTTAGTGGTTTGGCACGCTTTTGTACTCTTGGCACTTGCCAATATTGTGGGATGCTTAGTGTTTTTATCCACACATGGTGTCAACATGACATAAAACAGGTGAAAAGAAAAAGAACAGATTTCAACTACATTGTACTTGCTCCAATATGCCCAGAATGCACCCAGGAAAACTGCTGGCCTCAGTTCTTATTCTGTAGAATACTGCGTACAAACTTTGTACAAAATTTTTGATTGAAAAAATCAGCCTTAACCCTTTCTCCCCTTAAACCAACAAAAACCAACTGGCAGTCAAATGATCATCTGCTTCCATGTATTTGACTTACTTCAACAGTAATGAAAAAAAAATGAATGAGAATTACACTTCTTCATAAACCATACCAGAAACAGGGGATCATATCTGCAGTTGTACCATTCACTTTTTATTTTTACTTAATTTATAAAGTATTGTTTAGATATGTCTCTTTACATGTTGTTATGAACCTCCATGCTTCAACAAAATGTATTTTCGGACTGTGGATTGCCAGTAAAACTTGTAAACTTGCAGACACAAGACCCTGTTAAGATAGCATACCCCAGGTCATAGCATTCCTTGGCATGCATGGGTTGGGCACTTAGCACAACATCCAGGAAAGCTGTTGATTCGGTCTTAATTCAGGGGGAAAACATTGAGAAAATTGGATAACCAGACATTGTTTTCACATCTGTGTGCTATGGGGTATTTTGAATGGAGAGGGCTGAAAAAAGGCACAGAGCAAATAATTAATTTCTTTTAATTCAATAATCATTGTTTACAGTTGCAAAGAAATTGTGTTTATGTTCTCACATTTTTGTTGTTAAACATTTTAATATTGTTCAGTAGATAGCAAATAATGATCTTTCATTTGTAAGATCCTTCTCAGGTTTCAGACACCAGCTGTGCAGTATTGGCTTTAAGTTGACAGGGCCATGACCCTTTTCTGACAAAGCATGACAGAAACCTCAGATGTGGGTGTGTCAATAGCTAAACATTTAGCCTTTGTCACACCTATTAACACAAATAATAGAGTTCTGACCACTGATTTGGCCTTTGTAGATCAACCACGAAGGTCACAAGGGCCTCTAATGTTTTGTATGTACCACAGCTCTGCCACATGTCGTCACACAACTCTAGGGCTGTTGAAGTAAAACAAAGTGGCCAATTATCATTATATATAAGATATTCTCCCACATATTGATATTACAGCTTTTTCTTTTGATCAAAATGTCAAACTTTTATGTATTACCATCTGTCCTCAGTTTCATACATTATAAAATAATTCAAACTGTTGTGATTTGCTTCAGTTGTCTGTGCCAAAATGAGTGAATTCTGTCACTAATATTGATATTTGTCAGCTCAGCATCATTCCTTGTATTGTTTCCCAAAGCTGATTCAGTCCAAAAATTGCCAAAACTATCTGCAGCATTGGACATAGTTATGTATGTATTTACAGAATAACATATATTATTCCTTAATGCCTTTTTCTATATTTTTTTTGCATTACTTGTGTCATAATACAGTACCTTTCTACTAAATTTGGTATGATCTCTCAGAGATTGTATCCACGCCAAAATTTTTTCCTATCAGAAAACACTGTTCCATAAGTATTCTTCTGGCCTGGTGGCCCATGTTGCCCCTTAGCAGTTGACCCCCAACACCTATTAATTGACCTCTGGTAGTGACCAATCATATGATTTTTTTTTCTCCTTGACTGCTGCTGTATCCATATAGTTTTCTACTTCATAGAGCATTTTACACATTTTGATTCTCCTCGTGTTTTTTATATTGTCAAATCCACGTTAATTGAAGTTTATGGACTAGTGCACTAACAGACTTGAAAATTTATAATTCAGTCAAGTGTCCATCTTTCTGTGTGCAAGTTTTTATGGATGGTGCAGTTTCTTCGTTGTTTTTGACCAAATGGCATCAAGCTGCTGTTTTGGGAAACGGGATGACAAAAGACACTCCATGGCCAGTTGGGACACTCATCTGCACTGCTGTCATTGCTGGAAGCATATTTGAGGGGTCAGGTGCTCCAGAGAGAACCCCTGCAGCAGTTGCAAGCACTGAGCCCCAGAATACTGGAACACCATGCTCCTACCTTACAACCCGTGGACACTGGCATTGACCAATGGCCGCCAGGACCTATGTCAGGTGGATCATAAGCCCTGGGCTTTGACCACCCTCCCCAGGAATATATATATATATATATATATATATATATATATATATATATATATATATATATATATATATATATATATATATATATATATATATCAAGAGGCAGCACTGCATTAGTTCAGTGTGGACATTATAAACCGGCAGATCCCTTTGATGCTCATCCAGCTCCAGTGCTTGTGGGATTGGCCACAGGCTCTGGTGCAAGCCTAGCCTCTGCAGCTGACTGGTCTCTGTCCATCTTAGTTGACCCAGGTTTTGCACTCAGCACCTTCCATGCACTCTTATGAGGAGGAACATCAGCTTTACAACAAGCATGGGAAGAGAAAGAAGCAGGGTTGGTCACGTTCCCAGGCTTCACATTCCTGGTCTTACACTTCACCTTTGCTTGTGCAATTAGTCTTCACCAGGTTCCCCCAGGCCTCCAGCCATGGAGCACATTCCCCTTAGCACAAGAGGACCTTCACTGGATCAGTCGCCACCTTGCATGGTTCATAGAGCAATTGCTTCTGCAGCCATTTGTAAGGTACTCTGTCTCGTGGCCTCTATTTCACCAACTTGCCATCATTCTGTGACCTCTTTACCTTCTCACTGGTCACAATTAATTCTATGCAGAGGATGTGCAGCATTGGCTGTCAGATAAGGTAGCTTGCTCTCTGATCCAGTTCCCCTCACTGACAAATGATACCCTACCACAGCAGGATACTCCATGCTCTTTGCTTCTGCCATCACTGAGAAGTATGCATCACCATTCTCCTTACATACTCTGAAGATTCCTTCAGTGATTGGACTTACCAGAGGAGGAGTTGCAGTGGGAATGGAGCACCATGCTCCTACCTTACAACCCGCGGACACTGGCATTGACCAATGCCGCCAGGACCTACTTCAGGTGGATCAGAAGCCCTGGGCTTAGACCACCCTCCCCAGGTTGTTTTGGCTCACAATCCACAGGAACAGGATACTATCATAATTCCACTGCTACCTGGCTGAAAAATATCCCTGGAGGCAAAAGTCAGTTGGCACAATCATCCATGTTGCCCCATGCTGTCCAACCAGGTGGGGTCAAAAGGATGGAAGGAGTCCTGTCCATGCAAGACCCATTTCCTGCGTATTTAGTCCAAGCGCTTCCTGCAACAGTGTCACCTATACTCATCGACCAGCCCAAGCACATCAGCTGGAGAAATGGTCAGGGAGATGTTAAAACACATCACCACTCGTCTTCACATGAGAAAAAGGAAGCATGAGGATTCCATCGCAGAGGATGCAGAAGGGCTTCCAGATGGAGTAGTTACAGCCCGTAACATAAACCTCATCATGGACCATTTCGGGCGCCACGGTTTGGGATCACTGAAGAAGCTGCAGGCGTCAGCTCCGAAGGCGATAACTCAGATGATGGTGAAACAGCAACAACTTGGGATTCCCTTCTCCATGTACATCAGGGAACAGACTAGTGTGATATCAGTGCAGCTGGAGTCTTTGACAGCCAGCTGGTCACATGAGTTCAACATGTCAGAGTTGCTTCCCAAAATTAAGGAACCAGCCCAAGATGTACAGGGTGCCGACCTCCACTTGTGACATTAAGCCTCACCAGGCACAGGAGTTCAGCATCCTGCGCCCAGGAAAGAAATCTCTGCTTGGCATGTACCTACCTCTAAGGATCATTGAAAAGATTTCTGACATCAGGATCACCATACCTGCACTTTCTAGATTTGATGTAGAGGCCCTGATGCAAAGCCATCCACTTGTGACATTAAGCCTCACCAGGCACAGGAGTTCAGCATCCTGCGCCCAGGAAAGAAATCTCTGCTTGGCATGTACCTACCTTTAAGGATCATTGAAAAGATTTCTGACATCAGGATCACCCTGCCTGCACTTTCTAGATTTGATGTAGAGGCCCTGATGCAAAACCAACTACTCTGCTGACTCGCTGTCTATTCAGACTTGGACACCGACATGCGCAAGGTTTACAGCAAAGTAGTAAGTGCAGGTTACCCTCTTACTTTTTCCCTTGGGTCTGCCCCCATTGTCAGACTCACTGTTTTCAGAGCCTCCAAGTGTTCTGCAGGAGATCTCCCACTTTTTTGTACTTTTTTACAAAGTCTCCCACTCTACCACTTTTTGTAAAATGTCTGCAGCTTTCTGTCAAAATAAAGAAAAAAATTGGCATTACTCCACCAGTGGCGGTAAAGTAGCACTGTTTTGCCGTGTTGTTGTGCTATATACATGCAGAATATGTCTATGATGGTGCCTAAAATGATTCAAAATGCAGGAAATGAAGTTGCAAATTTCTAATTTTCCCAGGGGGAGCATGCCCCCAGACCCCCAAAGCTATTCTTCCTGCTTCAGCGCTCCCCTTCCCGCTTTTCAGTACATGCAGGAGGGAGATTTCCTACTGTTCACATATGCTAGCTTGGAGGCTGTGTCTTTTACTTTCCCATTTCACTGGTACAGGAATGTTAGAGAACCTAGAAGTAATGGTAGGATCCCTATTGCAAAAAGGGGTGGCGAGAAAGTTTTAAAACCATAGTCACCATGGTTTTATAGCCACCTATTATTCTGAAAAAAAATGGGGGTTGGAGGAGGGAGGTAGAGGCTGGTGATAGATCTTTCTAGACTCAACACCTTTCTCCACAAAGAGACATTCAAAAGGAAGAGCCCAACTTCCATAGTAGCCACAGGTCACCTGGGCCATCTTGGTGGACCTGAAAGATCATCCGTGTACTGATTGCCAAGTCCAGTGGAAGTACAGTGTATTTGCAGTTCACTGTACTCAGAGTGGTTTATCAGTTTGATTTGCTTCCATTTAGCCTGGCTCCATCACCCCTGGTGTTCACCAGAATAATGAGCATGGTAGAATATTACATGCACCATGAGGGCATATGCATCCACTTATACCTGGAGGACTGTTGATTTTCTCCGTCTCACATAAGAGATGCACATAAACAAACGGGTGGGGGAACCAATACAGCACCCTTGTTATGTGTAACTAAGATTCTTTTGCTCTGGTGTGCAGTCAGTGACATCATGCTCAATTGCACACATATCATGGGAGGCCTCAACATGAAGGCCCAGTCAACATGAAGGCCAATCTATTGTCATGCCGACACCAAGTGGTCAGCACAGAATGGTGTGTACACCAAGAGATTGTCAATTTTCTGACACCCTTGGAGTACCCCTCACATAGACCTGTTTGCCATGAGAGACAACCACAGGTTACCGACTTGTCTCTCCAGTACAGTACTATCAAGCGTGGGTGGTGGGTGCCCATTTCCAGAAGCTGGGAAAACATGGGCGTATGCTTACCCATCGACTCCTGACTCCCCTGGTGCCAGTCTTGCAGACAGTCAGGGAGGAGAAGGTGGAACAAATCTTGATCACTTCTTGGTGACCTGCGAGAGCATGGACTGTGGAGATTCTAGAGCTCAGCTTAGAGCCCCGTAAGCTCTTCCAGCCTGGTCGATGTTGCTGCAACAACCCAGATCTGGCATATTTCATCAGAATCAGGTAACACTTAAACTGCACACTTGGAGACTGTCACAAAAGGTTTTGCAGATGTTGGATTCTCAGACAAGGTGGTGGGGCACATTGCCACAGGCAAGCTTTGCACCATGTCCCTAAAAGTGTATGACTCCCAAGTGGGCAAAGTTCACCACATGGTGTACACAAGTTCCTGAGATTGACCCATGGAAAGCTTCCATTCAGGACATACATGTAGCAAACTTTTTGAGTTACCTTTTTGACTAAGGCCTCAAGATTTGTACAATAGAAGGCTATAGGTCTGTAATTTTATCCTCCTTGGACACATGTCATGAACACCTTTGTTCAAGATACCCATTCCAGAGCATTTCCTTGGGTGGGTCTGACCATTTCTCCTGGCAAGGCTTGGCAATTTGAGTGCCACGCTGACCAAAACTTCAAAGAGGGCCTATCTATCCAGTCTAATTAGCATTATGCAATCATTGAGACAACACTTGGGTCAACTGATCACCATTACTGCCTTACGTTCTGTATGTAACTTCTGTAAATTTTAATTGAAAAAGTAAGTTCTTCATGTATATTTTGCAAATAAGCTATATCAAATCAGCATGTTAATCTTCAAAATAGGCCTATGAAAAATATACTTATGCATGTCTATCGTCTTGGGACCTGAGTACAGAGTGGGTGCAGGCAGGTGTCTTGGTAATTAATATACTGAGAGAAAGTGACAACAAAACATGGAAAGTGTACACTCAGGGACTGAGATATGAGCTTCGATGAACACACATTGACTGTTTGATATTTTTAAATGGGGATGAAAATGCAGGGTTGTGTGTAGCAGAGGCCATGACCTCATGATAAAAATGGCACCAACATCAGCTCAAGCATGGTACTGTCCCGGTTAATTAAGAGCACTTTCTTGGATAGGCCAGTATGACACAATTGATTCCCTCAATGGGATTGATCAGTGGCTTGTGCAGGCCTATGCTCACCAATTTTTGAACCTCGGAAAATGGACTCGCTTGGGTTAGATTATTTGCCGTACAAGACAACCTTTTGATCATGTTGGCCTCTGGGGCCAGCGGGGGTGAGATTCATGTGCTTGACCACTTTAAGTTAGGCTGGTCAGAGGACTGCACAGAAGTATTTCTGAAACCTACCCGTAGTCCAGGAGTAAAGCACACGATCCTCATCGGCTGATTACTGCCTTTGTGGGCTTTTCTATCGAGGCCTTGCCTGCTAACTTTGATCAGCAGGATCCCAACAGATCACTTGTCCAGTAAGAGCTTTTAAGTTTTATGTGAAAAGAACAGATGCCACCAGGAAAGGTAGATGTCAGCAATTTCTTCCTTTAAAGAAAAAGACTTTGACTTCACGGTATTTTCCAGGAATCTGCACCAATACTATCTCTAGCTGAGTTACGAAGGCAATCAAGTTGGCCTATGTTGTGGCAGACTAAATTCCAGAGCTCTGAGAGTTGCACCAGATCAGAGCTCACAAGGTCTAAGGCATCACTGCCTCCTGGGATGCTCTTAAACAGGTTGTGTTTAGGGACATAATGTTGGCATTCCAATACTTTTATTTGAGATAACTTTCCTATGTTGAGGGACAACTTTTTTCTCTTAAAAGTATATGTACACCCTCTATGTGTAATCCATGATGTTTTTTTCCTTTGTGGCAGGTTTTTGATATTGTAACAAACTGCATCCCTTTAGGGGATCTGTTCTTTCATGTGGAATGTTGTGAGGTACCATTACTATAGCCTGGACCCAAATGATCTCCCTCCTCCACTTGGTTGATACATCTGCCAAATGTAGTGGATAAATAATGTATTAAGACAAAAATCTGGGAGATTTATTTCAGTTTCCATATTTGTAAGTGAGACCTATCCACTACACAAAAGCCCACCTGGCCAACCCCACATCGGATTATTATGAGATTAGTCTGTCATTCAAAAAAAAGGAAAACTGATGTGATTGGGCAATACCGAAAGTCAAGTAATATGCACCAGGTCAACCACTAGAGGGTGCCGTGTGCCTGCAATCCAGAAGTTTTTTCTGATTGGATGAAATTTTTGAAGTGTATACAATCTCAGAGAGATCATACCCAATGCAGTGGATCGGTGATGTATTACCATCAAATAAGGAAATTAAAATCAATTTCCCAGTTTCAATTCTTGTTTTATTGTATGTGGTTTCATGCACAAAACTAATGATAATCACAAGAGATCATTGCAAGTAGATACAAGAGTTCATTGAATAAGTTTTGGTAAATAGTCAAACAAGTAGGCATGTAACAATCAATTTATCAAAGATATATAAAACAAAATTGCTTTTTTGTTTGGTTAAAATGACAGTTGCCATTGGAAGATATTGTAGCAGATGATGCTTCAACTAGCATCATGAATCATTGCTATATGTGGGTGAAAACTAACAATTTCAATTCTTTGTAGGAACTGAAATGGATGATTTACTGTAATAATGCATGTTAACTAACTGTGATTGCCCTAAACCTTCAATGAATAGATGATGGTTCTTTTTCTTTTGTTAATCGTTAGCTAAAAGATGGCAAGATTATGTTCTGCTCATGTCTTTACCTTTATGCTTACAAGGTACTCAGAAACTTGGAGATGTCTAAAGCATAACCCCAATTGGTATTACTGACCATAATTATGGACATAGTATGATTTCAAGGCAGGACTGGTTTTGCATTGCTTTTTGTCTGTCCATTTTTAGCTCAGCTGACTTGTCTGTCAGCTCAGCTTTTAGGATGGTCCGTCCTTCCGTTGTCGGTCGACAATTCACATTTTCAACTTCTCCAAAACCGTCATGCAAGAAGTAAAAGAACAGTGTAATTGAGTGGACATTTTAATGTTGCTTAGCTCATTATTGGACTGCGTGGCTCCTGGTTAATTTGGTGAAATGTATAAAAAAAAACTATTCAAATTCCCATTAACCAGGCAAGCTTAATAAAAACTTTGATTAAAATGTGTAAATTGCATGTGTCCTCTTGAAATATTTTGAGGGATGTGTTATGGTAATTATATCAAGTTTTATATTGGAAGAAAAACCATTACACATAACATACCCCCTATGAAATCTTGATTCTCAGAAGAATAGAATCATAACTTAAATACTGAATTTATGGCTTCGTATAGAGAATTTATGACATAGGACTTTAGCTATATACTCCATATGAAATCACATGTGAGTGATGAAATATTTGAAACAAAATTTGAGTGTATCCAAAAAGATGCACACATGTTTCTAGATTGAACCAAGGGTTGTTTTCCTGCTTTACATGTTACAGCCAGCTACATTGAAAAAAAAAACATCCTCTTTGAGTCTCCATGCACTAAACTGCACAGCATGTCACTCATGTACCCCATATGTCACATGCCCTATTTTGTCAATGTTTTATTTGGCAGGAATAAAAAATCTTTTTGTTTGTCAGTAGGGGTTACATGTAGAACATATTTGATATGTCAGCAACAGTATCCTGCCAGAGCCAGTTGGCCACAAATATATAGTGTCTGCAGGCAGAGGGGCTCTTTGAAGTTGTCCCCACATTGATCCTGTTCACTGTGGATCCACCTGCACTCGGTGGACAGCATCCCTGGTACATGGGCAGCACACACATTAACTCATTAGCAATGTTTATTCATCAAATACCTGGAAGGAAGAGGCATGCAATGGATCCAGTAATAAGACAGCTAAATCAAATTGTGCCAGCTGCGTGCTCAATACTGGTCTGTACATGTGTCTAATTTATCCACATGCTCAAGGGGTTTCATAAATCACTGCAGCATTGGATATCTTCCTTTATTTTAAACATCAGGCATATTGAGGCACATTGATCTGGACCACTATCTAAATGCAGTGTGGCATGCATGCTGGTATTGAAAAATACCATACTCATAGAAATTTTATAGTCATTTGTAACATTTCTGCAAACATATTTGAGTGAGGGGTAAAATCAATAAGGTGCAATAGTTACATGTATGCTCTGTGTGGTTGCAACAGGTCTTACTTGGCACCATGCCATGTGTCCAGTTGCTAATGCACACAGACAATTGGCTTCTTTAGGATTTGTGAAATGGTCCCTCAGGTGTAGGGGGTTGCCACAGGTGTGGCGTTGTTCCATTAGCGTCTATGCACACACAGCTCACCTGCAGCTCTGTACCTCAACGACGGGATGCTCTATCCAGTACTGTACCAAGTAAGCCAAGCTTTTGTAGATCTTGCACACCAGCATAGCACATGCACTGCACATCCTCATAGAAACCCATCTTTCAGAGCACATGTCTGTCCTCCTACAATAGAAAAAACAATGTAGCTACATTTTTTTTCCTTCCATGAGTCCGCATTATAGTTGCCATGGGCATTACCAATGTGACAGTTTATGTTGCGATTCTTACAAGTGAAGACACTTTCAAGTTGAGATTTATTTAAATTTTTTCCTACTGTAGCTGTGAGTTTACAGACCTTTTCAGCATGAGCTGTGTGTGGCAGCATGGATCATGAATAATTAAAATGTCAAGTAGTGACAGTGAGGTGCACATGTTGACATGTGCCTAGTTACACCTGCTGTTGAACACCCAGAGAAACATGTCTTCCATCTACACAGTACAGATTTATGATCTATACATTAGCAACCATTAATTTATTCACCCACCTCATTTATTTTATAGCTTCCTCATAGGCAATAGCAAATATCAATTAGACCATACAAACAATGGCCAGTGTCTGGAGGCAATTCTGGATATCTTTACTTCACATAACTTTCTCCTTGTCAAGTGCACTTGTTGGGACACAGCTTAGTGCTGTTCTTGTACCGTGTATGCAAGGTTCAGTATGGCAAGCCTCGCCAAAATATGTAATCCATAATGATCTGCATAATAATTTTTAAGAATTCTGTACAACACACCAGTGGCTCTTGTAGAGAGACCAGAAGCATTATGTGCTCATTCTTTTGTAAAGACTTTGTCTGTGTTACAATTAACTATCATCACAAAAGAATGTACATGTTAGTATTACTACAGTATACAATATCACATTTATGTGAGAACCAGTGGTGTGTATGGACATGAGACAACCATATCAATATGTTATGTGTAATAAGTTTTATATTAACAGTTGTGCTAGCTCCATGGTAACCCATTGTTGTTGACAAAAATGTTGGTCTCACCTGCAGAGTTATTTTGAAAGGACCCCTCGTCATAAACCCATACAATCTCATTTTGTCACTTGTAAGTCTTGCAGTTCAAAACAGCTGAATACTCAGAATAAATTATGTTACAGAGTGCTAATATGTGCTGATGTAGATTGTGTGGTGTAGATTGACTCCACACTATTTGAACTCTCCATTGTTCCAAGGTTATCAATTTTACCTCTTGCCAAGTATAAGCAAGAAGGCTAAATGTATATATATTTAGCCTTCTTGGTTTAACTGTGTATTTTCACAGGGTACTGTATTTCTACTTTATGCTAAAGGTGATCTTAGGGGGAGTCAAAATTTTAGCATTTTCACATTAGTACTGAATGTATTTTCTTTTTCAGACCCGTATTAACATAATTTTAAGATAAAGTTTAGTGTTCTGGCCTTTTTTTCTTGAGACACTTTATTTTTTGAAGCTATTTATTTCTACACTTAGTAATTTTTCCATTTTATTGTATTTTAATAATTGATTTTATAACAAAAGATGATACATTTGAAGGCTTACACAATAGTGGGCCATCTAGTGACATCTTAAAGAACTTTCAGTGAAAGTGCGCACATCTACCATTGTGATTATAAGAAGTTAAATCAACACGCTTTTGGAGCTTTATATGGTAAAGTTTTGTGCAGGGAACATAAAGACTGGACTATTATGCAATGAATCAGAAATTTTGAAACCATGATGAAGCTTTCAAAACTCGGGTTTTGTAGGAACTCCTATTATCGCTCATCACGATGTTTTTCGTCTTAATTCTGTGTAAAATTATACTCGACTTACAAATTAATTTGGTTATCATCAGTAATTAATCTGTTACTGCATGTAACTCTATGCCACTCACCAATTTACAAGTGCCATGTCAGGAAATTACCCGAATTCAAGAGTTTTGTCTCCTCATGGAAATGGGAGACATTGTTTTTGTGCATCCTCCTCTTCCTTTGCGTCCTCCTGCTCCTGCTCCTTAACTGTATTTGGCTGATATTAGCCACATTCTCAAGGCCTCACAGCCGTTAATATACATTTTTGTTTCTGTCATAACTTTTCAAGAATTTGAAACTTGATGAATCTTGGCAGAACTATATGTTGGTAAGACTTAGGTTAGGATTGTTCTTCCAGGAGCAAATTCAGACAAAACTGTTCCATGGGGAGACATTTTAAATCAGCAAATTGTAGGTGCACATAATTTATCTTCTCCCATTCAAATAACCTCCATTTTATCAAATCTGTTTAAACCTGAAGATGAGAGAGGGGCATAAATTTAAGGTAATGTTTACTTTATAATTATGTTTTCCATACTCTTGAAGGAAGTGCTTAATTTACCAAAGAAGTGTCAATTGCAGTGAAACTTGTTTTGAAAGACTACCCCTAGGGCAGGCTAAAAAGTGGTCATTAAATTGACTCATTTGAGTGTCCTGTTTAAAATGCTCTCTTACATGGAAGTGCAACATCAAAGTTGTCTGCGCTACAGTACCAATATCTATATTCCTTGCTGCAAGTACAGCAGAGAAGACACCAATTTTGGCCTGGGAATGATGTAAAGCAGCCAAACAGAAGTCAATCAATCGCAGTGTGAAAAATTGTAAAGCTGTAGATAAGTTAAAAAGTTACACGAAGAGAGGCTTGTCGAGCAAGCAATATATAGGTAAACAATTGAGGCAGCACAGGACTAACTGGCTCCCCATCACTGTCAACAGTTGTCAAGTTATGACAAGACTGCAGTGCTTTGATAAGATGAACTAAATCACTGACTTGCTTTGTATCAGCTGGGTTCTGAAGTGCTGGCTTCTTTGACTGCTGAAGGATAACAGATCAGGAGAGTACGAAAACTGTTGAAGCTTCTCTGCAGAATACACACTGTACATTTTCATGAAAAACTGCAGTGAGACTATTCATTTGTCCTCACTACCTCCTGCATTGACAACAAGCTGCCAGCTCCATGTCAGCGCTAACAAATAATTGTGCCGTCAATCCTTGTGGTTCGTGACTTGTCCAAGAGTACCTGAGCTTGCTCAGACAGCCGAATTAGGCCAATATGGATTTCTAGATTAAAATAAAAGTAGAATGTACATTCATCTTGACCAAGTGGCACATGGCTCAATATAGGTTGTGATTAGTAGTTATTTGTGGCTGTTAGTGGAATATGGCTGAGGTACGTGCCAAGTATGTATAGGGGCATGGAAAGACGTTGCAAGACAAGAAGCCGGGAGTGGAGCAAGTTGAGTCTTATCAGCAGGTGGCCAGGTTGCATCAACCACTCATGCTGCTTAAGTAACCAGTGATTAAATGCAATTAAGTATCTTTTGATGTACATTGCATTGGCTTGATTCATGATTCCACATGAATCTCAGTGATGGGCCACTTTGTCATAATATAAACCTTGTCATTATCACTCTCTCTCCCCAACAGCTTTAATCCTTAGCTTGCTGATAAAAAGTGTGCTTTGGCTTGCCCCCGAAATGGGGATTTATTCAGATATCGCATGTCCTGGTGAACATCACATTTTACCACATGAAAGAGGGTTCGTGTTGAAGTGCATGTATCCCCCAAAGGACAAGCATGAAAAATGTGTGCATATTGTAAGTGACACTCTTATGGTTGAAATTGAGGGGTAAATTACATGGACGGAAGGGTATTTATTGTGCTGATAATGAGGTGCACACAAGACAGTGCTCCTGCTGCTACTGCTGATCAACATGGCCGAATAGATTGGAGCAGTTGACATGTCATGATTTATCCTGAAACCAAATAGCTTCTTAATTAGATCCCAATATCTTGTCTGTGCCATGAAATGAAATAGAGTAGTAATTAGGTGGTAATGTTGCACTAGAGCTGCTTTAATGTGGCTCTGCTAAGGTGTATGTAGGGGTCATTAGTATATCTAGCCTTTTGACATGAGGAAGGTTGGCAAACAATTTCAAACTCACTAAAAAATAGGTTGTGATTTTTTTTTTCTCTGTAAACATGTAAGCTATGACATATTATTTGTGAATCAAAGTTTATCCTTCAGGTCTTATTGTTCAATAAAATAACATAAATAGCCGAGGATTAAGAAGCCTTGGTATTCAGCTTCGTGTGACACATGAACAAGCCATATAGGATTAACAAAAACATGGCTTGTGAGTTGGGTTTTGTCATTACACTTTGTGGCCTTCAGTTTTGTGGCAAACATAAAATAAAGAGTCTATTGTAAATATGATTCCCTGGACATCACTAGAAATTGTCAATATATGCAGCTCTTTTTGAGGTTTAATGTTTGATGGTAAATGCCAGTCCATGTAAACTTTTTTTTTTTTTTTGCCTCAGGAGATAAGTTGCATTTCTTCAAACGATTATATTCTTTATATAGAAGTGAACTAAATTTGTTTTGTTTGTGGTGGTGTTTATATATGAAGTACAAGTAGAATGTCGGCAGTAGGTTGCTTCAACTCTTTCCCCTTAAACCTCAATAATTTTTGCTAATTTCGATGGTAATGAAAACAATTTGCATGAGATTTGTAGATGCGATCTGTCAAGATAATATGAACCGGATGAAGAGCTTGCCATAGTGCAGGTTGAGCACTTAAAGCCCAACCCACACCAAGATGTTGACTCAGTCTTAATTCAAGGGGGAAGGGTTAAGGACAAAGTTTGATGCATGCATTGCATGCTTGTCTATTACAATAAAAATAGGGTAGTAAACATTTCATCTGTTGAAAATAAAGTAGTTGCCTTCACAAATAGTGTGGCATGCACTGAAAAATTTGACTTACCATAATAACAATAATAAAATGTATAAAATTAAAGATGCAAGCACATCTGTATGGTCCACATTTCATGTGTCCCAGCTGTGGCATATATATATATATATATATATATATATATATATATATATATATATATATATATATATATATATATATATATATATATATATATATATATATATATGTACATGTATATATATGTATGTATATATATATATTCCTTCTGATTTTATGGGGCATAGTTAGAGATATTCATTTATTACCCAATATGGAAAGTGCTGATTTTGAAAATAAGCACATGATTTAACATGCGTTTTAATCAAACTATACTTTGATTTGTTTCATTTCCCAATGCAAATATAGATAAGGTTACAATGAATAAACAAGGGAAGTGCATGGCACATTTTGAAAAAAAAAATGAAATGCAGAAGGTTTCCCTAAAACACAAGATTAGTTAGACAAAGCTAAAACGACTTTAGGAGAAAAAATAGTGATTAACATTAAGAATATAAGAATTGAGGTTATCTGTGTTGGAATTTGACAAGTGATTGATGTGGAGGGTGGCACAGGAGACACAATTAAGCAGCAAATGTGCTAATCATTTGAAGAATTATGGGCCAAGTTTCAATGAAGAAGAGATAATATGTTTGTACAATTCAATTGAAGAAAGATGTCATCTCCTTGCTGAAGCTGCTTTTTATTAAAGAAATGTGTAAATGTCTGGACCAGCAAGATAAAGATATGCAAATTAGCTAGTTAGTTGAACACATAAAAACAAATTGGAAAGAGGTCAGGAGAACATCGAGCACCACTGATGCACATTATTACAGCTTACAGTCATGCCTCATGCAGCCCAGATAGTTCCAAATTAATCATTTATCATATTTATGTTAATGAGTTGGTCTGTGTTCCCAGCGGCAGTGAAGTGGAAAATTTGAGCATGGATCTAACATGCTAGGCCATGACTGATTATACAGCAGTGAAATAAATCAGGCACTATTGCTGATTTTTTATTCAATTGTGCCCATGCATTGAATGTGATCAATGCACATGTAAGAGAGTGAATAGTTCCAATGGCATAGCTACAATAGGAGAATCCCATATAATGGTTTGTCTGATTCCCTTTGAACTCCACAATTACTGGTTGTGCAGTGGCTTCAGTCCTAACGTGTCTATATTTAACACAGCATTTCCTACCCCCACAATGCTATTGAGCCAATGTATTGGACTGGGCTTTCTATCAGTATATTGGTGTTGAGTTTCAGAACAAATCTTTTGGGCTAAATCATGGATACACTGCATCTTTAATCAAAGAAGAGAGAGTAGGTGGAGATCTATGAAGCTGACAATTACATAGCATCAGATGTTTTGCCTGGTGTCATATTCCACTTGGTTTCTTGACCTTAAAAGCTGTCTGCAGGATGTAAACTTAAATAAGGTTTAAAGCATTAATTTTGTAAACAAAACAAATGTAACTTGATTTCAAAAGGGTAAGTGACAGTTTGTGAATCATCACTAATCTCCCTTGATACCCTCAAGTTAGTACACATCAATAGCTGATACAATATATAATGTTGACAAGATAACTATAGATTGCTTACACTGCAATCCATGGGTTACATAAGAAATGAATATAAGTGGTTGTGGACAAAAAGACACAACTACAATAACTTGATTAATCATCAGCCAGCTGTAAACTGTCTGACCTTTATATTAGCAGGCATGACATATACCTTTTCTCAAGAAGAAAAAACGCATGGAGGTTCTCTCACACAACTGGGCAGTGCATTCCACAATATCCCTTTCAGTTGCTAAGCTAGTGCATTTTTCCCCATAAATTTACATCTTGGTTCATGTACACTTAAGTCACACTGCAGATCTGCAATGAGCAGAATTTGTACCCTGCCCACAGGCAAACATTTCCTGCATATAAGAGGGCATATTCCATTGAAAGATTTATACAAACACACATTCAGAAGATTTTTTCATAGAAAAATTTTCCTGGGATGCCCAAACTAGGATATTTATGTATCCCCCGTACATACATTTGTGGGAGGGGATAATCATGCATGTAGTGTTTAGTCCTGCCTTGCACCACCACAGCTGTATATCTTATTTTCCTTATATTTCTGTCCCCTCTTGACCTAGTGCCTCCTAATTTGGTACAGATAATATATGGGACTGGCATTTTTCCCATATATATAACCTTGAGGTTGAAGGTCAATGTCAAATCCTTGTTGCATTTTTCTGCTGACTCAGTAATTTTCACATACTGCCTTATACCTTCTTAATCGTGCATCGTAGGCCCAAGGTTATTATGAAACATTAACAAGAAAGCACGTATGGGCTTTCTATTTGTATGGTTTATTTTAAACCTGAGTGACCTTGAAAGGTCAAACTGCATACATTCCTGTTGATTACTATGTAAGTCAATGGGGATTGCAATGCTAATTCACATTTTAATTACTTCATCAAAGCAATTTGCCAGATTCACTACAAACTTGGTGGGGATGTACATTGGGTAGGTATCTACCAACTGTGTTCAAATGGTCATGCTACAATGATTTTTGTATTTCTAATGTTTTTCGCGTGTGTGCGTGGGTTTTTTGGGGGGTTTTTTTTTGGTTTTTTTTTGTTAATTTTTTTGCAACCTTAGTGATTACCATGTAATTCAATGGGGTCTGCAATGGTAGTTCTCATTTTGACTTCTTCAAAACTGTAAGCCAGATTCACTTTAAGCTGTTGGTACAGATACCACATAGATTTTGCGAATTTTTTTCGCATGATTGTGGATGACCTGCAGGTCATAGGTGGTCACAATGCCTTGCAAAATTAAATGGTTTCCTTGTCACATCTTCAAATGGGTATGATTGAGGTCCATCAAACTTGGTCATTATTTACCCAGGTGAGACTATCCTTAAATTTGCTAAGAGGTGACCTTGAGGTCAAAGGTCAAGTCAAGCTTTCTGCAGAAGAATGGTGGCCCTCTTAGAGAGATGACCTTTGGTAAGAGTTGCCAGCTCGGAGGATGCATAATCTTTTTTATATGAAAAACTTGCTTATACTTGGATTAAGTGGTCTGAATTGGACTTTCCATTGGCTTCACAGCTTTGCCTCAAAGTTATATACCCCAAACATGAAAACTAAAACCCTTTTTGGTCCTTGTAATTAATAAATAGAAAATGGGAAAATTGTTACCATTTACTCAAGACCCATAATGGATAATAATGTTGCTAAAGTTGGACAATAAGCCTGCAAAATTTTGTAACAACAGGAACAAAAACCACCAAAAACATACCTAAATTAGAAACGTTTATCCTATAGATGTGTGAGTATATATCATTATTTTTAATGTTATTGTATAAATATGTTTCTGGATGCATAACTGTCATTGTTTGGCAGAAATTAGGCATCATAATCAAGATGACCAGCTTGGGGGAAATCATCATTTTTCGGCAAGGTGAAAATCGGGGTGTAGCATTGCCATGTGCATTGCATTATTGTAAGCCTACCAATAGAAAAATACTGCAGTAGCTAATGTTATCAATTTTGGACTCGTAATTTAATATGCCACAGGCCCGCATTGATGTATGTGCAAGAGCTTACATAGGGTTGGCTTCAGCTCTAATGTTGCAAGCCAACATACATCTGATACCGCAAGAACCAACTGCCAAGCTGCATTCTAAATCTCTGACACAGAGGTGATAATATTACCACTTCTGTCAAACAAGCTCAGTCCCATTGATACAGTTTCCATATAGGTTGAGATACCATATACAGTGGTCCCCCTCCAATAAGACCACCGTTTTTGCAATAGAAAAGTGGTCACATTACAGTTTTGGCTTTTCTTGGGGTGGGTGGGGGAACAATATACGGCCTCTTTCTATATGTACATGAAGATAGTGGTCTGATATGAGGGCAGTATTGGGGGAGTGGGGCCTTACTAGCTAATAGAGTGGGACTGAAGTGTAGTAGAGTAAGTAGCAGCTAAAGATTGTCTTTCTTACTGTATTTGGTTAAAGTTGCACTATCTGTGGCTTGTGCACCCTCATAGGTCAATAGGTGATAACCACAAACGTAGGCTTTGGTTTTTCTGATTAGAGAGCCCTGACACTAAGGATAAGGTCATATCTAAGGCACCTTTATGAGAGCAATCACTGTCACCACTGCTGTATCCATCATGCCTATCCACATGCTCTTCTACATACAACATTCATTGGCAGCACCACTGAAGTGGCCTAGTTAGCCAGCATGGCAAGGTGTCTCTGCCTCTTCCTCTTGTGTCCACATCAATTCATTCTGGCAGACATTTTGCCAAGAAGGGGATTATGGCAACATGCCTAGTCAGCCATGTTATGAGATTTTACCAGCTTTCAAAATGCATGAGGCTCAGCTAAGTCTAGTGCTGTACCCATTGCAAAACAGACTTTTCAGTACCTCAATCATGATGCAGGTCACCTCAGCACTGGGGACCACATCTTTATTTGAATTTATAAAAGGCAGTTTGAATTCTGTTGTAGATGAGGCATGGTTGCGCACAAAACTGAATTTAGTCAAGATGAAAATTTGCAATGCACAATTCCAAATTAATTGTGAGACCATTTTTTTACAATTTAACACACATTACCAGGTGAAAATACACAATCAGTTTTGACAAGCTTCATAGGTCATTGTGTTGTGTCATCCTATCAGGACTGCTTATTGTCATTTTGTCATCAGACAGTTAAACCAAGTTCACTCATGTAAAAGGTGAAAAAATGGTAAAAATACATGATGTTGCTATGATATTGTGGTTAGGGCTTCAAAATAACTGTTGTAACAAAGCAGTCGGTCCCCAACTTTGAGTTCATGCTAATGGAGATTTGCTGTATTGTATGTTGTGTATCAATTTACACTATTGCCTTATAAATTGCAACTCAATTTTGAAAACCTTTTATGAGTATTATCAGTTTGAGCTGAAGAATTTAGCCTTGAGTGTAGGGCTCGGTGGATATACAGATGACTCACTTTACAGACCCATAGCACCATTTAGGCAACTGTGTGGTGACACTACAGTTGAGGTCCATAACTTATGCAGAGCCACTCACTGTCAGATACCTGTAGGCAGTGCATGTCAGACAAAAGTAACTTTTGTGCATTTGGTTATGAAATAGCCTTTCACTTAAGTTCACTTGCAAATAGGCTGGAAGCTGTGGCAGTAGCGTCAGATCAAATATATACAGCACATATATCAGTTTTTGTCAAACAGGTATTGGGTTCTATTTGCTAATGTGTGCTTATTGTTTATTTTCTTCTGCTGAATAACAAGAGACATTTACCTGGTGCATGCTCCTATGACAGAGTATAAACTTACAGTGCATGTATCTTTAGGCATGTTTTACCATTAGGTGAAAAGCACATCTACAGACACAGGATCAAACTTGCCAGTCTGGCTTCCTTTATCTAAAACTTTCACTTCACTAATGTCATTTTGCTGGATGATCAATAAAACCATATTGCCATGGCAACAAAATTGCTCAGAGATTAAAATTCATATACATGTACTTAATGTAATTTTACGCCAGTAAAAGATGCTCTTTTAACAAAACTATGTTGATTATGTGTATTTAATTAAGGGCAGTGCAGGGTAAGGGAGAATTACTGAGGCTTCCACTCAGCATGGCTTCAGCACAGCCAAGCAGGCGATAAGCACTAAAGAGACATCAGTCAGCTTTGCCAGCACTTATTTCTTCCTCAGCTTAGTTTGATGTGTCCACATGTTTGTGAAATAACTATTGCAAGTCTACAATCAAATGTCTGATTAATTAGTACAATGACATGAAAAAGAGCAGGTATAATTATATATATCTTGCATAACTTTGGACTCAGGTGTTTGTTGTCAACAGGACCATTTACATGAGTTGCTTTGAGAGGAGGCTTTGCTGCTGTCTGTATTCTTGTACATTGAGTACTTTTGATTACTATTTTATATGTACTGTATGCAAACTATGCCTTACTGTTGATTGGTCCGGAACGTTGTCCTTAGTTCTTTGAAGACAAAAATGAAGGCAAGGAAGCAGCTTCTGCTTGAGCTGAGAATGTTGGAAGTTGCCAGCCTTTGTTGACTGCATACACAATGAAACAAGTTTTGATTAGCTGCACAACTGCTGAGTGAAGCACAGAAGTTGTTTGACCTGGGTCTACAGCTTGTACACTCTTGTCACATTGCATAGGCACAGCACCTGATCGACCAAAATATTCAGTGCAGGAACAGTGAACTGCAATTTTTCAGCGAGCTACCTTTTTATTCAGGACACTGAAAAAAACAGAGATGCACCTGACCAGGTTTATATGTGGACAACTTTGAGTGAGTTTATTGGAAATGGCATCATTGTAGCTCCTTGGTTGTTTAAGGGGATTCACAGTATTGAGGTTTTGTGTTAATCAGGAAATCCTCTTGTTTTATGGGAAGCTGGTATTAAAGACTGGCTGTGTGTTAAGTTTCATCCCAGCCATTGTACACTCATATTAATGTGTCCATGTATTATGTTTTAGTAGAGTATGAGCAGGTCTGATTTGGCAAGAGTTACAATATGAAAAAATCATTTATAGGAATGAAATGCTCTTTGAAAGTTGAGGCACACAAACACACAATCATATACTGTGAATTCATGTAATTTCACTGTACTTTGATTTTCACTTATTTTGCTGATGCTTGAAAACTGTAGAATTGATAACCCAGTGAAAAAGATTTTTAACATGATATGGACAGGAATTACAACACAATAGTGAATTTAAAGTTTCATTGAAAGGTCCAAAATTTAAAAAAAAACAAAAAAAATGCCAAAATTAGAACCCATGAAAATAAATTTTCACAGTATGTGATTTTTTTCAGGAGGGAGGAGGGTCAGACTTTAATTATTGCCGTAAAAATAAAGTGTTTCCAAACAAGTGTGGAGACCTAGAGATGTATGCAGTAGTGGTGTACATGTGCATGCATTAGATGTCGTGTCCTGCTTTAAGCTACATTGCTTCGGAAACCCACACAATTGCCTTTACACTACTTGTAACTAACACAGCAGAAATGAAGTACATGTATCCCCTTGGGTTTACTGCCTTGAACTTGTCAGAGTTGATACTGTATGGTCCTGGTTGACGTACAGCTTCAGTTGCAGGACAGGGAGTCCAAAGCATGTGTTTGTGACACATACATATTGTTTCACCATTGTCTGCAGCATACTAATTAAAAGAAGAACTATGGCTGTGTCACGCTGTCGGTCCGACAGTACAGCCAAGAGTCAGGCAGTAGCTGCTTTTAGCTAGTTGTTCTCCAGCAGGGCAGACTCTGATTATATTAAAACCTAGTCCATTCGCATGGGGAGAGAACCTGAATTTTGATTTACTGTGACAATGCTAATGAAAATGCTTCAGATAAAGCATGTACATACATGTTATTTATGTGTGTGTCTGCACCTTTCACAATCCTGTGCAGAGGTAGTCTTATAGTCTTTGAAGTTTTGATGACAAATCTGTATTAATCAAGTGCCCCCCACTCCTACATGGGGAGAGGCTTTCTTGAAATTTTCTTTTCTTTTTAACCTCCAAGGCCTTAATTATCTGCTGACAGGGTATTACTGTTGTCATGTCTGCATGTGTGCATCAGTCAGTCTGTTCACCCTTGATGACTAGGGTCATCCCTGGTTGAGGGGATCTTCAGGTCATTCTAATTAATATTATTGTTGTTGTTGTTGTTGTTATTACTAAACCCATTTCTATTTGATCAATTTGTATCTTTCTGTGTGTGTGTTCATTTAACTGGAACAAGACTCACACAGACAGCTTGTGCTGATCACATTTTGTCCTCTGCAAGCTTAAGATTGGGTAAGTTTTGCAACCTCGAAAAGAGACCCTGATTGATCTTGGCCATAGCGTTGAGTCTGTGTGACAGAAATTAAATCTCCTTTTTTTTTGGGGGGGGGGGGGGTAAAAAAAGTTTAATTCAACCCTTGATCTCTTCGTCAATAATGCAGCACTGGAAATTATTATTCGGCTCATGGATATGTCCGCATAAATCTTGCAAAACAGTAGGCTGAAAAAAAAAAGAAATGAAAAGTTATTTTTAAAAAATAGCAAACACTAAAGAATTAGCTGCTTTTGAAAAATACATGCTGTGGTCTGTATTTTTAGTTCAGCTGACTTGTCATGGTCTTTTACTAGTTATCAACCATCCATCTGGCCATCATATACTCTGTGAACAATTTCACATTTTTGGCTTCTCGAAAACCAACAACGATTTAAGATCCAATACCAGTTGCTTGTCATGTATGCAACACCATACTGACGAAGCACTGGAAAAGTGCTAGTTATCCATTAGTTTTGTCCCATGACTGATTTGCATATCACATCAAGGTCTTTGACCTGAAATCAGGGTAATTACCATGAAACTACAATTCATGATACATCTCAGCAAAATGAAGTTCTTGCAAAGGACTTGCCTTCTCCTTGGTGAATTCAAAGTTTACATCTGCAGGATGTAGCCACAAGGCCATGCCCCCTACCTTCTATTAGCTAAACACCTCAGATACCCGAACACTTTGGCTGGGTCCCAAGGGCATTCAGCCTTGACAGGTTTTAGTACTGTACAGAGTAAGCATGTCGTATGGCCATGGTGCCCTTGGGATCCACCAGGGCATGTTGATTTAAAGTCTGTTTACAAGCAAACAAGATTTAACCTTGGTTACCTGCATCAACATTCAGTGCACTAACCCTATTTAAAAAAAATAATGTATACATACGTACATAAAATATAGCTGTGGCTAAGCAAACACATTGGATAAGTACTCTGATTATTTTGTTTCATATATGTTAACATTGTTGACATTATATATTAAGTTTTGCTGTTTGTATGAGAAGAAAAAGTTGTCATTCTGAGTGAATGAAACATGTCCAGGACACAAGTTAAAAGCTGCTTTCTGATTTATAATAAAATCAGGTTGCAATAGAATGCCTGTGAAGAGTAAAGTTGTTGACCTTGGGTAAGACTCAGATCATTGTCAATGACAAACTCATGTTATGCACATGTATATGTATGTTCTCCTGTATTTGGTACACATTGATAGCTGTAGTCTATTCACTGTAACTTCTTCCTAGCCATTACATGCTACATGAGTGTGGCATTGATGGCATTGTAATACAGGTATTGTAAATGTGTGTCTTAGCCTTTTCCAACTCCAAATGAGCTAATGTAAGTTTTCATCTGCTTCAGTATTTTTACTGAAAATTGTAGACAAGATATATCATGGTAACATGTTGCATGTCAGTATCTTTCCTCAGCACAGGTTGGGCACATTAAATTGCACCCAACCTATGCCAAGAACAGTTACTGACTCAGTTTTGTTATGACCAAGAAAGGGTTGATATTGAATGAACAACTTCATGTTAGCTGTGAGTAAGCTTATTAAAGATTGAAAATGAAAATCAGGTAAGTGGATATGTATGTAATGGAGGCTTACCATCAAAACAATGGCTAGATGTAGGATTAACAGTATTTCAACTTTGACTCTAAAATATGGAGGGCAGGGCAGTGATGTACTCTGGAGAGAAAAAAAAGTGAGCGGTCCCATTGGTTTAACATGGGGTGCTGATTATAAGAATATGAACTTCTGTAGCAAATATGTCATGCATAGTTATGGAGTTGTGTAACATGGCCATGAAATCCAAGTTTATGGACCAATGCAGGATAAGAAAAAGTTGGAATTGAGATAAGGCCAGGATAAGACAAAAAACTGGTCATGAAGTGCATCCAGTGTTGAGGTCCACATAGGGTTTAAATGGCCCGCTGCAAGCACATGAGACATCAGTGACAGTCAACATGTCTGGGCACCAGTGACAGACCTCTGATTTTGAGAAAGGAAGAATTTTTATGCTAATTTGCACAGACACCCTCCAAGATATGCCTGATGTAATTAAACAAGTGGGGTCACTCACTTTTTTTTTTTTTTTGTATTCCAGTGAATATTTATGGATAATGAGAAAGTTTATCAAAATAGGTTTAAGAGATGTTTTCAGTAAGACTGACAAGCGTTCACATGCATACTCCACATATGGACTATAAGTGTTAAATATCCAAAAGTCTGCATGGTTCTCCTTTGTCTTTCCTGTTGAAAATAACAGAGCATAATTATGACACAGAATTCTGTATGTGTCTGAAAATAGTGGCTAATCCTGTCAACATGAGGCTATAAACTCAGGATATATGATTCAAAGCAAGCCATTCCTGGAAGGCAGGGACAGGAACCAATCAGACTAGGTGGGATTATTCCAGTCCATCCCTTTCACCCACATTCTTTTAATGATGGGCAACATGCTGACCTGTGGCAGATCAAGAACACTACAATAGATCAACTGTGTTTGTTATAAAAAAAATGACATGCATCTCATATAAAGCAGTCTGTTAGAATGTCAAGTGGTGCATTTGGTTGACATAAACTGAGTTGTGCCTTATGACTTACAAAGATCTTGTGGACATCTGGCATAAAATCTGGCTGGCAGGTAAACATGCCATGGCTTTGGGTAGAATTGTGGGGGAAACATTGACTAGAAGATGTTTTCTAACTTCCTGTGAGAGAGATTCCATTTACGTGGCATGTGCCATATTATTGGTAAAGGAAAACTTTAAAATACCTGCATGAAGCACTTAATGATGCCACATAAAGTGGATTTTATATTAGGGTAGTTGCCTAAATGCATGTTACTTAGCAAAGGTAACACATTTAAAAGAAAGATATCACTTGATGTACTTGGTAGTTAACTTAATGGCATTGCTGAACAGTTTGAGCCAGGTTGAGTTGAGAGATTTATCATGATGGCATTTTGTAGTGCTTGCTGTGTAAATATATTTACAATGTATGTGCCTATGCCCTGAGAGGAGGCTGCATCATATTTTACAGCTGGCCATACATCAGTTCTAATTCATCTCTGCTAGCACAAAATACTGCAACTCTGACTGATTTTGTACCTAATAAGTACAAGAACCTCTGACAATACAATGATGAACTGCTTAGACATTTAGGTCATCTGTATCTATTTTCATCAACTATTGCCTTAATTGAATACTGTTTAATGGACTTCAGACAGACTGTTGAACTTAATTTAATTTCCTTCATTTTGCTTGTACCAGCAGTTATGATCTATGGAATGACAATTTCATACAAGTATGAGGAATGACACAATGTAATATTACTTGAAGACTATCATTATGTAGTGATTGACCAAGCAAACCCTTTCAGGAATTGGTCCTAGCACCCAAGCATCACCAAGGAAAGCTGTTGACTCTCAGTCGTGCCCTTACCAGGAGAGGGTTAAATCCATGTTGTGCACCCATTCATTTAATTTACTTACCAATGCAACATGGAGTTGGGCTGACATTGCCCAATCTCAGGGTCACAAGAGTGGTTGGTCCCCAAGGTGACAGAAGGGTGGGTTACCAACAGAGAGCATAGAGTGCTTAAAAGCACTTAGCATGGGTTTGCCAAAGTAGAAAAATTAATGATGGCAGGAAACATGACCATTGGGGCTGCAGCTAGAGAGCGGAGATGATGATGATTCGCCGGGATTTACTTCATTACATGTAATGCACTACTCTGCAGATACATGAAGTTCACATGTTGTGTTTGATGATCATAGCCACCGATTTTTTGGCTCAGGGGCCTTTCTGGGTGCTGGTACATTGCATGCAGTCATTACCTAAATAATGAGCAAGAGGTACAATGTTAGATGACAGATGAAACGGCCTGTCAGGCGCAACACACTTGCACAACACCTGGGCCTGCCAGCCAAACTCATCAACTCAGGTGCAGCCTCACCACCCAGTTACAAGCACTGTCTGTGCAGTTTAAAGCTCAGACAAGGACAGCTGATAGCAGAGAGAGTTCTTAGCAAAAGTGTTGGTGGACACTGTAGACCCTTACTTCTTCTCAATACATATCACAACATTTAGAATTACTTGCTTGGGGTAAGATAATACTGTTGGATCAAAGAAGATAAGATGTGAGCACATGTATGAAATAATGCTCTTTGTTTCATACCCTTGCATGTGTACTGTTTATGAGATTTCTTAGATGTGTTGGACAGGGATGATTGGCAAAACAATACTGTATGAGCCGATTCGTCCAACAGCTCTGACTGGTGAGTGCTAGAGCCATGTTAACTACCTGCTGTGTCAATAAACCATTAACCAAAGTTTCACCAGGGCTGGAAGGACAAATCTAGAGATGTAACTGTCCACATTCTGATCAATAAAGTAGCCAACATATACACGCTTTATCTTTATATTAGCAAAATACCACATATTGTTAATGTGCGGTTACCGGAAAGTGTGTGTTGCAAGGAACAATCTTGAATAATAAAAGCTTCAGAAGTTGATTTACATCCATGCCACTATGACTGAACTTGCTAGCACCACTTAAAAATTCTCAATCAAGATACAAAATAACTGCATGCATTATTATTGCTTTGATATATCAATATAAAAGGTCAAGACCTGAATATTCAGAAATGAAGCAAAAACCATAAGATGAAATTTGCTTACCTGTGTAGTGTTTAACTCTCAACAATTGCAGATTCAGGCTTCATGGAGAGTGGAGACAACAAATAATAGTTATATCTTGTGTCAGTTCAGCTTTTTATTTCAGTATGTCTTCAGTTTCTTATATAACTGTGCATATTTCAGTTTGCTCTAGTCCTTGGCATTACAAGAATTGTAATAAAAAGGCATTTGATGTCAAATGATTCCAATTGTACACATGGGCCCAACATGCAATACAATGATATGCCCATAGTCATTGTGGCCTGATTACACTACAGCACAGTTGCTATGCAACTGCTGGAAGGCTGTCTTGTCCATTCTGCATAATTTTCCCCTTGACAGTAAGAAACTTGATGTGAACTGTGAAGCAAAATCTTCTGCCTATCCATATTTCATGGATAATTACTCCTTCAAAAACTTGGGAAAAGTTTTCAAGTTACTGTACATAGAATAATTGACTAGAAGCCTTTTATTGTTGCCATTAGAATGTATTTGCAACTTTTTGGTAGGAGTTTTACAATGAAGTTATGTCATTAATGTTCAATTTTATTGCAGTATGTCTAAGAGTGTATGTGTATTAATGTATGTGCAAAAAAAAAAAAAAAAGCAAAAACAAACAAAACAAAAAAAAAAAAACAGTGGTAATATATCACTTTATTATGTTAAAAGAATGTAAAGGAGCAGTACATTGACATGTGTTGCCAAGCTTAGAAACCATGCGTCGATTAAAACAACATGCAGGGCACATGTACATCAAAAAAAAAAAAAATAGATATAAAATGATATCGTAATAAATGAACTGGAACACATGGGTAAATATCAATGGAATGAAAAGTTAAATGTCCACATCGCAGTCTATTCATAAGCTTAGTGTTCCTGGGAGGCCTACGTATTTAAAAGTGGGAGGTTCTCCCAAGTGGGCTGTCCTTTTGCGTGAAATATGGTAAAAATACTTATGATGGCTAATTGCTGGTGGTGTGTTTAAAATCTTTAAAAGGCATGGGTAAGGCACACAATTTATGTAAGGACTTGAGGCATTTGTTGTTGTCACACGATATGAATTCATGGGCTCCGATTTCAATGGCATAAAGAAAAGTCTTACAAGTATCCATTTTGTTCAATGTCCTGTAGGAGGGGAGAATATTTATTTGTCTTATAGGTGCAAATGAGGACTATTACAGGCTTCACACCACATTGCAGTGTGAAAAGTTTGAAACTATACTTTCCAGTAATAGTAATCAAAGCCACAGAAGTTATGTGCAACTCTGAACTAAAGGCCACTTCTTTCAGTAAAATTTCCTGAACAAAGGTTCAACAGTTTATCAAAAATTCCCTTGATACGGCAATTAGTCGTCAAAATTCCCCAAGACATCATCACATTTCTGAACCAAAGGTCCAGTTTTTCCTTGCAAATATTTGGTTATATTTTATATGTTGGTTAAACCTTCCCAAACAACAGTACTATTTTCATGAAAAAGTGCCCCAATTGAAGGTGCATTTTGTAAGGTTTGAGCCACCCACTGCAGGACAAGCTACATGTACAAGTGATGCATGTGACTTTAATGGTCAGTTGATGATTCATGAAAGCACTAAGTCACTGATGCAAGGTTTTCCATACACTCCAAATGCTGTGCAACAGTTAAACTGATGACGAATGTTTTTCCTTTTTTTCTGACAGATGAACCGTCCAATCCAAGTCAAACCTGCAGACAGTGAGAGTAGAGCAGGTAAGTTATTGAGGAGTTGGCCGTGGTAATCATATGTATTGCATTACATTTACTAAACATTTGCATCTGTAAATGTTTTAATGAATTTCCAATGAAACTGAACAATACATATATTGTGCATGTACATGTAACAAAGAGACGAGGGAGATTCTGTGCGTGTGTTTGCATGTTGGCTTGACCACTGTCAGGAATTAAGATTTACATTTGCTCTAGCCTTAGCATAGCAAGAGGAGGGTAAAAATGTTCATCATGCAATGATTACTGTCAATGCATGTGCAACCAACTTACAGTGCTACATGTATGATATGCCCATAAAGCACCGCATGATTCGTACACCAACATCAGTGATGACAACTGTCCTGGATCATCACAGACAGTCCTTGAAATTAGCGTAAAGTTTGACCATTTTCATTATTTGTAATGCATCAGAATTATGGGTTGTTTTTTGTTTGTTTTTTTTTGGGGGGGGGGTTTGTTGTTGTTGTTGTTTTTTTTTTTCTTTTGTTTTGTTTTGTTTTGTTTTTTTTTGGGTTTTTTTTTTTTTGTATGCAGTTATTTATTTTTTATTCCTGAAAACTTACCCAGTTGTCCTGGAAATGGACTGTGGATTATTGGCTGTACCATCTCTGACTGGGCAGTTGTTACTCAAAATCCAAAAAGCTGTTGTACCCATTTTCCTTACTCCCACTATCAACCACACAATTGGTCAGTAAATCATTCAACAAAAACTTTTGTTAATCATATTTGATGGATTATTCCTTTTAAGAAATGAATAAGTGTTTAAGGACAGGTAAGACACCAAAAACCTTTGCATGGCCGATTTTGAGATTTGGACGGTTTTTACAAGGTGAATGTCCTTTCTATCAGTTGTCAAAATTTCAAGCTTTTAACTAAAGTAGAAATATGAGAAAAGCACACATGCATGTGGACATCCGAACGTCCATGTGTCATTCTTTTGGTTTCAGCAGCTGAGCAGCCTAACGGAACAATGCCACCCATCAGTCATACTTGAAAGTCTGTCACGTGGCCACAGGTAGCAATGACCCATGGCAAAAGGAGAGTGGTATCACAGTGGCACCGTGAAATCAGGCGGCATGCCGAAAGTATGTTTGTGGGCAAGGAAAAGATGCAAACTTGCTACCATATCATAGCCTTGGTGGTTTACTTTGTAGTTATCTTGCTTGTTTTGCTTTTTAGTGAAGGGAGACTTTAAATGTTCAGGAGGAGCGGGAATCGTCAGACGATGTCCCTTCAAAGGCTGTGCCGCGATGGATTACCCCAGTGGTCCTGCACACCACAGACAGGCGGGGAAAAAAAAACTGGCACTTTTATCAACAGTACCCACATACATAATAATATTTTATCGAAAAGCAGGGTGAGAGGAAAAAAGGGACAAATAAACACATCGAAATAAGCATAAACGTGAACAGATGTCTTCTGGAAAGATAAAACACATAAAATAGCAATACAAAACTCAGGTTGGAAAGAGAAATGAAACTCATTGAGAGAATAACTACAAAATAATGACAAGCTAACTAAGTAAAGTGTACAGACAAGTCTAGCAAGCTAACTACATAAAGTATACAGATAGGAGCAAATACAATAAAACACTATCCCTAAAAACGGGATGAAGAGGTAGGGGGCAAGAGACCAAACCTGCCATCCATCCACTGACCAGGAGTGGCCGTAAGCCGCCCCACCGAAGCAAGGCAACACAACTTTCGTTGCCAGGCTTGAGGTCACGGGGCCCGAAGGGCCGCCTCAATGATGTCACGCTTTGAAACCAGATTGTCGCTGTCGCCTTTTGACAGATCGCTGAATAATGTTTTCTGTACTTAAAAGGCACTTTTCTTCATGTGATTGACCAATAATTGATTGACAACCTCACCAAATGCTAAGGGAAGATGTTTACTATGTTTTGTACAAATATCAGCTCAACTTGAGCAAACGGTATTGTTTCAGAGACAAATGATCAACATCAAAGGCCTTTGAAGCTTGTTTTCTCAGAAAGGATAATAGGACGAGAACCCCACCTAAGAATGGTTATTCCAAGAAAACGGCTGGGCTAAATTTAATTAAAAATTAAAGGCTTTTGATTCTGTAATGTCTGAACTGCAGCGATTTTCTAAATTTTGCTTCGTTCTTTTTCTATGAAATGAAGAAAATGAACATCCTGGAAATCAAAGGGAAAATTGAAACATCAGACTTTGAGGATGGATAACAGAAAAACTAAACCAAACATAAAAAATCACAGGATCTTTTTTTGTTGCCAATATGTCAGGATTAAGATGCAAGTGTAATTATGATTTTATCACAAATGATTTATGACTTATATCAACATTCGTGGGGTAGATGCTTTGCGGTCAACTTTCAATTGTTTATTCAACAATTTACATCACAGACACCCAAATACGGGACATATAAATTCTTTGGAGTATGACAATTACATATATGTATATATGATTTGTTATCCTAACCAGAATACAGTTTGAGCTAGGATTGATTAAAGTGGGATTTATTTTTGGTGTCTTACCTGTCCTTAAATGAATATAAATATAAGAATTGAAGTTGCATTGACTGTAATCATCATCATTTGATTCCAATCTCATAACAGGCACTTTGTCCATGAGGTCAGGTTAGCAACTTAATGGAACATACCTGTCAACAAGTTGGAATCACCAGATGCTGACTGTGATCAAAATTCAGTTCAATTTGTAAATAAACTTTCATGTGCATTGTATCAGGTGTAATGCCAGTATAGTTTTTCTGTTCATAATCAGTCGATGAATCCAATTTTACATGACATAACTAATGCAATGAATACATTATTTAATGGTGAACGAGAACGTGACACCAACAAATTATACATGTAGATACATGACTGTGTGTAAATTACACTGGCTGTACATATTTTCATTATGCATAATACAGATACATCACCATGAATAAATTGTACTGGCTGTATATTTTTGTTGTTTTGAATGCAGATGCATTACTATGATGTTAAATCTATGCTGGCTGTGTATTTTGATAGAGGGTAGATTTATACTGGCTGTTCATTTCATAATATTGGATGCAGAAACATCACCATGGGTAACTCACACTGGCTGTATATTTTTAATACAATGTATGTTCACTGCAGATGCAAAATTATGTGTAAATTATACTGGCAGAATATTTTCATTATATTGAAGACTGGTGCATATATAATTATGTATTAATTATAGTGGCTGTATATTTTCATTATGATTAAATCATACATGTAAGATAAAAGAAAATGATGATGAATTGTCTTGTACGGTAAGATGTTTGAAGAATGAGTAAGTCACCTGACTCATCAGCACAATCTATGTCTTATATACACTGCCAAATATTCACGTGCATTGCCCAGTAGTCATCAGAGCTTCCTGACAGCAATCTGAAATACAAACATGAACTCAATCCTTTTTCAAGACAGTTGTGGGAATTGAAGCAGGTACTTTTCACTTAATTAATACGACAAGGACTTACTCAGTAATTGGATACTAAGACCAGATTATTGTTCCAATTATATACATGAGCATACTAGCTGAATGAGAGTTGAAGTGGGCATGAAAGCACTATTAAATGAAGCAGAACTGTTAAGTGTATCTGCTTTCTTCAGACTTTATACCTAATATGTCCAGCATTTTTTGCCCTCTAATGTCATATGTGTTAGTTGTACAATACATGTACCTCGTTCATCTACGATTTATAAGATATGTTGGTTGACAGTGTACATGTCATCACAAGGCAAGTAAAGCTGTGATGGTTCTTCATTTTCCATAAAATATTTTGAAAATGCAATGTGGTGATAAACACACCATCTTGATCATGTGGAATATTTGCCCAATTTTTTTTTAGCAAAATAAGAACTACAAATGTCTGTCACAACCACAGCAGTTGTAGCCAAGTATGATGTTTGTTTATCATCTTGCCCACAAATAGGCACACTGATCCCCCCCCCCCCATAAGACGGAGTGGACCTCCTCAAGAGAGGTCATTTGTTTGTGCAACGGAGATGGCATTTGCATCATATATCTGCCTTCAAGAGATTGGGCACCTTTCTTTAAGGCCATAATTCTGCTGCATTTGTGGTGGCCATATAAGAGAGAAACCACTGTCCATATACATGGTCATGATTAAACAGCTGATGCCGACCTGTATATGAACTTTTATAATGAACGCTGTGTCTTCAAATGGTGATTTCAAGTTGCATGACTGGATGTGGGTTGAGGATGAGGGCAACCTATACAGGTAAGAGCAGCTGTACAGAGAACCACCAATACCCAAGTAACATCTATGCGGCCAGTGGTAGAACATACCAGACTCTTCTGGTCAGCTGGACTTTGGCAACCTGTACATTATTGAATGGTTCAGTGCTGGTCATCAGCTTGTTACAGTCCTTGTGAAAAATTGATGGCAATGAAGGATGTGAAAGAGACATTAATCAAGGGGCAGTGTCAGACACAAGGGAAAGGCCCGTTAGAGAAAAAGCTGTCCATCACCTTACACCAGTGCTGGTTCCTGTGCCTTGCAGCTGTAGTCTCAAGGAGCCTTACCACTCATGTTGTCTACACTTCGGTCGGTCAGCCTTGTGGACAACTCCTTAGACTTAGCATTTCTCTGTACTTTGGTTAAATATGGAGAGTGTATCTGAAAGAACAGTGATGAAAATTGTCATATTCAACATGTGCACAACTCTGATTTCTGGAACTTGAGTAAATGCATTTAAAACAATATTTAAAGGGGCAATACAAATCATTGTCCTTATGAGTTACATTGCTTTTAAATATGAATTATACAACTTTCATATTTGCTGCCTAAGAGTGGGTATCAGAAAGTTTTGGCCTGACCCACTTAGGGGAGCATGACAAACACAAAAGTTTGCCATTAGTTAAATATACTCCTCAGATGATCACTTGCAGGAGGAGCTGTGTATACGTTACACCCATATGATTTTAACATATTTTCTGAAGCAACTCGATGCACTGTCCAGAATCAACGGCTTCCTTTCATTGAAAGCACATCCATCAGAGGCGTCTCTTTCAGTTTGATCAAGCCTACAAATGTTGATCTTTGTGTCAAATTTTGAAGGGTATTCTTTGATGATCACATTCTAATGAATATAAAGTATTTTTCAAACAGGTGTATTTCCTGTTTTTTTATAGCAGAGGGGTAAAAACTATACAAGATTTAACTCTCGTTTTCAAGTATAAAAAAAAAACACTTAACACCAGTCATAAATAGAAATGTATTGAATTACCGTAAATTCTCTAATTGAAGCCACGGCTTGCATTAGAATACATTGTTTTATTTTCCAAATTGAAGATGAAGTCAGGCTTTGTCTTCTTATAGAGATTTTTCTCTGCACCGTGGCCTGATGAGCTGAAACTACCGTGGCCTGATGAGCTGTTACGGTAGTTTCATGCGTAGACATACCGAGAACATATAACATCATCATAAGATCAAGTAATAATAGAAGGGTTGCATTTCTAACGTACATACTACTTATTGAGAAAATACCACAGACAGAAAAAAAGGTAATAACACGCTTCAGTTATATTGATAAAATGATGTAAAAAACATGTGACAATTAAGGAGAACAAAAACGTAGAATGGCCGTAGAGTGTAAAATTTGTGTGAGTTATACATATGAAACTCAGGCAGGAACTTTTCATTTTGATTACTTTAACTAATAGCAGCCTGAAGTTGGGGTGTGTCTTCTATTAGGGTTTTTCTGCTGAACAAAATGATGGTGATTACAACCTTATAGATGTCTTAAAGTCGGGGTGCATCTTCTAATGGAGAATTTACAGTAATGCTCATAATTGTGTCCTCAAATATTTTGGGTCAAGAAGTTCAAATATTCAATAATCATATGCAGGTTTTAATATTTGTTTTAAATGTAGACACCTCAAACGTCTCTAATTATTCATTATATTGGTGCAAAAAGTAGCCATTTTTGTAGAACAAATGAGTTACAATTGCTCAGCTTTGTTATACAGGGTCATAGATAAAATAGGCAAATATGATGGTGGCATGACATAACTTGTAAGTTTAGAAGCCTCAGAACTCTGCTCTTCAGTTAGAACGAGCCATCACTTCTGGGCAGTGCTTTGGGGGTCCCCCCCCCCCAGAAAAGAAGAGTTAAAATCATACAGCACAACCTGTACATAGATTCTTCTGCATGTGATCATCAAAGGAGCATATTTAACTTCTGTGTTTGTCATGCTTCCGTATTAAAGTGGGTCAAGCCAAAAACATTCTGATACCCTCTCATATATTGTTGCTTTGGTTAACTACCAGTGTTCAAACACCAAAAGCACTTGTTCATTGTGTTGAAACTAAGTTCATGTTTAAAGTATTTATTTATGCAACAGTATTTCTATTTCATATGGATAAATGGAATGTTTAAATATTCAGCTAAGACAAAGGCTTCTTCACCATTATATAAGTTGGTAAACTGAATTGTACACTTTGATTCTTGACGTATGTATCATCAATTCAGAAATGTGCTGTGTTTCCAGGCTATTGCAATATATTGTGGCAGTGATATTAAGTATCAACTCACTGGAATCTAAAGCCAAACTTCTGCTCTAAATGGCTTTGTATGGCATTTAAAATCACCATTATAAAGGTATGATGATGCATCAAGATTTCTTTAGATCACATTATTTGGTGCAAATCTAATGCAGTTAAATCCAGTGCTTGAATCATCATACATATCCTGCTGTGTAAATAACCCAATTTTTGCCCTTAACTTGGAATAACTTGGTATAACTTTTTTGAAATCTAATTTGTGGATAAATATTGTTTTTCAGCCTCACAGTAGGCCAAAAAATAGGATCCAGACTTATATGATATGTAAAACCAGGTGTCTTCTTTCCTTGATTAGGCATGAGTGCAATTTCATTGGTTATTGTGCAGTACACTTTTAGCACATACATGTGTCTATAATACTAAGTCTAAAAACATAAATTGTGCCAATGCAGGACTAAAGAAAAAAGTGTTACATTTTTCAGAATGTTTCATTTCCAAATTTCCATTTAAAGTGTATCTAAATGACATTTTGCCTTAAAAATGTATCTTTTTTTTCAATTTGCACTTATAACACTTTGTCAAGTAAATGTATCCCTGGTGCTTCTGTATGACAGTTATACTGTGCAAAATATGTAGAGTAACTAACCTGTTTCTCATCTTTGTCAGCTGTATGAATGTTCCAGTTTTATATTAGAATGAATCAAAAGTAGGTGGTACTGTCCAATACATTTCCATCCTTATATTTTGTTCCACTTTGTATTTAGAACACCAGTTGTCAGACTTGTGGCATATAAAAGATTTTGGGCAATTGTTTCAACTAGCTGTACTTGTCACATGTTTACGTCAATACTTCTGAACCTGTCAGTCCACATAGGCAGTTGTCCCCCACGAAAGTTCTGTTGGTCTTTCTCCTGTACTTAGTAGTGGTTGATGGTGACAGACTTCAGTGGAGCACAAAAGAAATGGATGCCTCAATAATTCCAAACTGCAGATGTGAAAGATGAGAGCCACAGTGTACAGTTGATATGGTGCAGAATGAGACAAAGTGGTTTAATGCATTTTGTCCATGGGCCAGGAAGGCCCACTGATGTGTGAATAAGCTTTATGTGAGGTGTCTATGGCATACATTCTCACAAGTTCCTCTCAAGTTTGGTTATAAGATGGATTCAGCATAAAAACACAGACAAGACAAATTGAACCAAGCTCAAACTTGCAAGGCAAAGGGCATGAGAGCCTGGAGTTGGGTCTAGTGTGTAGAACAAGCAGTGGACAAATGAAGCCTGTCATTTGCTCTCGTAACCAGAAGTAAGGCTTTCCAGTCACGGTGCACAGATGCAAATATGTGTTGGTCAATAGTGGTGTGATGGATTGGACAAACGTGGCTTTCAAAGGAAGGATCCTGGACCACAACTGGATGCTTCCCTCAACTTGTGGGCGAGAAAGGCGTCAATGTAGCGTTCAATCATGGTGACAGTGAAGCATCTTACAGTAAAAGCACACAAATATGTGATCTGCCAGGCATGGAAGCACACCTACTCTCGTATATACAAATGAGCTTCAATCAATTCAGTCTTCATGACTGACTCTCAGGGATACATGAGACACAAGTAATGTTTGTCAGTGATGTTGTTTGAAAGAATATATAAAGCTGCAGCCATTATCCCCCATAGGATGCAATGTGATTGGTGAAGGTGAAGTGTGTCAAGGCTACAGGCTATAGCAGTATGTCTTGACACAAAGCTAGACACCTGTCCAGGCAGCATTCCTTCTTGAACAGGTACAAATCCTCAGCCAGGGTAATTACATCAATTCAATTAAGGCTTGATCAAATTTTGTTCAGTGGGCAAAATAACTGGATTAGCACATCGCGAATCTGCATACTAAGTAGTCCTAGTCACATGTGTGCTGGCACTGAATGAATACCAATGCTGCAGAAAGGGGTACAGTCTGAAATTGTGTGTCTATGGGAACCGTCGGCAGTTTTTGTCAGACCAAGTGCAGTGACCATTGCATTCTCCATACACAGCCAACATCCAGGGATGCTCTTCAAGTATGCTGCAACTGAAGTGGACTCAGGATTCACTTGTTGGAGGGTCCATGCATGCAGGACCACTGTTTTATTAGTGAAATAAAGCTATGAAAGTATTGTATCTACATACACATATATTGCAAGAAGATAGACCCACAGGGGAGTTCCATGTCTCAAGTAATCCAGCTGGCCTATAGATTGGTCAGATTATTGCCTAATAGACCTTATTTGGCAATGTTTCAGCTTGGCATTATGTCCTGTAACCACAGTTCCCCATTAATACATAAACTGATTTTGTCCAGATTGTGTTGCAGAGAAGTGGAGCTAAGAATAATTTTTTTCTGCACTTGATGGCCAGAGTCATCACATTGTTTTGTGATTGGGCTTAGTGATGTGGGTCTTCATTACTCAAAGCTTCAAGAACTAATTTTTTATTTCCAAGCAGGAGATACATGTTTTTGAATTGGTCTTGTCAATATAAATGTCCTTTCTAAAATATATCAATGTATTCAAGCAGCTTTATTCAGCAAGAATTTACAAAGCAACACACTTTTGGCTGATCTTCAGATGGTTAACCTTCCCCTACCCCCTACCCCTTGAACAACAGCTTTCCCTGGTGTGGGTTGGGCACTTATAATGTCCAACCCATGACCAGGAAAGCTGTTGACCTGGGTCATGTTTTCTTCATATGTCTCATCTGCAATTCTCATTCAAACTGTTTTTCATTACCATTGAAATAAGTCAAAAACATTGAAGCAGATGACATTTGACCACCAGCTGGATTATGGGGGAAAGAGTTAAAAGAGACTGATAATGTGGGAAATTACCTTTAATAACATTCTTGTTCTATTTGTTTCTCCCCCTCTCAGCCTTCTGTTCTCAGATCAATTTTTTCTGATGTAATCATGTATGCGCCAGTAAATAAAAGCAACTGACCTTACACAACAAATGCATTCAATTTTATATTTTCTTGGAATTCTCATTCGCCATAATTTTCCTGAACTGCAGCAAAGTTTTACATGTGGATATACAGACTATTGTTAGCTCAGCTGATTTGTCAGTCAGCTGAGCTTATCTTGAGGTCCTTTGACTGTCATTGATGGCGTCATTGTTGTCGTCGGCATTCATTTATCAACAATTCACATTTTCAACTTTCTTAAAAATTACCCGTAAGTCAAGTGCACTTGATATAGTGGACCCTGAATAAAATTATTAGTTGTGGGCTTGCTCCTTGTGTAAGATTATACAAAAATAAACATTTAAAAACCTGTCTACCAGGTTGTTTGTGTGAAACAAGCCACAAGTTGCAGATATAAACCTCCAATAAATATCCTTGGCAGAAAAAATATAAATGAATCAATAAATAAACAACCACATATATTTCAGCATGTAAGTTAGTTGATGCTGTTAGTAGCAGTGGTACTGTAGTCAAGAGGACTTGATATAGTGGACTCTGAACAAAATTACTAGCTGTGGGCTTGTTCCTTGTGTAAGATTATACAACAATAAACATTTAAAAAACCTGTCTACCAGGTTGTTTTTGTGAAACAAGCCACAAGTTGCAGATATAAACCTCCAATAAATATCCTTGGCAGAAGAAAAATAAATGAATAAATAAATAAACAAACAACCACATATACTTCTGCATGTAAGTTAGTTGATGCTGTTAGTAGCAGTGGTGCTGTATTTAATACTCTGTAAGCAAAGTGAAATGTCTTGTTGTGGAGGAAGGGCGTGGCACCACATTTGTGCTGTGTATCTGACCCTGGTATGTATATATATATATATATTGATTGTGTGGGGACAACCATCATTGAGGTAATAATGCCAGCCCCAAACAACTACTTTATTAGTGGTTCATTAAACACAACATCCATTGTGTACACTGCCATTACATCCTTGCCTCAGTGCTTTGAAAGCTGAACATCCCTCACCTGTACAAATCACATGTAAGCTAAGCTGGTGGCAGTGTGGAGGAAATGACGCACAGTTTTGTGGGCTGGAAACTCTGGGCTCTCCTGTCTGTCCACTGTGAGTCAGTTGCTATGTGGGTCTGTAGTTACCTAACAAAGGCATATTTTCTGCTTGTTGTTGACTTGTTGCATTTTGCTTTGGACTGCAGCAAGACGTGTAGACATGAGCAGTTCATACTAGAATACTGATATATCATCTATACAATCAAAAGTTTCAAGTGACTAACGTTTCGTTAGATCATCAAAATTTGCATTTTTCAAATATTATGTTTGAAATGTTTTTCTGTTGGAAAAGTAAGGGTTGCACGCCAATAGAGCACACTGAGTGGTTAGAGGTCAACACGGGAGGTAGGATGCCACTATCTAGTATAAGACCATGGTGAGTCCGTTATGATGAGATCTAAAGATGACAAATTAAATTCCATTGACCACGTTGGCTCATTGATGATTTAAAATAGGTTGTTATTAGATACTATATTAAAGAAAAGAATGCCTAGTTCACTACTTGCGTGATCAAAGTCCCATTCTTCACGGTGATCAGTAAAATATCCAGTAACTAGTAAAATTGTTGGTTTACTGTCTAATGCTTATGTGACTGCATTTGAAGATTCTGTGCGGGAATTGTTTCTTTCTTCAGCTGTTTGATCAGAAGGTTGATAATAGGCAGCAAAAAGGGCATTGCTGTTTCAATCCATAGACACTCAAAGGTAGGGCTTTATAAGTCAGGTCAGTAAATAAAGGCCAAAGAGTTCTGAAAAACATATTGCTACTCTCCCTCCCATGCTGACCTACCTGTCTTTATGCAGTTGTGGCTGAACGTCATTACGTGACAGGAACTCATTTGGTTAAGAATTGTTTAACCATGTTTCAGACAACGTCATTACAACTGTGCATTTACAGACCACAAAGGCAGACAATTTGTCAAACTTGTGTTGACTTTTTAAACTGCAAACATTAGCGTGGGCTACACAATATGTTTGGTTGACTCTTGTGGACCTGGATTCGGGTGAATATCATTCATCAGCAGTAAGCAAATAAATTTGCCTATATGTCTTGCACCTAGCATTAGTTAAATAAGCAAACACCAGAGAAAACTGCAACACTAAAAGAAATGACTGAATGATCATTTAATTTAGTATTAATGTTTATTTAGTCAGGACTTTGGTGCAGGTCAAAGATACCAATTGAGACTTGAGGTTACTGTAATGTATTCCCTGCCAAATTGGTACTTACATATAACTGCAATCTGTACAGTTTGACATATGGTATAACATACATCAAAGTCAGGTGGAATTTTCAAAATGGACCTGCTAACAACATTGATCTAAATGTGGTAAATATCAATATTGCCACGATGTACATATTACATACATGTACAAGGAACTGAAATAAAGTATAAGCACACAAATAAACACAATAAGCAAATAGAGCATCAGAGCTGGTGATTATATGCTGTGATTACAATATGCATAATACTGGTATCATATAAGTAAATATGGTCCCAAATGATAACAGACTTTGGGGAGTAATTGACAAGATTTATGAAACATGAAAACACAAAGTCAAAAAAAAAAAAAAAAAAAAAAAGTAGATGGAGTCCAAAGGCACAGTACAAGTCTGCAAAAAAGTATATATATATGTATGTATGTATGTATGTATGTATGTATGTATGTATGTATGTATGTATGTATGTAAGAAATGATAGGTACTTTGTACCAATCAATGCATGTTGGAATGTATTAACAGCTCAGGAATAGCTGTGCAGTGCTTTAGAGATAGTGTTATTCATCAGTGTGTATTAAAAATAAAGTAATGTATGTTTTGGGGTTCCTTCTGTAGACAGAAATTGTTTAATGAGCATATTCATTTTGCACCACAGCTTCAGTGTGTGTGATCCCTTGTTACACTGTGTTATGTACCAATTCAGTGTCACAAACAAGTGTGTTGATTTTGATTGTTCCAGTATGTATGAGTTATTATGATTTGATATTTATAGTTAAGGAAAGAGACATGTATATTTATGCAATCCACTTGGATATATGAAGGAACTTGCAGCAGTTATATCAGGATATAAATTAACCTGTGCAAGACTCTTTTGAAACATGTTCAAAGCATACTATTCCAGTATTTCTTCCCATTATTTAAAATTGCTGCTTCAAAAAATAGAATGTAGAATCCACATTCTTGTCACGCCATATATTTATTTGAAGTCCATGCAACTATCACTAAAAGCCCAGAAAACATCTTAAAGCAAACTTTCTTCTTTAATTTAGTCTTATGGTATCTTATTTAAGACTCTTAAGATGGTCTAAGATCTTTTTCCTGCCCAGTCAGAAAAAGAGAAAGTGAGTAAGACCCAGTAAGAGGAAATCAAGTCATGCTATGACCATGCAGGAAAGGAGCAGAGGCAGTCAGTCAATTTTCAGACAAGGTAAGACCTTCAGTGGCTGCCTCATTAGCATAATGAGATGATAAGAGTATATTCAGACTTGGAAAGACATTTGGTACCTGGCTCATTAGCATAAGAGAAAGGCCTGGGGGTAACAAAACTATTATAAGATCTGGTAAGATGTTTTGGGGTCAGGGTAATTAACACAAGTAACATGATCAGATATAACAAGACCTTGTAATATGTAGGCACTAGGATATCCACAAGTGTCACAAAACAGTATACTCTATGTATGCACTATCTTACTGAGCAGCATGTCCACTGATTTTCCATCCTCTGTCCTCCTTTTCAAAATCAACTCAGAATCCAGACCATGATATATCTACCTAGCTAGAGATACACATGTACAGTACATACTCCCACTCATGTATGTTGTACCCACAAACTTTACCTCACCTGGCCTCTATAGTGGACAGTGTATTCACAAGGCCATCAGTGATGGAGGGCAATGTGTTGAAAGTTTAAACAAACAATACTTGTGGTCCAAGAACTGTGACAGCACATTTATATATGCAGCCATCCATTATAGCCTATCAACATGCAATACTATGTGTATGGCTGTTTAAAAGCCTTTTTTTTTGTATTTTCTGTACTGTGTACCAACCATTATTTGTACATTTTCTTACTTTCTGTACCTTGTACCAGGGCAAAGTTGTTACAAGTACCAGCATATATACTAGCTCCCCCCTCCCCCAACAGCAACATGTCTTTGTTTATTTTAAATTGTGCTGCTGTTTCAACAACACACTGGGGGACGTAATATAACTACACCTGGCTACATCTGGATGTGGCAGCAACTTTACAATTTGCTGGTCAGTGACAAGAGATCAACCACATGTACATATATAGGGGCCATTCAACATTATCAGCATTTTGACATTAGTACACAAAGTATGTGAGGGGGGGGGGGGGGAGGGTCAAGACCAATGTACATTTTCACTTATTGAAAATATTGATAAATTTTTTGATCAAAATCAGCATTTTTGCAGGCTGTCAGGATCACCTCCACATTCAGTAGAATGGTAGTTTGGGCCACACAAATGCAAATTTAAAAACTGCAATACTTTTACACATCCACAAAGTACATCATTGTATGTGGTGTGATGAAAGGTATTATGATGTTAAATCTGCCACTGCCAAAAAAAAAAAAAAAAAAAAAAAAATATTGCTTTTTCATAAGTTTTTTAAAAAAGAAGAGGGTTTGTTCAGCCTTTCCACTCATATTTGTATGAGATCCTTTCACTATCAACAAAGAGATACAATTTTTTCATGCAAGGAAATTTAACCAAGTTTAGTCACATCATATGTAACAAAACTATGGTCTCAGCATTTATGGACAGTATTTCTGGCAAACTTGTGCAACTACATGTGGCAAGTTTAAAGCTTTTTTGCCATGTAAATAGTCTGAATATATTCTTATACCATGGGGGAAATGGAGGCACATTGTGTTGAATGTAAAATGATCTGATATACTGACACAGAATGATTTAGACTAATCATGTATTATATATGATATCACGTCAAAATTCACCTGTTGAAATATTTTATAGAACATTCATCATTCAATAATTTTGATGTAAAAAAGCTCATAATCACCATGCAAACAAACCCTGTTAAGGGAAATGCATGTGTGGGTTCAGTGTGGTTACAAAATAGTTCTGCCACAGCTAACTGGCTGGAGATCTGAATTTTAGTTAGACAGGGTCCACTGACTGTGCAAGTCTGTCTCAAAATGTGCTTAACTGAGGCTGGTAGAATGGAGTGATGCAGAGGTCGACAACTCCCATGGGATCACTGCCTCAGCACTGGACAAGCATGTTTGCACATCTCTGTGTGTGTGTGTGGGGGGGGGGGGGGTTAGAGTAGGCTGACAGAAATTAACTAGAAAAGATTTGCTTCACAGCAACTCTGTCTGGGTGCCTTCAAAATGAAAACAGTTTGAAATGCTGCACTTTGCCATAGTTTAACATAATCTAAATTTCGTGTATTAGCCTAACTTTCATAAATTAAAATGCTACAGCTTTGGTTCTTAGTTCATTGAATGTGGCCATGTCACAAACTTAGAATGCAAAGTTTGAATAAAACTACTTTCTATAATAGTTTTGAAGTTATTCAACATTTTACTTTTGTGTATTTGCATAATTTGCATAAATTAAAAGCCTATAACTTTGGTTTATGTTAACTTGGATGGGGCTATGCCACAAAGTAGGAATGGCACCTTTATAATAGTTTTGAAGCTTTTCAAGATTTATATTTTACATACTCATGGTTCATTGCATGTGGCTTTTCCACAAATGTATAAATTAAAGTTGGAATGACACATCTCTATTTATAATAGTTTTGGAGATATTGGACTTTTAAATTTTTCAATGCCCCTTATTGGCACAATTTGAAATTCTACAACCAATGTACTGTCCATTATATTGGCAGGTGTCACAAACCTATATGTGCACATTGAAATTTAGAGTCTGTCTGCGACGGTTTGGAAGACATGGAGCTTTTACTTCCCCCGAATTTGCATAATTTTAAACATCATGACTATTCCGAATGAGATGCACAATTTCACTGGTTAGGTCAGTCACCATGCCAAGTTTGGTGTTTTTTGCAAAATTTGGGTTGGAGAAAAACTCCTGACCAACTTGGTCGGTCGGTCGGGGGGGGGGGGGGACAGAGAAAGTGCTTACTCATACAGTGAAACCTCTCTACAGTGAGCACCCTTGGGGCCAGAGAAAAGTGCCAACTGCTCAGAGGTTCAGCCCTTCTGGGCAGTATGGATGAGAACACTGAATTCATTTAATTTTGCGGTGTTCTTCACTTATGCTTCAAAACCGTGAAAATTAGAACTCAGTGAAATATATTTTTAAGATGGCATTGACAGGAATTATAACAAAAGTATTGAATTTAAAGTTTCAGTGAAGGTCCAAAGTTCAAAAACTGTGAAAATTAATGCTCGTGAAAATAAATGTATTCGTGTACATATACATATACACAGTGCTAGAAATAAGGAAAAATTTTCACTTGTCCGCCAACCAAGTGGAGTCTTATTCTAATTGAACTGTATGTAAATTTTGGACAAGTGCATTGGCAACTTTACTTGTCCGTCACAAGTTTCACTTAGTACGGACAAGCGGATAAGCCCTATTTCTAGCCCTGTATACATATACATTATTCATACATGCACATATACATGTTCAGTGTATACATATTGTAATTCAAGGGGATGTGAATACATGCAATACAAAACTGTCTTTGTTCCTTTATTACCTAAACAAATTTTTTAACAGATGCTGTCATGAAACTACATGTACAGGTACCTGTGAACTGACACAAGCACTATTCTTTCTCAGTACTGGCTATGAAGAACAGGCTTCATCTCACTGGTTACAAGAAAATGAATGAAAGTGTCCACACTGTGAGATGACACAAATCCACACAGTTTCAAATTTCACAAAGTTGTGTGAACAGTCATTGAGGACTGGAAGACCATACTTTGATGGGTCTAGCCAACTCAGCAGGTAGTCTATTTTCAACTGTGGGGTACACTCAGGCTTGTGCTGCCTAGAAGTCCAATGCCTGTGTTCCCTTGGGACTGATAAGCCAGCAGACTCATAGCCTCTCATAGCCTCAGGCCAAAAAAGGGGACCAGCTAACACACCAGTCTCAAGAATGGTGCACTAAAAGCCTAGTACATATTGCAGCATGGAGCAGGTCTGTTCTTGCATGAACACAAAAAGATTCCCTGTATTTTATTGACAACCTCGTTACACAGTTGTTGGGAGTGGTCGCCCCCCCCCCCCCATCCCATTTGCTACAAATCCCAAACTTTCCAAACCATCCCCCCTAGCATGCATGGACAGAAGGCTGCCTGTGAGACTCTGTGTCTCCATGGCAACACAGGACAGTGTGGTAGATATTAAAGCAGATAGCCACAGAAATGTTACCACATGTACCCACGAATGCACAAAACCATTCTTATAACATCCCCAAATCAATGAAGCATCACCATTTGAACAAACGTGATTGACACCCACTCATAGCACATGACAACCAGTTTAAAGTGATTCTGCCCATCGGATTTCAGAGAAGTTGCAAAATGTGAATTGTTGACACCATGGAACGCAGACTCCAACAGAACCCCATACTTTAAGCTTACCTGACTGACAAGCCGGCTAAGCTAAAAACTTAGGTACCTGTATCTCGGGTACAGGCCTGCCCATTAGTGTACAATGTAACTGTTAGACTGTTATAGATAACTGCATATATACACGTGTTGTCACAGTTCTGGACCACAAGTATTTTTTGTTTTAACTTTTAACACATTACCATCCATCAGTGATGGCCATGTGAATACACTGTCCACTATAGTGGCCGATGAGGCTAAGTTTGTGGGTACAACATACATGAGTGGGAGTATATACTGTACATGTGTATCTCTACCTGGGTAGATATATCATCAGTGATAAGCTTGTCAATGTGCTCTCCACTATAGTGGCCAGGTGAAGTTATTATATAAAGTTTGTGGGTACAACATACATGAGTGGGAGTATGTACTGTACATGTGTATCTCTAGCTAGGTAGATATATCATGGTCTGGATTCTGAGTTGATTTTGAAAAGGAGGACAGAGGATGGAAAATCAGTGGACATGCTGCATAGTAAGATAGTGCATACATAGAGTATACTGTTTTGTGACACTTGTGGATATCCTAGTGCCTACATATTACAAGGTCTTGTTATATCTGATCATGTTACTTGTGTTAATTACCCTGACCCCAAAACATCTTACCAGATCTTATAATAGTTTTGTTACCCCCAGGCCTTTCTCTTATGCTAATGAGCCAGGTACCAAATGTCTTTCCAAGTCTGAATATACTCTTATCATCTCATTATGCTAATGAGGCAGCCACTGAAGGTCTTACCTTGTCTGAAAATTGACTGACTGCCTCTGCTCCTTTCCTGCATGGTCATAGCATGACTTGATTTCCTCTTACTGGGTCTTACTCACTTTCTCTTTTTCTGACTGGGCAGGAAAAAGATCTTAGACCATCTTAAGAGTCTTAAATAAGATACCATAAGACTAAATTAAAGAAGAAAGTTTGCTTTAAGATGTTTTCTGGGCTTTTAGTGTATGCATCAGAGTTCTTCATGTGTATCAGAGAAATGTCTGGTTTTGAACTTAGGAATAAGTGGCTGTACAGATGTGCCCTGCCAACTGATTGAAGCCGATTCTCATCAGTACTGCATGGCCCCAGTGTGATCACACACTGGTATTGCATTGTATGTGGTGTTGGTCCTGATACAAAGGCTTCCATTGTGGCCAGCAAGAAGATGATCCTCAAGGGCCATGCTTGCAGCAGTTACATCTGCTTCATTGTGCCCAGGTTGCTGCTTGATTTACCTGGCACAAAATGATGATAATGTTAATGATTGTTAGAAGATACTGAGAATTCAATGGGAGAACACTTGTGCAAAGGTGTCCTTTCAATAGGAGTGAAAGAAAACACCTTTATTGATTTCTGGCAGGGAACTGTGTGAAAGACACAGGAAATACAGAATATATGAACTGAACATGACAAATTTGTACAGGCTTTTGTGTCTGTATGTGGTTTGGAGAGAAGCCGCACATAGTTGAGGTGCAGCAGGTGTCCTGCCTTCATCACATATGGAACTTTAAAGTAAAGACAGAATATTGTATCAAACCCAATAGTAGAATCGTCAGCATGTTGACAGCAGCAGAGCATGCAAGAGGTCTGCGGGCTTTAGTAAATATGCCCTGCAAAAGTAAACAACAAAAATAGCATTGCGTTTTTGGGGGGAGGGAGGGATTGTCATCAACTAGTCTTTTTGGATTATTCATTTTTAATCAGGAAAAAAGCAGAATGAGCTACTTTGAAGGTAAGATGAGAGGTCTGTCTGATGGTATGGAGACACTGTAGCCAGAAATTGGGTTTATCAATATGTCACAGACATGAAATATGCCAAAGAGAAAGCAGAGCACCTTAGTCAGATAATAAGCCAGTGACAAATCCAATTATGAACAGGTTACTAGTTCCCGTCCTAGTTTTAGGGAGACTTAAGAATAGACACAGATTGTTGTTTCATGGCACCTGCAAGGAATGGTGGTCATGTGGTAATGATCACCTTATTTGTCAACATGCGGGTAACATCCCTTTAAAACTCATAACAGGGACTGTATATTTTACATACAGTATTTAATTTCCCATAAGACATCATAATCACCTGTAAACAGTGAAACTAATGAGGCACATCATTACCAGAATCTGAGTGATCAATGCATTTCAGTTGTTCATAATAACTGTCACAGTAACCAAGTGGGTCCAATGGGGAATCATCTGATTATAAGCACAAGTAAACACAAGTCAATAGAACAAAGGTGTTGCCTACATTCTAGTTGGCTTGTAAAATACTTTTGGGTCATACTTGAACAATCATTTAGCACACTGTAACCCACATGAAAGGAAAATACAGTGTAACACATGGCCCAAGACTACTATTTCCACCTGATTTTATATGTACATAGTATGCTTAGGAAAAAAAATAATGGTATATTTATGCCAAGGGTAAATTTTGAAGGGGGGTTGAAATTTGTTGAGGAAAACAGTATACAGATCTATGTTTTGACTCTACAATGGCAACGTTTCATGTGATTCGTTTGTTTTTTTACATGTGTTTGCTTAGGCATGCAGCGGGAGTCTTTAAGCACAGACCAGTAAAATCTATTGCCCACTGTCAACCTTTGCTGAATTTGTCACAAAAAGAGTATCAGGGATTTTTCTGTGCAGTGACATAAATGTACTAGAGGAAAGCCAGGAGATGCTTGAGTAAACTGTACATGTGAAAATGCTAATGTAAAAATGATCAAGTGGACCATACAACTGTTATACTCCTCAGCGCCCAATTTCTATTGTTTTCAGCGGAGTCTAATTTTCATAGAGCTCCTCTCTTCCTAGGAGTCTAATTGAATTAGATCCGCTGAAGTGCAAGTGACCTCATGACGGGACTTTGCAATGGAACTTCGACAATTTTTGTCTACACTTTTTAATGAAAAAAATATTTTGTCACTGGCAGGGCTCGAACCACGAATTCTGTGATCTACGGCTGAGCGTGCTGTCCATTACGCTAAACAGCTAAGACGATGCTTCACGGATTTTACATAATATTTATTCCAGCGTGTCTATTGTTGACCAGCATTGAATAGGGTCAGGGAGCGTGACAGGTCAAGTGTCAAAGGTCGTTACATTAAGTACTCTTACTTGTCGCTTTTCTCTTCGAAATCAAGTCTTTTAACTTTGTTTCAAGTAGGAAATACTTTTATAATACCCATCTTTTGGAGTATAAGTATGTCAGACGCCTCGTAGAGTTTTCCAATTGAATTAGAAGACTCGCGCTGCGCGCTCGTCTTCTAATTCAATTGGAAAACTCCACGCGGCGTCTAACCTATACGTAATATGCTTTCTACAGCTGTGTATCACTTGATGGGCGGCAAGCTTCAGTAAAAAAGTAATGTCTTTGCATGCTTAACAGACCAAGCATCGAGTTGTGTACACTGACAGTGGAATTTTTTAGAGAAGCATAGTGCTGCATGCTTTTGGCTGTCCAGATAAAGTGGACAGTCCAGATCTTGGTCTGTGACCAAGGAACATAGTACCTGTACATGTGACTTGACGTCTGGAAAAAACAGTTCCTGTGAGTCAGCATTTATCAACACTGTCAGGTGTTGGAGCATGATTTAGCACATGTGAAAATGAACGTAGGTAGTGTTACTGTTGATTAGAACAGACCATTGCAAATTTAAGTTGCTCTACAGAGATGATCTATCACCTGGTGAACCAGAATGATTAAATTGAAAGCTATTGATGTCACTATCTGTGTGGCTTATGCATGCAGTCAAGTCCATGCAGGTAAATCCTCATCAGATAGATGTATTGAGAATGATGGAATTCTCCTGCTTTAATTTCCAGACCTCATATTTTAGTTGACAAAAAAGCTTGAAAGGAATAGCCTTTATATTGCTGTAAAATTGCAGAATTCGTGTGTTATTAAGTGGGTACTGCACAGCCCAATTGAGGCACTTAAAACACAGTGCTTTGGATAGCAGCCCAATAAGTATTACGGCAAACTGCTTTGCATGTCAACAAGGCTCACAAAGCATCAAAGTCTACTTCCACCAAATCAAGGAAGAAAAAATATCTATCATGAAAGCAATGCTAATTTTGTATTCATCAATTGTAAAATGTGATAATACAAATTCTTTCATGTTTTTAATCAATTCAAATCACTGAATTTGAGTAAGACACAGAATAGAATTTGTGTGTGACATAGTTTCTGCATCTTGGCACCAATGCTGCCATTCTAGTGATTCTTGGCAGGACAGCAGAACTACTGTAACTGTACACCAAGTATCACTGTTCCATTTTAGTATTGTCAAGTGAGTCCCAACTTCTGTCACAAATGTAATGCCATAAGTATCAGTTGACACTGTTCGTTATTTCCCTGTTTGACACACAAGTACAATATAATACTGCCTGGATTGTGAGCTTGCATGATCAGATGGTGGGCTGTGATACAGGATGTGTGCCAGTCCATTAAGTTCCATATAGTTTGAGACTGGATCAGATGACTCCACACAGACAGCTTAGTTTATCTCAGTTTCCATCACCTCCATCAGCATTCATTTGATGATTACTCTGCACATATGTTATGCACCACCAGCTCTGCCAACATACAGTATTCACTTGCAAACGTGCAGCACCAGGCAGTTTTGTCATCATTCTTCTTGCTGGCACATCTGGCAACATGATTCTAGCTGTTTTTACCCTCAGCACATAGCCTGCTGAAGGGTATTGTACTGCATCTGCCTGCTCTGATGACATTACCACAACATGAAAATATCTATTTAGATAGATAGATAGATAGATAGATAGATAGATAGATAGATAGATAGATAGATAGATAGATAGATAGATAGATAGATAGATAGATAGATAGATAGATAGATATAGATAAATGAATGAATAAATAAATAAGTTTATAGTAAATAAATAAGTAAGTAAATAAATAAATAAATAAATAAATTGCTGCAGCTTTACAAAATTTTTGTCACTGATATACTTGCAAGCAGACCAAAGGTCTATGGAAAATCAGCATCTCTGATTTTTTTTTTTTTTTTAATTTTAAAACATATTTATTAGGAGACCATCTGAGTGGTACCCAAGAGACAACATTACCACACTATCTCTATAAGGATTGGCTGCAGCATGACCAAATTTTCATCAGAGATGTTCATGAGGATGGACCAGATGTTTGTTGAAAATTAGATGATGAAAAGTTTGGGGGTATACTGGTTTTGCTTTGGCTGACTCTCACTGTCCACCATCCACAGCAGAATTTTTGAAAGCAAAATATGTCATGATTCACAGCCAACATCAAACTCAACTTGACTTCAATTATACCTGGTCACTATTTCTTGACCTGATTACATTTTAGTGACCTTGAACTTATTTTCAAGCTCAAAGGATCCATATGTGTGTGTATGCAAAGTGGGGATATCCAGTCTGTATTTGGTGTGTGTGTGTGTGTGTGTGTGTGTGTGTGTGTGTGTGTGTGTGTGTGTGTGTGTGTGTGTGTGTGTGTGTGTGTGTGTGTGTGTGTGTGTGTGTGTGTGTGTGTGTGTGTGTGTGTGTGTGTGTGTGTGTGTGTGTGTGTGTGTGTGTGTGTGTGTGTGTGTGTGTGTGTGTGTGTGTGTGTGTGTGTGTGTGTGTGTGTGTGTGTGTGTGTGTGTGTGTGTGTGTGTGTGTGTGTAGAGAGAGAGAGAGAGAATATATATAAGCCAACTGAGTGGTGCCCAGACGAACACCATCACATATAATATGTTTAGAAGGAGAAATAGACCAGATCCTTATTGAAAAGTAGTTTCCTGTGATCATTTCAAATTGTTATGAATGTCTTGAATTAATTTACTTTGCAGTTGGGTCCAATTTGATACCTGAAAGATATTTTCAGTTTTATTTTACAGAATTAACAAAAAATATTTTTTGGTGATTATCATCAAATTATATGTCAGCAAAGCATTAGGCCCATGGGCCTTGTGTGTTGATTTACATAAGGACGAAGAGATGATTTTGTATCATAATGAGGAAAAGTGTATAATCTAGAAACTAGAAGAAAATTTTGAAGAATGCCAAGTACTGACACTTCAAGATTTTTTATAACCATTTTTCTGATACATCGTCATATGTACTTTTATCTGCGAAAATACTTTGTGTCTGACAGAATACAGACATTTACTTAAATATTAAACTGATATGTCATACTATCTGTAAATCTGCTTCCAGTTGCACAAATATTGCCTTGTAGATTGCAGCAAATTCTTCATGGCATCATGTAAACCCTTGTCCTTGGCAGCCGTTTATATCAGCTTGCATGCTTGACAGCATGTGCACGTATTCGCTTAGTTTTGATATCTGAAAAAATGCTTTTAAAAGATTCTACTTAAATTTTGTACAAGGACATGAGCTCTGTTTTGACAGAAAGATTGATTATGTTTCTAGGTCACTATGGACTGCAGATTACTGTGGGCTATGTATTTAAGAAGGAAGCATCAAGAGTGCCTCAGTCTTGAAGCCCCCATAGTCTCATGCTGTAACATGAAGCAACAATTGAAAGAAAATGTATTGGGCACAATTGAGGATGTATGAGGGTTCAGTCTTCTATTTAATCATGTAATTCTTAATCAAACAATGTTTCTGTGGAACTTTCCTGTGAAAGTTTATTGGGAAAGGACATACGGTGAATGCAGAGAGTTGTCAATTCAGTAAGACAAAGGTTAAAATGACAGTGGCAGGACAGCTGCAAGAGAATACCAAGCGACAGTACATGTCTTCAGAAGCCTACCTAAAGGCAATCTCATCTTTGCCTGTAGCTGCAACTCAGCTTCCAATAAAGCTGGGCAACACTGCTGGGTATTCCAATCAATACAGATAAATACTTTTTGTAGATTGGCTTGCTACTTTTAGCTGACAGATTCAGGCTGGCAGTCAGTGAGAAAAAAGGTGGCCACCAGCAAATTTACTCATGTTCCTTTGTGCTTCAGTAAGCACCTGAACAGAAATTGATGTCAAAGTCAGCCTGTTTGTTGTCACTGGATATCACAGGAAAGAAACAAAAACTACATATTTCTTCCTTTTTTGAAGCACATACAGCAGCTATGAAATGGGAGTGTCCTGTTTTTCTGCCCAGACGGCATTGAATCAAACGGATGCCAGAAGTGTGTTCCTGCTGCATGTCTTAAATAATAATAATAATTATAATGATAATGATAATGATAATGATAATGATGATAATAATAATAATAATAATAATAATAATAATAATAATAATAATAATAACTTGACCATATACTCATGGACATTTTTGTGAAGTAAACCATTGTGCTTTGACTATTGAATGTCTGTCATAAAACCCAGATGTAGAAGGAACCACCTGAAGAATGATGAGGTTTGTCAGAGAGACTAATACACACAATCAGGTTCAGCCATATGTTACACCAAAATAAATAGGGTATGGGTGTGTACGCAAGATGAAAGTCAGAGCACATATATGGCTGTATATCAGAGGTAGTTATCACCAACAATTGTGCTTGTCAAGGGCACCACAATGGTTAAGAAAATGGAAGGCTCTAATGAAAACTATCAAAAGCATTTTTGGAAATAGCACAAATTGTGGAGAATCCAGATTCGTTTAAACACTTATGACACAAAATTGGATTCCTCATTGTACACTTTCAACTTGAAACAACATTGAAATCCAATTTTATCCCCAGATTGAATTATAACCATTAGGGACTGGGGCACCAAGGGCCCACACAAGGGCAGGTCTTAAATGGATTGTGCTGCTACCTTCTGATAGAAGAGGTACTGCGGCTGGCCTGGGGGCTTGGCCACATCTCGATCGCACTCAGGCGTGGGTTACTGAGAGGCTTCAACAGCAGCAGCAACATAGCAAGACCACAATCAGTGTGCAGTAAGTTGGGAAAATCCAAATCTGTCTTGGCTGCCGCTGTCCTGAGCAGGCATTGCATGTGCCATAATTATGTTATACAAAGTAATTGGTGAGGCCATCAGATGATACAGTGATGATACAGAGAAAACTCAGTCTTCCCATCCTGGGGCAGTCCCTGCATGTACTGTACCCTCAACCATCACTGTGGTCATCTGTGCTTCCTGACCAACAGATATCACCATATTTTGTAGCACTCCATCATTTATCAGCACTACACTTTGCTATTAAATTATCACATTTATTTCTTTACTATGCTACAAGCATATATGGTGAGGCTTGGAGATGCATTTGACTTCAAAGAGGACCAGTTGCACAGATACAGTGTATCAGTTTGTGGGTGCTTTGAACAGGTTGAACTGTGTAAAGTTATGTATGTATAGTGTGCACCTAAGGTTATATGGTGTGTGTGTATACTTACACACACATATATGACATGCACAAAGATAAGCAGAAAAATGTTGTAGCATGTGTATTGTTTTGTTTTGTCACTAGATATCAGATCACCTAAGACTCAAATTACATAGCCAGATTACAGCATTGAAGCATTGGTACCAGAATACATGTAATAAGACAAAATTATCAGTCATTGTCCACAAGTATACCCCAGCATTTTGGCAGTTAACTGTCACCCAATGGTTATGGTATAGCAATGCAAGACCTGTTGCATGGCATTTTGCTTATTTTTGGCCATTCAAGTAGAAATAAAAGCATTAGATGGTAATAACGAGTTGAGTGATAAAGAATACATTAAATGATAGTGCAGACATAGAATGTCCTCTGGGTGCATTAATGGTTGTAGTCAGTGCCCACAAGACACAGGCCTTCCTGGTACCCAATGGGTGACCTCAATCAAGGCCAATCAGAAGCCACCTCACAGTGATTTCCCACGAGTCACCAGCCACACACAGACTCCAGTAAGTGATTGAGAACAAACAATTTGTCCATCCCAACTAAATTTGCATGCTGTGTTGACAATTTGTAGAGAAGTCATTGTCTTTTATGCCAAAGCTCATTACATAGTCAAAATGCATTTGGTCAATCTAGATCCACTTTATAATGGACGGAAGGTAGATAAGTGGACTTGCATAGGAAATTTAGCTGAGCTTGTCCGTGAAATTCTGCTTCTTCTTCTGAGCCAGGAAATGCAGATTAAGTCAGGGGAACGGTTGGCATCAGGAAGTACAGCCCAGCTTTGATATATAGATGGAGGGATCAGTCCCCGGGTCTCTCAGAAGAAACACAAGGACAGGGCTTCATTGATATCTTTTCTAATGGGAGATCAAAATCATATTTCTGACAGTCCAGCATACAAGATTGCTTTGTGAATAACTGTCGTTGAAGGCCACAGATACCATACTCAATGCTGGAAAACACCAGAAATGCTTGCTCAAAAAGTGGTCATTGACATTGTAGCATGCAGGACAACAGAGTTGGCTGCCACTTAGCTACATACTAATTCTTGATCTCAATTGGCAAACTGGTCTCCCAATGTACACTTGTTTGTGGGAATTAAAGAGTGTTCACACACACTGTGTTTTGAAATATCAAATGAGCTGCAAATGACTGAAATATGGGAATTTGGTGTTTAATTGTGTCTCTTTACATACACAGATATGTACCTTTAAAGTATATAGCTTCCATGTTACCAAAATAACGTGCATTCTTAATTGTGTGATATTCTGACATTTCATACTCTTTTTTTTTTTTTACCAAAGGAATATGAAAGGCAAACTAGTTCATGATTGCTGTTGAACATATTATTGCATTTGAAAACACAAGGACATGGCATGGACACAAGCCAGCACCTCCATAGATGCAGTCATTTGTAATTAAATGTAAACTTGTCAGATGATGCTGAATTCATGCAAATGAAATTGAGTGGGTAACAATATATGACATAGCATCTCTGTATATGTAGATCCAATCATGTCAGTAAGCGTTCGTGTTCAGCCATAAGTAACATTCACATGCCACGCAGGTGACCTTGAGCATGCAACAGTTTACATGCCCTGGTGTGTAACTAGTGTCCCTTGAACTTTGTGGACCTCTCGCTTGGATCCAGCAGCAACTTGTTGTTAAAAGGTAGTGACCTGTGAGCAACAAGTCTTAATGCCGACTCTTTACCTTTCTTCCATTGCGTGATTGTCATGCAGAGTGCCACAGCAGACAGATGTTGCTTGTTTTGCCTTTGGGGGAAATAGGAGAGAAGTCTACTTGTGCACACTGGAGATGTTTGCCACCAACTATGAGACAGGAAACCCATGGAGTTGTTGCTGTTGTAAGTGCTTCAACAAAATGTTGCTAATGACCTGTAGGCATTGGCAATATTGCAACAGTCTCATAATCCATACTGACTGGTTGTACACAAATCTAAGACACTGCTATGAGTCACCACATGGAGCTAAGATTATTGATTTTGTTGATAACAAAAAAATCAACATTAAACCCATGACCAGGCTTAAAAGTACTGGATCCAATAACAACAAAAAACAAGAACTCGTGGATACAGAGAAAATGTGAACTTGACAGCAAAGTGTTGCTCATGCAGTCTTGCATTAATAGAAGGCCACCAACACTAATTATTTCCTGATATCTGAAGGCAACAGTGCAAATAATGCCAGAGGAAAGGTCACTGTGAGTGAAATTATTGACCTTCCAAAACAAAAGCTTGGGTGTTGTTTAACTGCTTTCAAAGCTCATTGAAATTATTGTGTAAAAGATTTTGTTTTTTCTTTTAACTCTCATTTTCATTTTAACTTTTTTAATAGCTTAGGTGTGCTTGCAGAATGCTGGTCCATCTGAGGTCCGTGCATTCACAATTCATGTTTTTTACTTCTGTTTAAAGTGCTTGTCGGGCCCTCTTCTTTTTGCTGTGGATATACCTTTGGTTGGCCTCTATCAAGTTCAAAACATCATCCTGCAATGATTTTTAAAACCATTCATTCAGTCATGTATTTATTTTTCAATTTTGGGGAAAAGCTTGTAAAATAAATTTATGTAAAACTACTTGACCAATAACTGTGAGATCGCATACGGGCACTTCTGGGCACCCCTGGACCTTAATTTATTCAACAGGTAACCCTGTGATACTTTTTCAATAGGAGACATTCATATTTAACTGTGATCCTGCTCACTTCCTGTGTTGCCAGGGCAACAGACTGATGCTTCCACCATTATCAGGGCAGATTTGTATTACATACTACATAAACATCCATAAATAACACCTTTTCAACCAAAAGAAAGCCCATTTCTAGTTATTTTAGGCATCCTTTATGTTTCAAATCTATGTTAATACATTTTCTTTAGATTATTGTGTGTTTGTGTTGTTCATTTTGTTGAGAAAGTACTTTTGACCATGCTAAATACATGGATCTGCCCTGATACTGGTGGCTCCCTCTTTTGCTCAATAGGTGTTAGAGTAGGACCGCATTTAGATATGAATACATCCTATTTGTATTAATATTTTGCCTTTTGGCGACTCTCCACTTTTTCCCACAAGCATGCAACCTGCATTCTCTTTGAACATGATAGTAATGCAGTTGACTCAATGCCACTGAAGTTGTTAATTCTGAGGTGCTACAGCTTTGATTTCATGATTTTTAACAATTTTTCAAGTTAAAACAATGGTCAGTTTGCTGATAAGCATGATTAATATTGGTATACTGTTTTACATGTATGTATTTGTAGTTTCCAAAATGGTTGACAAATCCAGTTCAAACTTGATAGAGATTACCTGGGGTCAGTCTTTACCAATTTTGTTTAAATGGTCATGTTCCTGTGATTTTTTTCCTGAGCTGATATGTCAAGTTTTATTTAATCGGACATTTATATTTTTTGGCAAAGTCTCAACAAAAACCCCCAAACTGCTTGCCTAACTACATTTTTTATTCACATAAAAACTTCAACCATAGCTTGTTCAACAGATGGCACTAGCTCTGATAGTTTGTATTTTTTACGTATTTTTTTTGTTATTGAAATTTTCAGCTTCTCCCAAACTACAGGTTGGATTCTTAAAATTGGTGAAAATGTAGTTTGATTTAATCTGCACCAACATTTTAGCTAGAGGGATGTACTTTCGTATGTTGATTGTCAACAAATTTTTAAGGTAGGTAACAATCGATAAGTGAATGTTAGTGTTGTTACTGTAAGGAGACCTGTGTGCATACATGTTTTTTTTTCCCTCAAAACAGTTAGTTACTAGATCCCCTTCAAAACTTGGAGGGCATGCTTTTCGTCAAATTGCATAGTAATACATCTGGATACCTCTAGATTTTAATTTGTATCGCAGATGTTGCTGTGATTTTTTTAACTTCAATTTTTGGCTGTTTTTGTAACTCCTGTCATCTCCAGATCCACAGGCTGGATTTTGAACTGTGTGGGAATGTAGCTCAATTTTGGGTCACATTGATAACTTTATGTACTACTCATCTCTTGTTTGTAATATCTTTGACTTTGTTTCAAAAAAACTCACAAACAGACACTGGGAGTAAAGTGCATGCCAAGACCTAAAACTAGGTCACTAGGTCAAGTGTCTGAGTCACAATGCAATGCATGTACTGTTCATCTGTAATTTAAAATTTCATCTTTATTTGACATTATATTATGAAAACTCACACAAAAATATATTGGACACAAAATATTTGTCATGACATAAAACTTAGTCACTTAGATATGTATCTGTGTCACATTGATATGACCATGAATCAATCATCCTTGGGCTAGAACTTCCATGATCTTCAACATTTCATGAAACCTCACACACGCCTGAAGCAGGATTTATTTACAATGTAGATGCTACTTAGTAAAGGTAGTCAGGTATCTGGGTCACAATGGAATCCAATTATCTATTGTGCTCAGTCTTTATCAACAGATCAGCAATTCAAGTATCTTGGTGATTGATATCAATTCAGAGTTCAACTTTGCCTTCTACTTCTTGCTGTGGCTCAGTTCAAGCTCACACTGAAATTTGCAACTTATTTTGGGATGAATATTTCTGGGTTAGCTGAGCACAGGCTCTTCACACAGCCCTCTTGTTAGTAATATCTATGATAATATAGATTTGAGAAAGATGCACTCAATAATGCATGTTTGTCCTGTGGAAAAAAAAAAACACTCTGAGGAGACAGCAGGTAACTAATAGATCTGAGGTGTTGTTGTTTGCATACTACTAAAGATCATTTGGCTATAAGGTATTTGGACTTAACCAGCAGTTTTGGTCTTTCAAAAGGACAACTCCTGAAGATACACAAACAGTAACCGGTGTATTTGCTGTGGTTGTGCACTGCCAGGCAAAGAAAAAACCATAATCAGGTCAGAAGATAGATTTATTATCTGTAGAAAACTATGAAAAAAAAGTGCCACAGAACAGTTTGTTAATGGAAATGATGAGAGTGCAAGATTGGTGTTAGTTGAGTATCTGAGAGCACAATTGCCAAGGGCACAGATATGTGCATCCCACACAGCAGTTTCTGCCTGAGTTAGAAAGTATAAGCAGGACTGGCAGGAGGCTGGTGTCCTTAAACTAGCCTGATTATTGGGAGTACACTATGTCAACATACTGCATGTTTGGTCACCCAGCACTACAGCATATACAGCATCCTTGTCTAGCCAGGCTCAAGGTCCGGTGCCCCAACAGTCAATACAGGTATGTTGTTGCTGACCAATTAAAAGAGAGCAGCTGGCTCCATGATACCCATTTTCAGTGTTGACGTTTCTTGGTTGTGGAAGATCATGATCCTGGTATGGCAGCAAGGATGGCAGAGTGTCCTCCAAGTCTGTGTGGCAAGTCTGTGCAATGCACAGGCAGCTGCTTGCAACTGAAATCATGCAACAAAGCAACATTTGTTCTGGTAGTAAATATTTTATGTTTACTGAGGGACTGTAGACAAAGGAAACTTCTTATAGCTATTGCACCTCCTCTGGTTGTACCGGCAGTGGCAAGACAAACACAGCATGTAATGGTGAATGATGCATGCAGGTGACGATGGTGTGGTAAGCCCTCCAGATTGCATCAGGTAGTCACATCACAACTGATACATTCAAAAGTTTCATTTGTGGCCCATGTACACTGTTCTACGCAACCATGTCTTGAATTAAAGACACTTGGACTGGCCCAATGGGGTAGGGAGATTTATGGAAAGCAGCAGGGCAATGATTTAAGGGTAATACGGTGTGTGCCCTGGTTACGGAGGATATGAGATTGCAGCTGGATGGGGAAGACATTCAATACTGCCGAGCGGCATTAGTCAATACAGACAGCTGGGCTCCCTGCCCTCCAAATTAATGGCTTCATTACAGGCTTGTTTCTTGGGCACAAACTCCACCAGCAGAGAACTACTTGTGCACCATCTTATGGAAGATCCATAGAACCAATCATTCTTAGGCTCATTGGGAAAGCTGCTCAAGTTAATGTGATAGATGAGAAGACAAAAACAAGGATGGAATTTCTCTTTGTCAATCAGCATTATTTTACCCAAGTGTCCAGTATTAGGGATAAAAGAACAAAATTATTTATCCATGAGCATTTGTATTAGCTGTGTGCAGGACTGTGTTTGTTGGTGTCGCTAATACTAATCTGTAACATGGCTCGGCACACCTTGACCTTCATGTTGACTTTTGCTCCTATTCACCAGTGAGCTACCACTCACAGACTTGGACAGATAGAGCAGTTCCAGTTTTCAGCCAGACATTGGGGAAGTCATAAGTAAAATACTTTTGTTATATGTTTCTTGTTGAGTCAAGTTCATAATATTTCAGTGTAAAAAGTTAATGTGAGACTGTTTAGGCTTTCTAACTATATATACCTTGTTCTTTGAGAGGCTCCAAGTTCAGAAGTGGAGGAAGTGGGAAACCTCCATCCTCAGAAGGCAGAAGAAGTTAGGGATTAACCCTTTCCCTGTGAATTATACAGTCAGCGGTTTTCCTTAGTGTGTTAAGTAACCCTGTTCTAGAAAGCTGTTCATCTAGGACATGGTGTTGTCAAAAAGACCTTAGTATGCAGTTCTCTTTTTTTTTTTTTTTAATTTTAATTCAGTACAATTACAGTTGGTCAAAAATATTGAATCAGATCACATTTGACCACCAGGACCTTTTTGGCCAGTGTAAAGGGTTAAGTAAACAAATGCTGAAGATGTTAGTGGTTGCTGGCACATGCCCTCTCCTCCTCCCCTGCCCCCCCCCCCCCCTTACACACACACGCATACAAAGTTTGAAATTTGTACTTAATTTACATCAATTTGGGGCCATTTGGGGAATTGCTGAAAAGAAATAATTATAAAAGCTGAAATAAAGTTACAAAGATGCATTTAGCTTTAATGTCATTGCATGAAAATGTGACTCACAAAAAATCCTTAGTATTAAATTAAGAACATTGGCAGTAAATTCATTTGACATCCTTCAAAATGATGTGAATGTTAAATGGTTTGTTGAATGTTCTGTGCATGATGCCTTTATACATAATAATTTCTTTTCCATTCAGGTAATGAAATTCACCCAAATTTGGCTTCTAGTCTGCTACTACAAATTTGCACAATTTTTTGTTTGCTTTATATTTGTCAAAAGCAGGAGATTTTTGTGTAAAAAAATGCAAAATACATATATGTAAAGTTAAAGTATCATGTTTCTTGTGAACTATAAGGCCCTTTTAGAGGTATACTATCTATTATTTACAAGAGGTTTGTGCCAAAATAACATTTCAGCTTGGACTTTGAGGCAAATGACCCCCCTGTGGCCCATGAAGACCAGGCCAGTGTTTGGCCCGGATAAGGTTAGATGGACTTTTCTTTATTGCAGTTAAGGATGATGAAAATTTTATCTGTAGTAATCCGCCATTTGCCCTAACTGGTTATTCCACCATAGATGAGGAAAGCTGTATCTTCCTTGCCCAGATCTTCAAGCCTACCTCAGTCTGCAAATTACCAAGGGTTCCTAATTTCTCCGACACAAACTTGGAGCAGAAAAATCAATAGTGTTGCTTCAAGTACCACTACACTGTTTCTTGAAGCAAGAAATATCACTCGATAATAGCATGGAGCAAAATCAATTTTGCACTGTCCTTCCTGTATGTCATCTTATACTTGTCTTGAGCCTGTATTTTGATAGGGAAATCCAGGATATTGAATGCACAAGAGGGGGGATATGCTCCATGCGATTGCCACTGAAAAGCTCATTTTAGTTGGGGCTTGTCATGCTTGGTACAAATTCATTGGCCTACTTTCCAAAGGAGTTTGAAGACACTGGAGAACTTTGCAATTCTATTAGGCCAAGCTTTACGTGGCACAATGAAAGCTGTTGGCAGGGCTCTTATTTCCATGCACATCATGCCTGTCCAATTCCCAACCCAATTTCTGCCTGGTCTGCAAACACTCTGGCCCATGTTTCTTAATGGGCAAAGATGTAGTACTGCCTGCAGGCTGGGCCTGTTAAAATCTGCTCTTGGAAAAGGGGCCAATTTAAATACAAATAACTGATTGAGTAGTTACTAATGTGCCTCAACGCTTCTTGTTACACTGTTTGAAGTCTTTTGTTTTTCAAGCAAGGTGATATTACATTTGGAGCTGGTGGTCAGGTAGTCACTGAGAGTAATTGAGTCTGGCTATAGTAGTGATGCACCATTGAGTACTAATCAAGTGTAAGGTGTGATTCACTTGCCCAATGCTACTATTTAAAGCTATAGCTTCATATTGGGATCAAACACATATGTGTCTATTGATGACTTGATTGAAGAACCAGCTATTCACGCCCAACATCAGTCTTCAAAGCATTAACAGGAAATCAAGGAAAAATCCATATGATGATGGAACTCTGCAGAAGGAAATTGTTGAGCTGAAGGGCTGAAATGGCAAATCTGTGGCTGGTTTTGTCTGTAAAACAATTGACAAGGACATGTGTTCCTGTGCACAAGACAATAAGCCTTACAAAAGGACACAAACATTTGGATGGAATTGTGTCTGTGCCTGTGCATAAGCACAAGTGTGTTGGACCACAATGGAAAGATCCAATGTAATTGGTAGCACAGCTGACTTGTCAGTTAGCTGATCTTAATGGTCCATCATGATCCATCCATCAATAATTGACATTTTCAGTGTACTTTAACAAAGTTGTGGCCAGGTCTGCAATCCTGGGAAGGATGTACTTGAGATGGGTCTGTACCAAGTTTGTTCAATTGATCATACATAGTGATTTTTTTTCCCTATAGTTTAATGCAAAAATTCTTCACCTCAAATATTGGGCGGCCAATTACTTAAAAATTGCATAGCATTACTTCTGGCAACCTGTGTAAATTTTTTTAATAGGTGATGTAATGTCTTCTATTTTTTTTATTAATTTTTGTATGTTTTTATGCCCGCACCTAGAGGGAGGCCACAATAATGATTAAAGTGTGTGTGTGTGTGTGTGTGTGTGTGTGTGTGTCAATACACATTTTTCTGTTTTTTCTTTCTTTCTTTCTTTCTTTCTTTCTTTCTTTCTTTCTTTCTTTCTTTCTTTCTTTCTTTCTTTCTTTCTTTCTTTCTTTCTTTCTTTCCTTCTTTACCAGTGAATTTTTCCAACACTTTTTTCTGGCACTATTATACAAAACTCCAAACTTAGCATGATTGTACCTCCATACAAGGAGTTTCATCTTTTTATGCAGAGGAATGAGGATGTTTAAAATTATGCAAATCAGGGGCATTTCAAATTTTAAATCTTGAATATCTTCAAAAGTATAATAGATAGAGATGTCATTCCAAATTCTAGTACAGGGTTATTGACCATTGCCCACCAACTGAATTTAAAACAAAAGTTGTAGCAATTGAAATTATGCTAATTAGCAGCATTTGAAACTTTATATCTTGAATAGCTTCAAGACTATATTGGATAGAGGTGTCATTCCAACTTCTACTGGGGGATTATTGACCATTGTGCATGTAATGAATCTAAAACAAAAGTTGTAGCAATTTAAATTATGCTAATAAGCAGTATTCAAAATTTTCAATCTTCAGTATCGTCAAAACTATGGTAGACAGAGATGTTATCATAACTTCTACTAAGTTGTTGTTGACCATTGCACACCTAACAAATTAAAAACAAAAGTTTAAATTATGCTAAGTAGCACCATTGGAAATTTTCAATGTTGAATAACTTCAAAACTATTATCGATAGAGATGCCCTTCCAATTTCTACTCCCATGTTGTAGACTAGTACACAGTCATAAGCTTTGAAGACACACACACTGATTTGCTATGCAGCAAATCAACTTTTTTAGTTTAGATTTGCCCTTGTCTGTCTGTCCATCTGACAGAAAATTGTCAGATTTGTATCTCGCGTATCGAAAAAAACATTTGAGGCACAAGCATGAAACTTTGTGGAAGTAGTGTATGAAGATGTGCACCTGGGGTTTTGTTTGTTTCTTGATTTAATTATTCTGTGGTAGTCAATCATTAATAAACTTAGAGAAAATGTTGATTCGATGTTAGACTTGTCAGATTTGTGTTATATGTATCCCATAAAATATTTGAGGAACACCTATCAAACTGGGTGGCAACGCTAGTCAATGTATGAAGATGTGCATCTGGATGTTTTTGGTTTTTTTTTTTTGTCTCTTGGATTAATTATCCTGTAATGATTAATCATTAATGTTGATTCAATGTTGGACTTGTCAGATTTGTATTGCGCATATCTCAAGAAGTTTTTTATATATGGCTATGAAACCTAATAGAATAATTTATCAATATATGAAGATGTGCACCTGGGGTTTTGTTTGTCTCTTGGGTTCATTAACTTCTGTTCATTTTTCATTAATTAACGTAGTGAAAATGTCTATTCAGTGAAAATGTTGGCTAATGTCAAACTTGTGTCATGTTTTTCACAGATTGTTTGAAGTATAGCTACGAAACTTGATAGCAACATTACTCAATATGTGAAGATGTACCTTGGGTGTTTTATTCGTCTCTTGGGTTAATTATCCTCTGTTGAGAATCATTAATTAACTGAATGAAAAGGACAATTCTAGCGAAATGAGTATTGGTTCTTGTCAAACTTGTGCAATGTTTAGCTCATGAAGTATTTCAGGTATAGCCATGAAATTTGACAGGAATATCAATAAATTTATGAAAAGTTATGTATGTATAATTACTATCCATGTGAAGATTTGATATGTTTGAAGTCTTACACCAATTACATGCTACTCGTTCCAATGCTGATGGGGGTAATGACAGGTGGGGGCATCCATGTCCTTTGGACACTTTTCTAGTTGTAATTTTTAACTTCTCAAAAACTGTTTTCTGGTTTCATAGCAAACATGTCATAAAATAACTGACTCAGGCTCCATCAAGATTTTCACAAGGTAGTGCTGCTGTATTTCCAGACGTGTCTGGTAATTTTGAAATTGTGTTATGAGTAGCAAGAGTACATACTAATGTGGTTTGTGTAGGGATGCTATTGTAAATGTATATATATGTAGTTTTCTCCAAACTACATACCCAGAACCTTTTTGAAGTTATTGCAGATGTACCTTTGATGGGTATCTACTAAGTTTGAACAATAGGTTATGCTTCAGTGATTTAAACATTTTAGTAATTAATTGTCGCATTGTTTTTTGCTATGATTTTTATTCCAGAATGGTCAATATGAATGTTGTTTCCATGTACACATATAAGCACATACACACAAAACTAACATTTATGCTAGTAATTCCCAGTCTGGGTAAGGTGAGCCCAGCACAGGACTGTCACAGTCCTCATACATGTATTTACATTATGGCCAGGTTCACTGTAAATTTTGTCATCTCACACCATTATTATAAGGAAGTAAACAGATCCATTCTTCCTTATGAAACACATTTTATACATTGGGTAAAAATTGAGATTACCCACAGAGTAATATAGCTTCGCATCAGAGATAAAGAGCACAGAACAGTAGTTTTCTTAAACAGGACTGTGCCGCTATTGTGCCACGAGTTCTCAGGTAAGGTTTGTTTATGTCTATCAAAGGATGAAAAAAATTCTCACAAAAGAATTCAGTGAAGCATGCCAAGGAAAAGGTGGTAAATCCCAGTGGTTCACATGAGGTGTTTCGCATTTTTTTCCACATTGGTACTGTTCAACAAAAATGAATTTGTTTCTAATTTACTGGAAGGATTCCATTATTCTATTGGCCTTTTGTTTATTAATGACATTCATTTCAGAGTGTAAATGTTGCATGGCAACCATGTCCATTTACATGCATTTTACTGCTTGGTTTGGTGTTTTTTTTTGGCTCTTTTGACCAAAGGTCGCAGATATTATGCGACTGCCCATGTCTGTCTGTCCGCCCATAAACTTTTGCTCCTTAGCACAACACCGTCCACAGGTTTCAAATTAGCCCAATTGACTTTCAGGACTTATAGGGTGTATGAAAATCTATTGACAAATTATGAGCCAAAATGTGTTTTAAGATGTAAAGTTCCATATTTGGAAAAGTGATTGGATTAGACTTGCCAAATTTATATGATATATAGACCATGGCCAAAGGTAGAATGTAATGTAATATCAGTGACCTTGACATATTTTTGTGAGGTCACCATGCCTGTTAAGTTGAAAAGGTGATTTTGTAATGGCCGGGTGTAGCTTCGACATCAAAGGCAAAGAAAATTGAGCCTCCAGATCAAAATTGCTCTTGATAACATAATACATAAAACTGTACTTGGTGACCTGCTTTTTGGGTCACCAAGACACAGTGATTATGGAGTTTGGCACTTGTCCAAGTTTATTGTTTTTTCTCAATAACTCAAAAAGTTATTATCCGTTTTGAACAAACAGACTATATATGGAAAGCTGGATGTAGGGCACGTATTTTGAACAATAACAATTTTTTTAATCTGAGTTGAAGGTCAAGGTGAAATGGTCAGTTTGAATATTGGGGTCATCTCGTGAATGCTGTGCAACCCACAATTCTTGAGATAGGCCCATATAATGTTTAGGAGTTATCAAGTGTATTAAAATCTTTGTTGACATCAATGTTGGTGGTGCCACCTATAGTATTATGTAATATACAGGTCAAAATGTGAAAATCTTTTGACCACCGAACTGTCCACAGTTTTCAAGTTAGCCCAATATAACTTTCAGGACTTATAGGGGGTATAAAAATCTAGGTTGTTTTTTTTTTTTTTTTTTTTTTTTTTTTTGGATATTGGTGGCACCCCTACAATATTATGCAGTATAGGGGGTCAAAATATGAAAATCTTGTGAACACTCTAGCATCTTTTAATTTGTGGGAGATCTTCACCAAATTTGGTGGGATTGTGGGGGGAAGTCAAAGTCTAAGTTGGTAATGATACTAGTGGCGCCACCTATAATTTGATGGAAATTATGAGTCAAAATGTGTTTTAAGATATAAAATTCGACATCTTGAGAAGTAATTGGATTAGACTTGCCAAATTTATAAGATACATAGACAATTTTCAAAGCTAGAATCATATAATATCAGTGACCTTGATCTATTTTTGTGAGGTCACCATGCTTGTAAAATTAAAATAGGTGATTTTTTTTTCTTATGTTTGTAAACTGTAGTTTTCTAGGCCTGGATACAATTTTTTCCTTGGCTATGGGAATACCTTTGTTATACCCTCCTCCCATGATTCAGATACCACATCAAACTCAAATTTACCTCAATCTAACCTTGTCACATTTGCTTGAACTGATTGCATTTTAGTGACCTTGACCTTATTTTCAAGGTCAAAGGACGCATTTGTGCATGCAGAGCATGGGGCATCTGGTCGGTGAAGGACAAATATTTTCATTGGCATTGTGGTCTTACACAGTTAAACTTAAGTGTTTACATAAATAATGCAGTTAAGGGTACATGAGTATTCAGTAGGTTACAAAGTAATAATCACATGTGTTTTTATCAAAGGAGAGAACATTCTGTAGATGAAATTACAAATAATTTTTACAATATGCTGTCTCATCATAAGAAATTTATGTTTCATTTCCACCCATCACTTAATAGTTTTTCCAAAATTTGTGTTTCCTGGCATAAATATTCAAGGACATGGCTAAATTCCCAAGGTCACCAGGTCGGTTGGTAGAGAGACTGTGGTTTCCGCACTATAACTCAAGTTTTTGAGATAAGACTTTGATAGTGCCCAGGTATATACTTCTATATAAGGGCTAGGCAAATGTGAAGGTGGTTGACCTTGACCCTATTTTCGAAGGTTATGGCAGTACTGTAGTAACTTTTGTTTTTGGCACGATAACTAGAAAACTTTTTATGATAGCACCTGTATATTGCACAGGATTATAGTCCTTATACAGGTATAGTTCAAGTTTAAAGATGGGTGACTTTGACGTAGATTCAAAAGTCAGAAGGGCACTTTAGTGAACTTGGTTTCTGCATTGCAACTCAGTATTTAAGTCATGATTTCAATATAGCACATGGTAATAGTCCTCAATTAGGGCTTGGTCAGCTTAGAAGATGGGTGACCTAGACCAAATTCCCAAAGTACATCCATCTAATGTAAGGCTGCACATTCTATTTCCTTTACATGAAAAATATCCAAGTACATGACGTCAGCCTGCATGTAAATTCTATTTCTATTACATGACAACCATTGAATTGTATGTAATGTCAGCCTGTACTATTTCCTCTCCATGAGAACCATCCTTCTGTTGCTACAAAGTTTATGGACATGTAACTGCTGTTTTTCATTCTATTTCTTTTGTTTTGACCGTATCCTGCTCCAACTGGCCAAAACTTACTGGACGTTCAAGTCAGCTGTTTCAGTGATTTTTGAAAATTTATTTTTTGTTAACCAAAAAAGCAAAAAAAAGCTCAGTGAGAATTGTAGATGAGCCCTATGAGAAAAGCATGCCATTGCTGAACAGTTTACCTTAGGGTAAATTAGGCACTTAGCACCCCACCTGCCCCAGAAAAGCTGTTGACTCGGCCTCAATTAAAGGGAAAGGGTTAAACAAGCTAGTATTCATAGTTAAGTTGCATATTTTATCATATTACATTGTTGCTAAATACATTTGACAAATTAGAGTGGCCAGTGCTTGATTGTACAATTCATAATAACATGCAGTAATTGTGTATAGGACATGGTCACTCCAGCATGCAAATGTCCTTAGCCAAAAGAACAGGCCTATATTTTGTCTCCTTTCTGTTATTATCTGTCATCATGTTCAAGCCTTCAAATTATATCACGGAAGTTAGTCATCCGTAATAACATTTAATACAACAGTATCTGATGTCAGCAGTAGAAAAACAAGGCAAGTGTTGATGAAAGTGCATACAAGATGTGCCAAAATGACAACTTTACAGGTCTGGTGACCACAAAAATAGGTCAAGGTCACTAATCTTGTATAACATATTAGCACTGGACATCATGTAATATCAGTTTCCATGCTGAATGACAAGTCATAAAACATGATTATTTTTCAGTTTCACTCTAAAATATTATCTCTTGGTACCCAACAAAGGGTGTGTGTGATATGAATGTAATTAACACGTGTAATGCTGTGTCCTGTGATAGGTAAAAATGTTGATCATTGATTTGTCAACTACAACCTGATGCTGTCTTCTATTATCACACATACTTTCATGTGCTCTCTGGTCATATCAACCAAGTAAAAGTATATATGCATTGGGTAATTGGGACCACCCACACATTACAGCAGTAGAACATTCTGTTGTATCTGTCTGTATAGTTTTTAACACAACGGCAGTGTTATGTTGAATGGAAAGCATTTAGTTCCAGTCCCTGGTGGTTATCAGTCATATTTGGGTCAAAAATAGGCATTACCTGTGCCATGACAGCTATACCACATTTAGCTTCACTTCATATGGTATGACTGTCATGGCACTAGTATTTATGTTCTGAAAACTTCCAATGGTTGTGGAAGTATAACATGATTTATGTAGTGCTAAAAACAACATTATTTTGACTTTCTTTGTCCTAGAAAAATTGAGCATGACCAGACAGTATTTGATAATGTAGGTGCACTTTGGAGTTGTGATGTTTTAAGTGCAAGAAACACGGCAGAGTTCATGTTCAGAGTTCATAAATATATGTATTTGAAAGTCATCACTGTGAATATAGAATTGATCAAAAGAAGACTTAAAACATCTAAGTATCTACTTTAAGCAGATGGTCCTTCTGGACAGGTTTCAAGCCTACTGTGTTTTATGAAGCAACAAACTCCCAACAGTAGCTAGCTGTGGGTTGTGCATCTGTAGTTCCCCATGCCAGAATGAGAAAGAATCAGTTACCATGCTGTGCCTAATGTATCAAAACATGACAAGAGATCATCTGATGGGCTTTTGGTCATATATACGTACTTTAGATATTCTTGTGCCAGAATTGTAGCCATGTAATTGTATAATAAAAATTGTTCTGCACATCTTGATGCTTTGATCAGCTGCCAATTATGATATGCAAAAGTACAATCAATTATTTATTGCTTGTAGCAAGTTCCCATATTGATCACTAGATGGCAATCCTTGTATAGATTGAGTAATACATGTATATGATCTTCAGTTTTCATTGGCTTCCTGAATTATGAATTAGGCCATCAGTTTCCCTCGTAAGTTCTTGGGTATTCCAGTACAAGATACTGTATTCATTCTAACTGTTGCCCTACAAGAAGCATTTCCTGACTTTTCATTTTGTCACCAGCACATACAGTAAAATTTTTTGCACTTTTTTTTTTTTTTTACAAGAAGTGTTGATCTCTGTTGAAAAGACAGACAGGACTGATTGCACTTTTTAACTTCCAAAGGTTTATATGCACTGTAAGGACTTCTATTATTCTAAATTGAGAAAAATCTTAAGTTTTATCCAAGATTTTTTGCATTGGCAAGGCGTGCTACTATTGGAATAGATATGGTTTTCCATCTCATATGGCACTATTCTTATAGAAGCATACTGTTTTCCCAAGTCCTATATATAAATAGAATTTTCCATAGTGATCCCCTCACATGAGTTCAGACTTATTATTTTCAGCTTTAGCAGCTTGCCATTAGTGGCTAATAGAACATTCCAGCACACTTATCAATGGGTTGATTAAGATTTTAGGGAAAATCTATTTTTACAGACTGATCACATTAATTGTAATGTTGCCTTGTCATGCTGCTGACTAAAACATAAGTCATGTCACTGTGAACAAATTCTCACTGTCACAAATAATCACATCATTCTGCCAATAAAGGTCAAGAATTGCCAAGTAACTGACATAGAACTAGAACAGAAATTAGCACAATGTGTTAGTGGTGGCAGACACAGTGAAGAGCAGAAAGTCACGCCTGTGGGTACCATGGGCATTGTGTACTGAGGCAGCATGGACGGACTGGCTCTTGTGTGTGGACACTGGCATACACATTAACCATATTACCAGCATGGTCCAGTTTTACTTGGTGACAATCAATATTTTGTCAGAGATGTGTGAGCTGCCACAGCAATGGCTAATGTTGTGAACATGATTTGTCTTTAATCATTGTGTTGGAGGTGGCCTGATGGCAGAAGGTCAAGGTACACTTGTTTTGGTTGGTTTATAGGACATAGACCATGGGTTTTGTCAGGGAGTGCTTCTCCTTCTGTTTGCTTCCATAGTCACAGGGGTGACACATGATAATAGATTTTCATCAAGCCTGTGTGATAGACCACCTAACTTATTTATGTCTGCTACCTTTACCACTTACATCTGGATTGTGGACAGCACTGGTCCAGTGCTTCAGTTATAGATGGCATCTATTCCAGCGCCCACTATAAAGCTTAAGTACATGTATTGTAAAGCATGAATGAAAGTTATGGGCGAACTGGGCAGATAGTGTGGAAATGGACAGCACATGGGGACTTGTGAGCCTACAGAGTGCAGTCTGATGCATGGATATGTGGCCCAGTCTAGGCAGGCATAGTGTTATTGTAGATAGGCACAGGGGAATATCTGATATTGCTGGCAGGGGATGTAAGAAAGTAAATGCAGCCAACCTGCAGATGTCAAAACTTTCAATCAGTGTTCATGGGTCACTAGTGGTTCTACTCCCTTGCTCCCCTGAATCCCCGCCACTTTGTCCTCATTAAGTACATCTGCCTGGACATACCATTCATTCATTGGGCTCAAACATACTTTGTCAATTAATCTCTTGTCTTCAGGTTTAGTATGCATCCCCTGAAGGAGGGGATGCATATTGTGTTTAGTCCCGTTGTCTGCCGTCCCAGCCACCACCACCACATATCATATTCTGTGAATTTTTTCCCATATAATAACATATTACCTTGAGGTTAAAGGTCAAGGTCAAATCTTTGTTATATTTTTCTGCTGACTCAGCAATATTCACATTTTGGCTTATACCTTCTTAGTAGTGCATCATAGGCCCAAGGTTATTATTAAATATTAATAGGAAAGTACTTATGGGCTTTCTATTTATATGGTTTATTTTAAACCTGAGTGACCTTGAAAGGTCAAACAGCATACATTCCTGTTGATTACTATGTACAGTGTAAGTCAATGGGGATTGCAATGCTAATTCATATTATTTCCAACTTCTCCAAAACAATTTGCCAGATTCACATCTAACATTGGGGGGGGGGGGGGTACATTGGGTTGGTATCTACCCACTGTGTTCAAATGGTTGTGCTCCAATGGTTTTTGGAGTTTATGTTTTGGGGTTTTTTGGGTTTTTTTGTTTTGTTTTGTTTTTGTTTTGGGTTTTTTTTTTTTTTTTGTAAATTTTTACATTCCTATTGATTACCATGTAAGTCAATGGGGTCTGCAATGGTAGTTCACATTTTGACTTCTTCAAAACTGTAAACCAGATTCAGTTGAAACTTTTGGTACAGATACTCCATAGAGTTTGCAATTTTTTTTCATATGATTGTGGATGACCTTCAGGTGATAGGTCAAGGTCACAATGCCTTGCAAAATAAAATGGTTTCCATGCCACTTCTTCAAATGTGTATGATTGAACCATCAAACGTGGTAATTTTTTTTTCATATGATTGTGGATGACCTTCAGGTGATAGGTCAAGGTCACAATGCCTTGCAAAATAAAATGGTTTCCATGCCACTTCTTCAAATGTGTATGATTGAACCATCAAATGTGGTTATTATGTACCCAGGTAAGACTTAAATTGGTTAAGATGTGACTTTGAGGTCATAGGTCAAGGTCAAACTTTCTGGAGAAGAATGTTGGCCCTCTTAGATGGATGGCCTCTGGTGAGAGACACCTGTTTGGGGGATGCATAATGTTTTTCGCATGAAAACCTCACTTCTAGTTGTATCCTCTGGTTTATTGTGTTATGTGACTGATAACTTATGTTATAAAACAGAAATGAAGAGCCCCTACTGTCGTGTACTGCAGACAGATATTGTCGTGTGAAACTTTTTTTTTTTTTTTTAGTTTGCACTTTTTATGACAGGTTAAAGATTGTTTGTGCAAATACACGTATACCTTCCATTTGCCAACATTCATTCACACTTGTGACTGAAACACCTCATTCTTTGTTCATATTTTGTAATTAAATATGAGGATGGAAGGTGCATATGTATATGTATGTGTCTGTGTGTACATCAGAGACCCTTCTTTTCATGTACACTTGAATTTTCAACCATTGCAGGGTTGATTTTGATGTTTCACAAAAAACATGCACTCCATTTCTTTCGACATACACATGTACCTGGATACTGTAAATTGCTTTAATTTCGCTGTACTCTTATTTGCTTCTTCTGCTGATGGCACAAAACCGTGAAAATAAAAGCACAGTGAAATGGTATTTTAACACTGTTTGAATAGGAATTATGTCCAAAACATTGAAATTAAAAATACAGTGAAATGTCAAAATTAAAAAAACGGTGAAAATTTATACACATGAAAATAAAGCAATTTACAGTAGTTTGATAGTGTACCAAATGTGGTATGTTAAGCATGGAATTATATATATGTATAAATAAATGGCCTTGCACTGCATGTCTGAAGGTAAAATTGGCCACAACTGCTTCAGATTTTAAACATACATATATACTGACGAAGTATGAGACTTCCTGTTTGTGATCATCCAGAATTTCTCAAAACACTGGCAATTGTGGTGAGGACAGCACAGTACTTTGTAGTTCAGTTGACTTGTCAGTCAGCTGAGCTAAGTTAGTGCATTATACTGTATAAATGTTGTCTTTTTACAATGCAGAATTTTGATGCCACCTCAAGATGATTTGAACACAGTGACTTCTAAATGAGTGGTGTTGGTTTACTGCCTTTTCCACCAAAGACCAAACCAAAAGTGGTTGTAAAAGCAGAAGATACATAGTTGCTTAACAGAATTGCAATAAAATGGAAGAGGTGAGGAATTGATCTCACAAATTGGTCTATCAAACTACTTGGTCTTACGTTGGAGAGCTCTGTAAAATTTGAGACTACTCTATGACAGCTGATTTGATGATGGTCCTCCATATATGACATTGTCATCTTTTTGCATTCTAAGTTCAAACCTTTTGGGAATGTGTACTAAATAATATAAGAGAGATGTTTTTACACGGCAGTAAACAAGTACCACATGATCTCAATGTCTGTATTCATGGTTTTCTAAAAAAAAAAAAAAAAAGCTGATCAAATCTTCATTATACTTGGAATGTTGTATGGTTATGTCAGCTTTGCATTAGCTGTTCTCACAGCCTGCTTGGTTATTTTTTCCTTTTCATGTTTTTAAAAAGGGAAAAGTTACTCAAATTTTTTCATTTTTGTGGAAGACTCTTCCAAAGCGAATTGCTGTCATTTTAAAAGAAAGAAGGGGGAAAAAACCCAGATCACTAGGTTATGTTCAGAGTAGTAGGGATGCTTGTCTTGTCAGTCATTTGACATACATTTACTACAGTTGTTCACAGGGAGGTGTTGCTGTCATTATCTGATTGTTACCAGTCACAGCTTCAGGCTGTCGGGCAGTGTTTCCTTCCAGATTCTGTAGACTCAAGCAAAGCTACAAAATGTGATGCTAACCAAAGCAACAATGTCTAGTCACCATTTTTAGACAGCAGTTGCATGAAACAAAGGATTCTGATCCACTACTATTGCATTCCCCACCATATTAGAATTTGTGCTAAGAGCCATTTAGCTAAAACCTTCACTGCATTGAATTGACTGAGGATAGGGTTAAGCCAGGTTGGTTAATGAGTCTTGCATATAATTCATAAGACAAATGGCATGGCATGCAATGAGCTATTGAACAATCTTTGGTGGTAGATTAATGGTAATGTTATAGCTCATTGTGTATTGATATTATTGCTCAATAACATCAGTTTGAACATGTACAGGGTTCACTCTGGCAGAAAGACCAAGTCATTATGGGGCTTCTAATGAACTGTTAAATCTGATGCTGAGATATAACATTGTCCACGATAGGTCATATAACATTATAATAGGGTGCTTTACCACATCCTGAAATGGCCCCCAGAGGATGAGGGCTGTTGGTGAGTGCAACATTAAATCACTCACACTATTTATTTTACACAGTTATGATGCCTGTCTATGTGTGGGTGGCATGAAAGGGTGCGAGGATGATGAAGTCAACATTATATAGAGACCCAGTGTTTTATTACCACATCTAGAATAGATGTGGCCTGAGCAAAGAGACAGTAATACCAGCAGACAGGCCCAGTGTCTTAATCAAAAGGTAGACAGTCTTTTGCACTGGTGTGTATATCTACATTTGTTCCATGTACCTGAATACATTAACTACGCTACAATTGCCAGTGCTGGGTGTGATGTACATTAGCTTATGGATGACATGAAACATTTTGTTCCTATCATTTCTATTCATTGTTGACATGGCTAGGAATTCTTGATGAGATGACCGCTGGAGGTACAGACATTGGTACCTCCAGGGTTTATAGTTGAGGGTTTGCCAACATTCTTATTTTGTCATCAGAGCAACATTATTATCATGTTTGTGGACATATTCCCTTAGCTCTCCTGTCCAGAGATGGTCTTAACAAAACAACTAATTGCACCTAGACACAAGAATGTTTTGCCAACATGGAATGCAATATCAGAGATTCTACCAACTTGTAACCTGTTTCGTAAATAAAAGATTGGTGGCAGCTATTAAATTTTGATGGCGACTTGCCAGTGCAGCCTCAGTCATGAAACCCGGGCCCACTCAACAAGTTAATGGCAGCGTGATGGAGTGAAATGATAGTTCTGTTCCATTCATTACCTTATTAATTCTCCATTATATATGGCTCTACCAATTAGGCTTATGTCATTAGGCTGCTTCATTGCCTTCTATATAGAGTTATATAAAATCAGTTGAAGGGAAACATATGAAATTTTAAAACGTGCAATATCAAGTAAGATACATGCAGAGAGAAAAGCTGTAGTTCCACATTTGTGAAAGGAATAAATGGGATGCATACATATTGTGGCCTATGTGGTTAAGTCATCAAGTTTAAGCAGAAAAGGCAATAAATTATACTTTCAGTATGGCTCCTTCATGGTGATAAGTAATGCCTGCTAATTTATTTCTGCATGAGTCTTTTATCTTAAAATATATATTGGGGAGGTGTGCAAAACAAAGATATTGCTCATTTTAAATGAAACACTTGTTGATACTATCACTCCGAGTTTTCTGAGTAACATTATTGATATTCTATGCCGTGTCAAGTTGTCAGCATTCACAAATGGAAAATGCATATATTCCCTGGTCTAATTAATTTAATGGTGATCAAGGTGATGTTGTTAGTTTTGGAGATACCTATCAGACTTTAAAAAAAAAAAAAGAAGAAGAAGAAAAAAGCTCCAAGGTTCACCATGTGCATTTTGTTGGAAACATGTCTTTTTGTATAAATTTGCAGGGTTTTTGAGATATTTGGAAAAGAAAAATGTATAGAAATAAGAAATTAAGATTTGCCTAGCTACAAATCTGTTAGTATGCCTACAAAATAGAACTAGCAACAAGTTCTATGGGAATTGTGTGTATCCATTGTAAATTTGTGGATATTTACAAATTAAGATTTGACTTGCCCAATTATAATTCAACGACCCTTGTTCAATAATCATTGGATGTGAAAAGGCCAATTGCATGTTTAGAGACATTAAAATGACAGTTCTGGTTTATACTTCAAAAGATATAGAAAACAGAAAGATTAAATCCCCTGTGATAAGCATATCCTGAAGTGCCACTTTATATCCTAAATACCCTTTAGGTGGGCAAAGGTCAGTAACATGTGGCAGTTGGAAAAACATCTGTATTAAAATTTAAAGAGAATTAAAGTGTAAAACTTGAAATGCCCTTAATTGACAATACATGTAAATAAAATACATGCATACCTGCCTCCATTGAGCCATTCTTTTTAGAAATGGGGATCTTGTCCAGTTGGTATGTGTGTTTCCCATTATTGTTTGGGTGATTGGTGCCAAAGGGTGCTTGTTCGAGACCCAGCCATTCCCTGGTCACAAAACATATATTACAACTTCTCCGTATTAATTAATTTGTTGATGCACAGCAGTCATTGATATGTGTTTCGTATCTGTATCATATATTTAAAGATATTCAAGATTTAGAATTTGACTTTTCCTTAATAAGCATAATTCACATGGCTGAAACTTTATGTTCAGTGTTCATTTGATGCACAATGGTCAATAACATATACATGTGGATAGTAGTTAGAATTGCTTTAAAGTTAGTAAGAAGTGCAGCTGCCACCAGGTGCCTAATTGTGTGATAATTTTTATGCATAGGGCAGGCTAGTATACATAATCTCTTGTCAGCTTAAGAAGCAGTTAACACCTCAACCTATGGTAGCTCAGCCAGCAGGCCTGGCTCACAGAGTTCAAAGTAAAGCTAATTATCACATGACCATTATAGAATGACATCACAGCTAAAAAGCCCACCCAGGAAGTAAAAAGTGGCCCACTTTCCCTTACTAATTCCTATTACCTTTAATAGTATCTATTATGCTTTGGAGATATTCTAGATTTGAAATATGCCTAGCTGACATCAATTACGATACAGCAACCTTTTTCCAACTTTAATCTAATAGGCAGTGGCCATTATTATTATTATTATTATTATTATTATTATTATTATTATTATTATTATTATTATTATTATTATTATTATTATTATTATTATTATTATTTTTATTATATTTAGCTCAGCTGACTTGTCAGTCAGCTGAGCTTATCCTATGGTCCTCCGTCTGTCGTCCGTCGTCCATCCGTCGGTCCGTTGTCCACAATTCACATTTTCGACTTCTTCTCAAAAACCGTCGGCCAGATCCACTTCAAACTTGGTGGAGATGTGCCTTGGGTGGGTCTCTACCAAGTTTGTTCAAATGGTCACGCTCCAGTGATTTTTGGATTTTTAATGAATTTTTTTGTTCTTTTTTGGGTAAATCTTAAAAAATCTTTTTCTCCGAAACCGCTCACCCAATTGCTTTGATATCACACAGAAACACTCCCTGGGACTCCTAGTTCTTAATTTGTTCACCAGGTGGCGATTTAAAAAAAAAAAAATTATGAATTTTTGTGTGTTATAGCTATTTTCGACTTCTTCTCTAGAACCATCACTCAGATTAAGAAAGTTGTTCATTATGTGAGAATGCTGCGGATTCCTGATTTTTACCTCAGCTGACTTGTCAGTCAGCTGAGGTTTTTTGAGGGTCCGTCGTCCGTCGTCCGTCCACAATTCACATTTTCGACTTCTTCTCAAAAACCGTCAGCCAGATTCACTTCAAACTTGGTGGAAATGTGCCTTGGGTGGGTCTCTACCAAGTTTGTTCAAACGGTCGTGGTCCAGTGATTTTTGGATTTTTAATGAATTTTTTTGTTCTTTTTTGGGTAAATCTTAAAAAATCTTCTTCTCCGAAACCGCTCACCCAATTGCTTTGATATCACACAGGAACACTCCCTGGGACTCTTAGTTCTTAATTTGTTCACCAGGTGGCGCTGCAATTTTTTCCTAATTTTTTTATGAATTTTTGTGTGCTATAGCTATTTTCAACTTCTTCTCCAGAACCGTCTCTCAGATTAAGCTGAAACCTGGTGGATGTGTTCCTTGTAGAGGGGATAAACAAAGTTGTTCACTATGTGGGAATGCTGCAGATTCCTGATTTTTAACGATTTTTTCAATTCGGGTACTTGTCGGTCAATGCAGCTTTCCTATTGATTACTATGGAAGTCAATGGGCATTCTAATGCTAATTCACATTTTCTACTTCTTCTCCAAAACCGTCATCCAGATTAACTTCAAACTTGGTGGCAATGTACCTTGGGTGGGTTTCTACCAATTTTGTTCAAATGTTCATGCTCCAGTGATTCTTGGATTTTTAATGAATTTTTTTGTTCTTTTTTTTTTTTGACAAATCTTTAAAAATCTTCTTCTCCGAAACTGCTTACCCAATTGCTTTGATATCGTACATAGACGCTCCCGGGGACACCTAGTTCCCAATTTGTTCACCAGGTGGCGCTGCAATTTTTTTAGGAATTTTTTGTATGGTTTTGCTATTTTTCACTTGTTGTCAGAACAGTCCCTCAGATTAAGCTGAGATGTGATGGATATGTTGTTGTGGAAGGGTCAAACAGTTGTTTACTAGGTGGCACTGCTTTGGATTCCTGATTTTTAAGGATTTTCAATTCGGGTACTTATCGTTCGATGCAGCTTTCCTATTGATTACTATGTAAGTCAATGGGCATTCTAATGCTAAGTCACAGGACAACTGACACGAAATTTACTGTTTACTTGATAACTTGAGATCTGTTTTGAGTTAGCTACACATGTTAATTATTCCGTATGAAGGTCATGCTGAGACAGTACATGAATGACCTTGACCTCGTTTGTGGGGTCACAGTGCAACATACATGAATTTTACTCTTCATTATAACTTGAGAACTATTTGAACTTTGATGTTGCACATGTAAGTGTTCTTCTATAAAGGTCAGACTTACTCAGAACATGGTGTCCTTGATCCTTTCCCAAGTTTATAGAGCTGCAAGTGTGATGAATGTCAAGATCAGCTGAGGCAGGGGCTGTTCACACAGCCCTCTTGTTAATGATTTTTTCAATTCGGCTCCTTTGGGGTAAATGCACCTTTCCTATTGATTACCATGTAAGTCAATGGGCATTCTAATGCTAATTCACATTTTCGACTTCTTCTCCAAAACCGTCATCCAGATTAACTTCAAACTTGGTGGCAATGTACCTTTGGTGGGTTTCTACCAATTTTGTTCAAATGTTTATGCTCCAGTGATTTTTGGATTTTTAATGAATTTTTTTGTGCTTTTTTTTGGACAGATCTTAAAAAATCTCCGAAAACGCTCACCTGATTGCTTAGATATCACACAGAAACACTCCTAGGGACTCCTTGTTCTTAATTTGTTCACCAGGTGGCACTGCAATCTTTTTCTATTTTCAGGTGCTTATTGGAAAATACACCATTCTTATTGATTATTATGCAAGTCATTGGTCATTCCAATGCATATTCACACTTTTGACTTTATCTCCGAAACTGTTTGCCACATTCACTTCAAACTTGCTGGCAGTGTACAGTAGATGTGTCTGTAACATATCTGTTCAAGTATAGGTCAGCTGAGCATGGGCTGTTCACACAGCCCTGTTGTTTTTGTTTTTTTTATTTTGTAGTTTAATGTCATAATTTTTATGCCCCCCTTCGAAGAAGGTGGGGCATATAGCGTTGCACATGTCGGTCGGTCTGTCAGTCGTTCGGTTGGTCAGTAGACTGTGGTTTCCGCACAATAACTCAAGAAGTTTTTTAGCTAGGACTTTGATACTGTACAGGTGTATCATTCTAGTCAAAAGCTAGGCGAAGTTTTAAGATGGGTGACCTTGACCTAATTTCCAAGGTCACAGTGGTACCTGAGGTAACTTTGGTTTCCGCACAAAAACTGAAGAGGTTTTTAAGCTAGGACTGTTGTATTGCACAGGATTATAGTCCATATTTGGGGCTAGGCGAAGTTTGAAGATGGATGACCTTGACCTCATTTTAAAGGTCACAGAGCCACTTTACTGAATATGGTTTCATGCTTTCTGCATGATAACTTATACCTTGGAGCCAGAACTCTTATATGGCACAGCTTTATGGTTCTCTGTAAGGTTGAGTTTGAAGATGGATGACCTTGACTTAGTTTTCAGGGTCACAGAGAGATTGTAGAATTCCTGTGGTTTCTGCACAATAACTCAAGAAGTTTTAAGTTAGGACTGGGATACTTTACAGGTCTATAGTTCTTGCTAAGGGCTAGAAAAGGTTTAAAGTTTGGTGACCTTGATTTAATTTCCAAGGTCACAGTGGTACCTGAGTTAACTTTGGTTTCCACATGATAACTGAAGAGGTTTTTAAAATAGGACTTTTATATTGCAGTGGATAATTGTCCATATTCGGGCTAGGTCAAGTTTGAAGATGGGTGACCTTGACCTAATTTCAAAGCCATTTGGTTGAATACTGTTTTTGCATGATCACTTGCATTTTAGAGGTAGCACTTTTATATTGCACAGCTTTATGGTTGCCTATAAGGGCTAGTTTGAGTTTGTAGATGGGTGACCTTGACCCAGTTTTGAGGGTCACACACAGACAGTAGACTTGCTGTGGTTTTCGCACAATAACTGAAGGTCAAGTGAAAATGAGTGACCTTGCCCTAATTTCAAAGGTCATGAAGCCACTTTGCTGAATATGGTTTCTAAATGACTAATTTTTCAGCTATAACTTTTATATTGTCCAGGTTTTTAGTCGTTTGTTAAGGGCTAGGTTAAAGTTTAAAGATATGTGACATTGATGAATGATCAACCTTCACTAATTTTGTAAGGTCACGAGTGCCCCATCTACCACTATCAATAGGGTAGTGAGGGCAAGGGTAATGAGGGCGGGGGGCATCTATGTTTTACAAACATATCTTGTTTTATATAATTTTGCACTTTTTAATCATGCACTCTATGGCTGAAAGGCTGTTGTTGTTACCTTTCCTATCGGTCTGTCCATCTGTACTTTGTTACCACTCAAACTCTTGACAGATTGAAGACTTGTTCACCAAATTTATATCATCTGTGCACCTTTAGGGGCTTCAGAAGGCTATTGAAAGTGGATGACCTTGACCTATTTCATGACCTACTTTTGAGGGCAAAGTGCAAAACATAATGTTACCACTCTACCTCTTGACATATTCAAGCCAAGTTCAGCAAGTTTACACCAGGCTGCCTCTTAGGAGGCTTCACAAACCTGTTGAAAGTGGATGACTTTGACCTAATTTTGGCCTACTTTGAGGGTCATATACAACGTATATATTGCATACTCTTATGTAGAATAATATTCATGGCCAAGATTCAACCAAGTTTATACCAGCTGTGCATCTTAGGAAATGTCAGAAGTTTGTTGAAAGTGGATGACCTTAGCCAATTTTTTTCCCACTTTTGACTTGGCAAATTTTATTTTCCCTGCACATGTATATCTTGGATATGGTTGATCGTAGGGTCATGATTGATATTGATCATGGATAGAAAAGTACCCATGGTATTTCCTGTTGTGTTCTTAAATTTGACCTTGAAAGGTCAAATTGAGGTCACAGTCTAATCCTTGTGTACCTTGGATATGGTCAATCATAGGCCCCTGGTTTCTACTGAACAGGAATAGGAAAGTACCTGTTTGCATTCTTTTGGTGTTCTGCAATTTTACATTGAATTCCCTTCAAAGGTCAAACTTAGGTCCTTGAACATGTGAAACCATGTTGGCTGAGGGGTATCAAGTGCCTTATAAGATATCTTGTTTTTGCAATATGAGCTAATTTTACGTACATGTCTGGAAAGAAAAGGAAAAGTCTGACCTATGACCTGCATGTACCAAGGGATCCTGGGTGCAGTAATGAGTGAGAATCAGCTCAGTATCACAGCAACATGGAATATACTGAAAGTGAAGCAAAATATGGTACATGTAGTTCAACCATATGTGGCGAAGTTGAAATTGGATCTCTGTTTAATATAGTTTTGAACAAAATCTCAATTAATTTTTTTTTAAATTTTGAAATGCCCCTAATTAGCATAATTAAAATGTTACATTTGTTTAATATTTTAGGTTTGCAGCAGTCAACAATAGACAGACAGATTTCGCACATACAGCTTCATTCAGTCAGGATCACACTTTTTTACATGGACATTTTCTTTGGCCATCGGCAAAAAAAAAAAAAGAGTTCTGAATATCGGGCAAAATTTGCATAATTTGGTGCAACTTTTCTTGCTTGCATATTGTAAGTAGAATTAATTATTCATGAAGCCAAAGGTTAATATGTGTTTTTTTGCCACCAAAATTGTAGGCCTTGACACAGTTTGGATTTTTGGATTAAAAACCATTTGTATTTGCCAAAATAGTCACAGGACTATAATAAAAGGCAAAGTCAAGTCTGAAGCTTCCATTTATGAAAATTAGATCAAAACTCATGGTTATTACATACATACATACATACATACATACATACATACATACATACATACATACATACATACATACATACATACATACATACATACATACATACATGGTAACGGAACAGATCTTTAAATAAAAAGAAGCAGTAAATGTGTTACATTTCATCATTAAATTATTTTTTTTTATGATTCTACGGAAGAGTTCAAACTAATGCTTGAATGATAATATCAGAAAAAAAAATGTTTGATGCTTAATTGGTCTGGAAGGACTTCATAATTAATTGAGATTTTGGAGTGTTGATAATATTGTCAAATGACAACCTCCTTTGCATAACCATATGCCAATATTGCATTACAGAAAACCATTATTTGGGTTGTATAAGTACGCAATATACATAAGCAAAACAATAGTTATGCAAATCATGCAAGCATTTTTATCCATTTCCAAAAACTTTTTTTTGCAAGTCATCTACCAGTCTTCACCATCTTTAATGTAACAAGCTGCATTTTGGTAGCCATGTTTGCCAGACTGTGAAGAGGAAGGAATTTACTTCAGGACATCATCAAGTTTAAGCTGGGAACAGTGTATTACAAGGGAGATGATCATTTAAGGTAGAGGTGGCATTAGGGGTGCAAAAGATACTCCTGAAGTTATATATTTTGTAACATTAAAGTGCATATTTGAATATGTCCAGTCCTTTTTTTAAGTGATAATTCAGAACCTTGCAGTGACATAATGGGGACAGACTGGTGCAGTGGGAGTAACAGTGGAGCACCATTGGTGGTTTCACGGGAATTTTATTAGAGGTGTATTTCATAAATTGTCGGTCTGTGGAAGTGCCCTACCGTGTCAATGTACAAGCCACACCTGCTATAACATCACCCTGGGTCCTTGGTCAACCTTTTTGGGGTTGTCCCGATGGCCTAGAGGTCAGCGTGTTGGACTTTACATTTGGCTGGGCGAGTGTGCCGAAGGTAGTGGGTTCGAATCCCGTACAGGTCGACATAAATTTATCGTATTTTTCAATAGATGGTGGAAGAAGTTAATCAAGCCTAGCCATTGCACTGAAACCAACCTTGTGGCAGCTCTAGGTTCATCGAGATGCTTATCAAATCTGTGATACAGACATTATTCGTATAAATTTCTGATAAATCTTGTAAATTCACAGATGGAATTTTTTAAAGACTGTTGCCAAACAGTTACACAGCCCATGCTTAAATGACCAAAAATATTAACCCAAAAATAAGTTCCAGTCTGACCCAAGCTGATGAACAGAGCGAAGCTGAGCTGAACTAGACTTTGAACTGAAGAAAGTATATTGACATCACTTATCGATTCAAATACTGGACCTAGTGACCCAGTTTATTCATTGATCCCACTGTTGTTATGGGTTGGAATATTCATGAAGAGTACAGATTGGTGCAAGGATCAACACTTATGCTCTTCTAATTCTTAAATAAACACTAATAACAAAGGTCTTTCTCATTTTGTCATTCATTTGTAAGGTTATATGTTCATCAAAACCTACACCAAAGCTGACAGTGGTTTTTGAAGATGAGGCACATGTACCATACCTGGTTTGTAGTAATGATTATTTAAAGAACTGATGCCAAAACTGACATTGACAAAATATGGTAAAAAAACATGTTAAAATTAAAACCTTGACAATTTGAATGGTGTTGTTTGATGAAAGTCAACCCATAGAATTTCCCAGAATAAAGTTACTCATTGGGATAATCTCACTTTCATCTTGTTTTTTTGTTTTTTTTTTTTTTGTTTGTTTTTGTTTTTTTTTTCTTTCAGAAATGTCTCTCAAGGCTGTTTGAGCACAAAAACTCTAAGTCACTTTGGGGTTAGGCAAGACTTCAATATATGATTTATCAAAGTGGTAAACTGTCATTAGTGTGGTTACATGTCTTTGTTAAAGCATATTTGACATAGTTGTTAGAATTCATGGTCAAAGAAGCTCAACTTTTGGCTTCTGTGGATATTCACTTGACCGCAATGATTGGCTCTTCCACTGATGATTGACAGGTGATGAGCATTCTGGTCCAGCAAAGTTGACCACATATAACCAGTGCTTAACAGTTAAATGCCATGTCACTGTTCAAGGGCACCAAGCAGTCATATCAATCTGTTATTAAAGCCTTGCATCACAGACGCACATCCCTGCAGTCATGAGGCTGTTCCTCAGTGGCTTTTGTGATATAACGCAAGAACAATTTGAAGGTTCAAACTTGTATGGGATATTTACTGAGGTAAGACTTCACTTGGGATTGCTGATGGGTATCCTTGACCTCGAAGTTAAGGTCACATGGCTATGAAAATTAAATGCTAAAAACTTTGATGCTTGTGGAGCCCTTGATGGCCCAGTCATTGTTCTCATTGATCATGTAAAATTGTAAATTCATCCTCCATATTTAACGATCTTGGCAGGATGATAATCAACATCACCAGAAATTTCAATTTTCCAATGCATGCATGAATATTACAGTGCTTTTCCATGAATTATTAGTATGTAAGAGCATTGTTCCCTGCAAGTATGTTTAGTTTGCAGATGTATTTGACACAATAAAGCAATCTTGGTATTAATATCGTACATCACTTTCTCTGTTAACATCTTTTGTTTTGTAAGTATGCTGATTATTTGTCACAACATGTATTGGACCAGTTGGTTTTTGACAGCTTTTTCTGCTGGATCTGATTTGCCAAGGTAGCATGCATCATTGCACGCTTCACAGGCAACACTTTATTACAAATCATTATCAAAGAATGGCCAGCATTTCATATAGTGGTAATTTTTTAATAAAATGATTAGCTGAGTTTTGAAATGATGAGAAAAGAATGAGAGCTAGCCTTTGGTGTCATGACAGATCCCTACACATGATCAGTTGTAGGCCTAACCATTGTTGAACAAATGCACCTTAACCATTAGCACAGATTCACCAGAATACAGATGGCCCATTGTTTTATTTACTGAAAAGCATGTACAGTTTATTATGCATCATGTGTTGGGGAGTGCATATAGTGTTTAGTCCCATCATCAGCAGTCTCCTTGGCTGCCATGTAACTTATTTTCCTTATATTTTTGTCCCCTCATGACCTATTGCCTCCTTATTTGGTATAGATAATCTATGGACTGGGAAAATTTTCCCATATAACAATATATAACCTTGAGGTCAAAGGTCAAGGTCAAATCCTTGTTGCATTTTTCTGCTGACTCAGCCATTTTCACATATTGGCGTATACCTTTATAATAGTGCATCATAGGCCCAAGGTTACTGTTAAACATAAATAGGAAAGTACCTATGGGGTTTCTATTTGTATGGTTTATTTTAAAACTGAGTGACCTTGAAAGATCAAAATGCATACATTACAGGTGATTACTATGCAAGTCAATGGGGGATTGCAATGCTAATTCGCATTTTCAACTTTTCCAAAACAATTGGCAAGATTCACATCAAACTTGGTGGGAAGCCAGATTCAGTTGAAACTTTTGGTACAGATACTCCATAGAGTTTGGAATTTTTTTTTCATGATTGTGGATGACCTTCAGGTGATAGGTCAAGGTCACAATGCCATTGCAAAATAAAATGGTTTCCATGCCACTTCTTCAAATGGGTGTGATTGAAGTCCATCAAACTAGGTCATTATGTACCCAGGTGAGGCTTCCCTTAAATTTGCTCAGAGGTGACCTTGAGGTCAAAGGTCAAGGTCAAGGTCAAACTTTCTGAAGAAGAATGTTGGCCCTCTTGGAGGGATGGCCTCTGGTGAGAAGCACCTGCTCGGGGGGTGCATTATATGTTTTTTGCATGGAAAACTCGCTACTAGTTTTAAATCATTTTTATACCAAGTAACTATTATAATATTGCAACAAAAAGTACTGCTTTCTTTCCAAAGGATAAGAACCAAATATCTTACCCTTGTTGGTGATACTTTTCATGAAGAAGTTCCCAGAAATTTTGCAAAAATTGAGTGAATTTGTAAGTAAGTAGTCTTATTGTGTGCCCCAAGTGCAGCAGAAATTGGGTTGGGTGGGGGAAGATAAAATCAAAATGCCATACATGCTGCATGGAGAAATGACTGCTGGAGTGGGGGTGAACTGTCATCAGGGGAATTTTATAAGAAGCTCATGAGAAATGACTGCTGGAGTGGGGGTGAACTGTCATCAGGGGAATTTTATAAGAAGCTCATGACAAATGACTGCTGGAGTGGGGGTGAACTGTCATCAGGGGAATTTTATAAGAAGCTGACTATTGGCACCTTCCGCTGCTCAGTTTTTTTCATAGGTTTGTACAAGCATGTCAGATATCACAACAAATTATTGTCTGTCCATTATCTGGGTTCATCGACCTGTTACATGGGTATGTAGGGTAATGTGCACTTCAAGTCACATTCACAGCCATCTGCAATATGCATCCTCCACTTCCAACTGTATAGGTTATATAGGAAGGTGTTTTGCAGATGTTATGAGTCTACATGTGACAGCTTGTCCCATGTCACAACCACTTTCAGTGTCAATGTACATCCTACTCTGTTTCATGTACCTGTGGGTGATGTGACATCTTGTCCCATCTCACAAGTACTTGCAATATGTGTAAATACATTGTATGCCTTCCCAGTATGGATGATTTTCATAATCACATCATGACATGTGACATCATGTCACATGCAGCTTGAAATATTCATTAGTGTACATCATCCACCTTCATGGGTACATTTGAGAGGGCCATGTGGGTTCATATATTTCCCCATTATGCTCCTGTGACTTGCAAACTGCATGTGCAGTTGGTGGCACAAAAACAAAATCTGTGACATAAATTTATACAACTAATCACACAAGCAGTTTAAATTTCCTGCTGCTTGGATTTAACACAAAGAACTTACCAGTAAGCATATGATATTCATAAACAGGATCATTTGCTTGTGAATATTAGAACTGCCTCTCCTGTTCAATTTACAAATCATTTTGGAAGAAAAGGGTGTCAAATACTGATATATGCTGGCATGTATAATAGGTGATTCTGCTCATGTACTGCCCAGTCATTTTATTCCATATTTTTATGCAAATACATTATTTGGTAATTAACTTTTTGTATATTAGATTGTGTGCATAAGGCATTTGTGTGTTAATGTAATCATCCAGGTTCAGGTACTTCTCTTTGCATGCACAATACATTAATGTGTGTCAGTATTAAACATGGGTGCATATAACGTACCCAACAGAGACAGATTTGACATTCAAGCAATGTATCAAAATTTTTACCTTTTTTATACAGATGTTTTATTTTGCTTAACATTTACTGAATATTAAGATATAAAAATGCATGTGTGGCATTATTATTATTTTTCTAAAATTTTTATTTTTAGCTCTGCTGACCATAGGTTGCAGAGCTTAAGCGATCACTCGTGTCTGTTCTGAAACTTTTGCATGTGCACCCGATACAGTCCACAGTTTTCAGGTTAGCCCTATATAACTTTCAAGACTTATCAAGTGTGTGAAAATCTAGGGTCAATTTCAGCATTGGTAGTGCCACCTGTATCGTTATGTACATGATAAATGGGCCAAGAAATGAACATTTTTTGAGAATCGTATTTTTAGATCAGCTCTTTAATGAATCACACAAAACTTGGCAGGAATGTCAATCAGGCTAAAAAATGAAAAAGTAGTTGAAATTTAGAGGTGCCACCAGCAGTACTACAAAGGATATGTACCAATATGTGTTAAAGGAAATAATTAACTTTGGTTAATTAGGGTTTAATTCTCGTGGTTGGCGGCGGAGCAGGCTAGGCAGGGGGGGGGGGGGGTGTCAAATAGTGGGGTCTAGCTTGAGAAGGTCACATGGCCTGGGGTTGACGGCATAACTAGCTAGCGTGGGCGGGTCACATGGTAGGGTGTAGCTGGCAGGATCACGTGACCTGTGGAGGGAGGTTGGCTCATTCAAAAATCGGAACTTCTATAAAATATTATTCTCTGAAACCGCTCACCCAATTACTTTGATATCACACAGAAACACTCCCTGGAACACCTAGTTCTTAATTTGTTCACCAGGTGGCGCTGCAATTTTTTTCTATTTTTTTATGAATTTTTGTGTGTTATAGCTATTTTCGACTTCTTCTCCAGAACAGTCACTCAGATTAAGCTGAAACATGGTGGATATGTTCCTTGTAGAAGGGTCAAACAAAGTTGTTCACTATGTGGAAATGCTGCAGATTCCTGATTTTTAACGATTTTTTTCCATTCAGGTACTTATCGGTTAATGCAGCTTTCCTATTGATTACTATGGAAGTCAATGAGTATTCTAATGCTAATTCACATTTTCGACTTCTTCTCCAAAACCGTCATGCAGATTAACTTCAAACTTGGTGGGGATGTACCTTGGGTGGGTGTCTACCAAGTTTGTTCCAATGAATTTTGGTTTTTTTTATGATTTTTTTTTTCAAAAATCTTTACAAAAGTTTTAACATGGGAATTTCTTGTAATGGTTATAACTTAAATAATTTTGGCCAGATTTACTTCAAACTAGGTGGGGATGTGCCTTGGGGGGATCTCTACCAAGTTTGTTCAAATGGTCACGCTCTATTGATTTTTGGAATTTTTATGATTTTTTTTCGTTTTTTGGGGGCAAACCTTAAAAACTCTTCACCTGTGAAACTGCTTACCCAGTTGTTTTGATATCGTTCATGGACAGTCCCAGGGACACATAGTTCCCAATTTGTTCACCAGGTGGCACTGCAATTTTTCTAATTTTTTTTAATGAATTTTTTATATGGTTTTGTTATTTTTCACTTGTTCTCAGAACTGTCACTCAGATTAAAGTGAAATGTGATGGATATGTTCTTGTGGAAGGGTCAAACAAAGTTGTTTACTAGGTGGCACTGCTTTAGATTCCTGATTTTTAAGTATTTTCAACTCGGGTACTTATCGATCAATGCAGCTTTCCTATTGATTACTATGGAAGTCAATGGGTATTCTAGTGCTAATTCACAGGACAACTGACACAAAATTTACTGTTTACTTGATAACTTGTTATCTGTTTTGAGTTAGTACTGTGATGTTGCACATGTTAATGTTTTTGTATGAAGGTCATGCTCAGACAGTACATGAATGACTTTGACCTCATTTCTGGGGTCACAGTGCAACATACATGAATTTTACTCTTCATTATAACTTGAGAACTACTTGAACCTTGATGTTGCACATGTTAGTGTTCTTTTATAATGGTCAGACTTACTCAGAACATGGGTGACCTTGATCCTTTCCCAAGTTCATAGATCTGCAAGTGTGATGAATGTCAAGATCAGCTGAGCATGGGCTGTTCACACAGCCCTCTTGTTTTTTCAAACATATAAGTTCTTTCCAAACCGTCAGTGGGTAAGCACGGCCTGTGGACGTTACATAATATTGACTCAGCATGGCGGATGACGGGAATCCATCGGCGCCAGTGGAATTGACCGACATGCAGCGGGTAGAACAGTGGGCTAACGAGCAAAAAGTTTCCCCGGAGACTGTTAAACTATTATTTAAGGATGGGTTTACCTCTATGGAGGCTATCCATCTTTTGGATGCCTCGGATCTGGCGCACTCTAAAATTGCCAGGGGAAGCTTTTATTACGAGCAACAGAACTATTATGTAAAGCGGCGGGGATGGAGGACCCCGCATCAGCACATGAGAGGCACGTGCCAGTGCCACCCGTTTCCAACTCAGGTAACAAGGAACCCCAGCCCCAGGATCAGTCACAATCTCAAGGGCGGCAAACGCGCCAAAATGCGGACTGTTCTGCTTCGCCAAGTGCTAGTGGCACGAACACCGTGCAAGCCACGTCAAATGAGTCAAATTGAAGGGAGGATAGCTACCTATGGGAAGTGATGGGTGCTTTACAAAACACGCAATCAAACACAGGGATCAACACCCACGCCATCGGACTGTCTAATCCGATCATTACGCGTCGAGGATGCGCAACAGGATATGGACATCGCACGTCAACTTCCGGGGCCCTGAACATGGACACGGCAAACGATGCTTATTCGGCTTCCATGACGGGGACAGCGACTTGGCAAATCCACCTTAACAATGCGGCAGGTAAGAGCTTTTCCGCATTTTATGATATCACAGACTTCGTGCACATAAACGTTGCCCAACACAAGGAAGTGGTGATGGATACGGCAAATGGGCCACAGCTGGTACTTCGTTCAGGTGCTCGGAAGCCCAAGTTAGAAACTATTTCCATGCCACAGTGGTCCATTGCTAATTTGGCGATATTACTAAGTTTGACCACAGAGAAGGGGTACAGTGTGCGCGACATATTGGATTATTTGTCGCACACCACCCGCTTGAATCAGCTGTTTCAGCGATTTCACGTTACTTCCGTCTTGTTCTACGATCGGGAGTATAGGAAAGCCCAGGCTCAGCATGGCTTCAGATGGGGCACGGAGATGCCGCACCTACAAATCTGTTTTTTGCAGGCAAGGCCTTTTCAAAGGAACGTGGGTCAACTGAATGGTCGTAGCATGGCAATCAACCAAGCCTCCCGTACCGGAAGTGCTCAGAACACGAACGGGAACAGTGGTCCAGCTGGACAGAGTAACCGCATAGGGCCAGTTACGGAGGCGGGTCAGGAAATTTGTAGGAACTTTAATGCGACAAAGGGTTGTTGGTTCACTGACTGCAAGTTCCTACACGTGTGTTCAGTGCCAAAATGTGCAGAGAACCACTCGGCAGTAGTTCATGACGCCGTAAAAAACTGAATATTCAGCCAGGCACTGGTTTAAATCTGGCAGCTGGCAACGTAAACTGCAAAATGACCCAGATAGAGATTTCATATGGCATGGTTTGGTAAATGGGTGTGATATTATAGGAGTGATTTTTATCCCCCACCCATGAAGGGAAATGGTAATGGGCACCAAGCATGTGTCCTTCAGTCCGTCTGAAACCAATTTCGTGCGGGTCCTATCTTCTAAACTATAAATGCTAGCCCTTTGGAATTTATACAGTTGGTAGATTATAAGTAGTAAGCATTCATAGGGATTGTTTTTGGTGTGCCTAATTGCTTACATTAATTAATTAATTAACAAAACTTCATCAGGCAACCTCTATATCAGAAACAATATTGTCAAGGCCATATCTTTGGAACTATAAATGCTAGCCCTTTGAAATTTTCAGGGTTGGTAGATCTTAGGTAGGACGTGTGCACAGGATTAAATCTATTTGGCTGATTACTTTTTTTTTTTGCTAATTAATTAACAAGATCATTAAGCACCTCAAAATCACATACATCTGAAACAAATTTTGTCTGGGCCATATCTTCTAAACTACAAATGCTAGCCTTTTGAAATTTGTAAAGTTAGTAGATGATAGGTAGTAGTTGCGCATAGGTATTGTTTTGTATGCCTAAATGCTTTAATTAATTAATTAATTGACAAAATTTCATTAAGCAACTTCCAGATCAGAAATGATTTTGTCCGGGCCATATCTTTAAAAGTATTAATGCTAGCCTTTTGAAATTTTCAGGGTTTGTACATCTTACATAGGAGGTATGCATAGGATTAAATTTATATGGCTTATTACTTTATGTTACTCATTAATTAATAAAGATTGTTAAGCACCTCAAAATCGCGTACATCTGAAACAAATTTTGTCTGGGCGATATCTTCTAAACTATTTACGTTAGCCCTTTGAAAGTTATTGATTTGGTAGATCAAAGATAGTAGGTGTGCATAGGTATTGTTTTGTATGCCTAATTGCTTACATCAATTAATTAACAAAATTTCATAAGGCCACTTCCAGATCAGAAATGATTTTGTCCCAGCCATATCTTTGGAACTATAAATGCCCTTTGACCCTTATAGATCGTAGGTAGGAGGTGTGCACAGGATTAAATTTGTTTGGCTGATTACTTTCTCTCGTTAATTAATTTATTAACAAAGATCATTAAGCACCTCAAAATCACCTGCATATTTTGTCCGGCAATATCTTCTAAAGTATAAATGCTAGCCCTTTGAAATTTATAGGGATGGTACATCTAAAGTAGTTGGTGTGCACAGGCATTGTGTTCTATGCAATATCTATAGGAGGATTTAATGGAAATTCATTAAACATGGTCACAGCATGTTTCAAGGTAGATCATGTGTATTTACTGGCCACCATGCTTATTGTGGGCAGGGTATATTTCTCACGTCAGCAGCTACTTGTTCAACCTTGACATGCAGGTCATAGTTATTTTAACAGGCAGAAAATAATATAATATAAATAACAAAACAAAGCATAGCTTAGACAAGAAGATAAAATGCTTTTCATTTAACAACATGTATCCAGCTGAAATGATGTCAAATGCAGTTGTTGCAAGTCATATGTCATCTTAAATGAGTTGTGAGCTTACACATTGATGTCATGGGTAGTAAAAACCAGACCCCCCACCCCACTCTTTCAACACAGGACATAATGATATTGAATAAGGTAGATAAAAGTAGATTGGGTCACCCATAATATGTTGACTTAATCAGACACAAAACCAATGTTATTTAAATTAAACATCCTCTTGTAGAGCAGACCATGCATTGGGTGAACCAATTACAAGACAGGATATGGAACACCATGTGTTCCTGACCAATAATACAGTGTTTTTGAGTAGCTGGGGTCTGTATTCTGGCCAATGATTACAGGGTGCAACAATTCAGGAAATTATTTTTGCCGCTGCTGTATTTGAGTGTAAAGAGGCTCTGATTGATTTCCCTCGTGGTCTGCCAATGCCAGCGTTGCCACAAATGCGCCTTTCACTCAGTCTCACTATGAATTATTCCTCCACAACCGATCATATTTGTCATCAGGGGGGAATTCACCCTGCCAATATCCTGCTACTTTCTGCAGACTGTTCGTCCTGGAAGACTCACTTTTCCAATGCAAACAATTCTATGTCACTTACCACTACATTAGTTGTATAATTTAAAGCGTGGTCATATGATTGAAATTCCCAAGGCACTTCCCAGAAGAGACATAGAAACAATGGAAGAAATCTTAATAGATTAGTCCTCAGAATGGACTAAGCAACATTCCAACACCATGGGGAGATTATCATGCCTACATGGCAATATAGAAAGACAGTAATGTGACCCACTGATCAGGAGGAAATCTTGATATCCATAAAAGTCTTAGATTAGATTTTTGTAAAATTATGTTTGAAAGAAAAGTGTAAATGGATAGAAAGGCAATGATTGGTGGGAGTTGGGATGTAGTGAGAACCAAACACAAGCTAAGAGGGAGCTTTGGTTTACATTCTTTTCATGCAGACCCCAGTGCAAGAGCAGATGAAAGGAAGACATTGTAACATGTCACACAACAATGAACATAGACACTTGGACAGGGGCCAGTTCTCACATTAATTCTGCATACCTGGGCAGAAGTACTATTGCACAGAACAAGCTTTAATGAAAAATGACACGATTAAAATGTGCTACCTGCAGGTCATTGAGTGTGATAGTATTCACGCATAAGCAATTTTCCTGAACTTACTCTTTCTGTCAAACCTTTTTTTTTTTTTACCATGGGAAAGATTTTGTTGTTTTGATAGATGCAAAATACAAAATAATATTTTGGTAAATGATGTCGGGTGACATGTAATATAAAATGCTAAATTAAAAAATTGGATTAAGTTTGTATTTTTGACCACTTTGTTTCACTCTCATAATGTGCCATGCATTTTTGATGACCTGATGCAGCAAATGATATGTATCACCATCCACTCAATCTGCAAACTACGATGGTTTTTAGTTTTGCTTAGTGGAGCTTATCAATCTATTTGCAGCTGCTATTTGTCTTTTTGGTAGAGGTATCTTTGGTAACAAATCTAGCCTCTGTGTGTGTGTGTGTGTGTGTGTGTGTGTGTGTGTGTGTGTGTGTGTGTGTGTGTGTGTGTGTGTGTGTGTGTGTGTGTGTGTGTGTGTGTGTGTGTGTGTGTGTGTGTGTGTGTGTGTGTGTGTGTGTGTGTGTGTGTGTGGATTGCTTTAATATTGCATGTGCTCATCAAAATTACAGTGGTTGATGTACTTCATTGAAGTTTGCAAAATATGGAGGACAAATTTTCCGAATTTATATTGTTTTCTCGCTCTCTTTGTTTCATATTTTGAAAGTCACAGGTTTCTTCTCATGTACCACTTAATTATCACAATGTATGGTCACCTAAATTAACATAAACCAAATCCTTGCAACTTGCCAGCACTTTTGTGTTTGTGAATATGTGTTTATTTAAATTTTACTTTAGTTTCCGTTGATGCATGTATGAGAACAACATTGAATGTTTCAAAGTGATGAAGGATGAGCCTGTCGAGTGTGTCAATTCAGATTTTTAATGCAGGCATTCCAAGTTACCAAGTAGACAAAGTTGGAGATCTCCTGGACTCCACAGGAGACTCAAAGTAGGAAGTAATTTTTTGCAAGCACCAAATGCACAAAGCAGTGTGTCAGGGACTGCAAAGGCAAATTCTTGAACACACAGACACACAGACACAGATATTTTAGTCACTTTATTTTGTGCAATATATACATTCCAGGTAACTTTTATGCATGAAGTTCTTGCTGTCAATAATTACCAAAACCATCAACCAAATTGACTTTAAACTTGGTGGCAATGTACCTTGGGTGGGTCTCTACCAAGGTTGTTCAAATGGTCATGCTCCAGTGATTTTTGGATTTTTAATTTTTTTTTGTGGGGTGGGGCTTTTTGGGAGTGAATCTTAAAAAATCTTCTTCTTTGAAACCACTCACCCAATTGCTTTGATATTGCACAGGAACACTCCCAGGGACTTCTAGTTCTTAGTGTGTTCACCAGGTGGTGCTGCATTTTTTTCTATTTTTTTTTATGATTTTTTTTTTGTGTGTTATTGCTATTTTTGACTTCTTCTCTAGAACTGTCACTCACATTAAGCGATAACTTGGTGGATATGTTCTTTATGAATGGGTCAAACAAAATTGTTCACTAGGTGGCACTGCTGTGGATTCCTGATTTCTAATGATTTTTTTCGAGTCGGGTACTTATCGGTTAATGCATCTTTTCTATTGATTACTATGCGAGTCAATGAGCATTCTAATGCTAATTCACATTTTGGACTTTTGGACTTATCTGAAGAAAGTGTCAGTCAGATTTACTCAAAACATGGTGCCAATATACCTTGGGTAGGTCTCTACCAAGTTTGTTCAAATGGTCATGGTCCAGTGATTTTTTTTTTTTTTTTTTTTTTTTTTTTTGGTGATGGTTGGGGGGTCAGATCTTTAAAAAAGTTCTAATTAAGTTTAACATGGGAATTTCTTGTAATGGTTATAACTTAAATATTTTTCCCCATATTTTTTTTCAAACTTGGTAGGGATTTACCTTTGATAAGTGTTTACCTATTTTGTGCAAATGGTCATGCTCCTGTGATTTTTTGACCTTGACCTCATTCCCCAAGGTCACAGGACAACTGACATGAATTTACTGCTCATTTGTTTGAGTTAGGACCTTGATGTTGCACATGTTAATGTTTCGCTATGAAGATCACACAGACAGTACATGGGTGACCTTTGACCTCATTTGTGGGATCACAGTGCAACATACATGAATTTTACTCTGCACTATAAATTTAGAACTACTTAAACTGGGACCTTGATGTTGCACATGTTAGTGTTCTTCCATAAATGTCATACTTACTCAGTACATGGGTGACCTTTTTCCTATCCCAAGTCCACAGGGTGACAAGTGTGATGAATCTCTAGGTCAGCTGAGCATGGGCTGTTCACACAGCCCTCTTGTTTCTTTTTCTTTCTGTCTTTCCACAATTTGTCTGACATTTTATTTAAAGACTGTTATAATAGAAACTACAAACCTGACATGATTTTTACCTCCATATGTAAAGCCAGATCTTTCTGTGAAGAGGGTTGAGAGTTTTTAAAATTTTACAAATTAGGGCCATTAAAAATTTGAATTGTGAATATCTTCCAAAACTATTATAGGTTAGGGTGCGATTCCAACTTCCAATTCATAGGTTTGTGCTGTAGGCACATCCAATGAACCACAAACAGAAGTTGTAGAATTTTAATTTATGCTAATTAGGGGCACTTGAAAAGTTGAAATGTTGAATATCTTAAAAACTATTATAGTGCCATTCCATATTTTTTCCATAGGTTTGTGCCTTGGGTGCAGGCAAGAAACTGCAAACAGAAGCTGTAGAATTTTAATTTATGCTAATTAGGGCACTAGAAAAGTATAAGTGTGGAATATCTTAAAAACTATTCTATTCTAGAAACTGCAAACAGAAGTAGAATTTTAATTTGTGCTAATTAGGGGCACTTGAAAAGTTTAAATGTGCAATATCTTCAAAACTATTGTACATAGAGGTGCATTCTAACTTCAATTTACATGTTTATGCTGTGAGTGCATCCAATGAACCACAAGCAAAAGTGGCATAATTTTAATTTATGCTAATTAGGGGCACTTGAAAAGTTCAGAATTCAATTGATAAGTTTGTGCTGAAGGCACATCAAATAAACTACATACAAAAGTTGTAGCATTTAAATTTATGCAAGTTTTGAAAGCACACAGACAAATTTGCTTTGAAGCAAATCTAGGTATATCCAGATTTTATTAAAAGACATGAAATTTTTCACCAATGATTGGAGATTAGGGAAAAAGGTAAAAACTGGAAATCGGCCAACACAGGAAACTGGAGCCTTCAGGAACAGATGTATTATTCATTATATATAATGCTACTTAAAAGAGATCAAATATGACCCATCAGTCACTTTCTCCTGAAAACCCACACAAAATATTAGTATCAGGTGGTGACTTTGTAATTTTTAAATAATGTGTGATCAAAAACATTTTAGTGTAATTTTTTCCAATAAAATTATTCTTTTGTTATAATAATTTCTAAGTAATAATCATAAATTGAATTCCTTTCTGGTTTTGAAAGTCTTTAGTTTTGGAGGATATATTCACCTTATTGCTTCTGATATAACATGTTCTGTCAGGTAGTCAACAGGTGTGTGTTCATGATATGTTAATCTTAAATTGAAATCCTTTCTGGTTTTGAAAGTGTTCAGTTTCAGATAAATGTATTGACATTAGCACTTTTGTGATAGCAAGTTCAGTCAGGTAGTCAGAAAGTGCGGTATATGGCTTGTATGCCATTTTACTTGAAGATATATATTCAAAGCTAGGTAAATTTTGCTCATTTGTGAGTTGCATGCATGTAGAGCTGGTTATGTTATACTCAACACACACATGTTTGGTACTTGTGAATCAGTTTGTCTAGAGAGGAGTCCCTTAAAAGTTGTTGCCTTGCACTTTGAAATTATGTGCACAGACTTAACTGCAAGAAAAATGTGTCTCTTGTGAATCTGGGACACATTATGTTAAAATGATTCATCAGCATGCATGGAGCCCTGCTGCAATGAAACAAGCTTTTCACTAAGCTTAGCTATCAATTTCCAAACACTTTAACATTCAATAATTGACATTCCTTGCAACACAGGTGGTTTCTATAATATGCATAAGATTCACTGCCATGCATTTTTTTTTAAATGTGGTTTTCAATGGATGCCAGTCCAGTGGTTGATCTCTTTCATGACTTGGTTTCCGGGTGTATTGATGGCTTCCCGACCATCAACTGCACACTCACTGCCATCTGTTATGTGCAGTCCTTATCAGTGATATTTGCTGTGTACTTGTACACTGGCCTATGAAATCAATATCTTTCACAATCTACCTTTTTCTCGTGTAATTCATGGCAAAGAAAAGAAGGTCTTATGGATCACTACTTTTTCCTTGTCTTTTTTGATTACATGCCCCCTCCCCCATGTACCCGCAGTGCGCCTTGTCTACTTTACATGGAAGGTGTGGGCTTGTACATTATGGTTTTATTTTGATGACGTATGATTTAAGATGTCACTGCAAAATGTTGTCTACTCTTTCTGAGGGCAGACATCAGACTGTGTACTGGGATTAAGAGTGCTGGGCATATAATGTAAATCCCAACGCAACAGTCCATAGGTCAGTTTTGCATGGTCCATAATAGCTGTGTAGTTGATGTTTATATTGCAGATAAGCTGAATGATGATATCTGAACCAGATGAAGCCTTGCTATAAATCAAGCTGTTACATTGTATGGAATGCAGCCATAGCTATTCATAAGAAGCTTAATACAGTACCATAGCAAGTTGCACAATTTATGTAAGCTTAGATATGTTGTGCTTCCAATCAGATTTTGCTTCTACTTTAGAACTTTCTATGTAAGACCTACCCTGCTGCCAACAGAAAGTGGTCTTTTATTGCAGTTGGTACGTATTAACTCTTTCAATGCCAACTGTGACTAAAGTTGAACTAGGTAAGACAAAGTGCTGTGAGTTATAATAAGGATGCTAACTTCATATTACTTGTGAAAAGACCTTTCATTCAAGTACCACAATACCTGTAGTTCCAGAGAACATAGTGGTCAGGGTCAATAGCTTTCCCCAGTAGTCTCTGGGTGCACTGCATGCCGAGGAAAGCTATTGAAATGTGGCACTGAAAGAGTTGAAGTTCAGGTAAATTTGTCAACGAAATCTAGTCCTTGTCTCTGACAGGAGTCATCATAAAAAGACCTGCAGTCTGTCATGGGAAGTGGTCTTTGTAGCATACACTGCTGTAATTTTGAACTGAATTGCCTATGGTCCTTAGGAATGTGATATTTTTGTGCACTAGAAAGAAATCCCCTGTGGTTGATGGTACATCTGGTAAGATTGTTGACAGATACTGTGATGAAGATCTCTAATAATGACCTGAATATCAAGGAGTGGGTTATTAACTACTTATAGGTGACTTGTGCTGCTAAGATAAATGCCATCAGACACCAGTCTGAGAGTTTCCATCCTGGAGCAGAGATTTATGGAGTATCAGTATGATGAGACAAAGGAAAATAATTGATATGACTGTGACCTGCCAGGCAGACCTTGCATATGATTAGTGTCTCTCCTATAATACAGTGAGGTAACCAATGTGTGTCCTTGGCGTATTAAACCAAGGATGTAAACGTGTAATATGTGTTGGGTGTTGTCATTTACACTTCTTGGGCATAAAAGAATAATGTTCTCGATGATTTGTGCAAACTCTGTGTACATATGAGCCTGGTGACAGAATGCGGTGCTCTCAACTGATGAGAGCATGTGATGACTTAGAATGTTATCTGGCTGGAATTTCAATCTAATGCTGTGAAGTACAAGACAAATAAATAAGAAAAATTTTTAAAATTTATGGGAGCAACAGTAATGGTAATAAAAGCCTGATTATACATATACTATACAATGGACGCAAAGTAGGAGTGATGAATAGGAGCCTGATGGGAGCACACAGTGAGAGTAATAGGAGCCTGATGATATACGTAGTATACAATGGGGGTATGAAGTGGGAGTTATAGGAGCCTGATGATATACGTAGTATACAATGGGGGTATGAAGTGGGAGTAATAGGAGCCTAATGGTATACATAGTATACAATGGGGGGATAAAGTGGGAGTAAAGGAGCCTAATGATATACATAGTATACAATAGGGGTATGAAGTGGGAGTAATAGGAGCCTAATGATATACATGGTATACAATGGGGGTATGAAGTGGGAGTAAAGGAGCCTAATGATATACATGGTATACAATGGGGGTATGAAGTGGGAGTAAAGGAGCCTAATGATATACATAGTATACAATGGGGGGATGAAGTGGGAGTTATAGGAGCCTAATGATATACATAGTATACAATGGGGGTATAAAGTGGGAGTTATAGGAGCCAAATGGTATACATAGTATACAATGGGGGGATGAAGTGGGAGTAATAGCAGCCTAATGGTATACATAGTATACAATGGGGGTATGAAGTGGGAGTAATAGGAGCCTAATGATGTACATAGTATACAATGGGGGTATAAAGTGGGAGTTATAGGAGCCAAATGGTATACATAGTATACAATGGGGTATGAAGTGGGAGTAATAGGAGCCTAATGATATACATAGTATACAATGGGGGTATGAAGTGGGAGTAAAGGAGCCTAATGGTATACATAGTATACAATGGAGGTATGAAGTGGGAGTAATAGGAGCCTAATGATATACATAGTATACAATGGGGGTATGAAGTGGGAGTAATAGGAGCTTGATGGTATAGATGTTATATAATGGGCATATAAAATGCTAATAATAAGAGCCTGATGGTACTGAAAGTATAAAGTGGGAGTGATACATATACATAAAAGAGCCTGAAGGGAGCATACATTTGGGAGTGACAGGAACCTGACAGTATTATGGCAGAAACGATGAGTGTGACAAAAGGCTGTTGGTGCAAACATTGTGGATGATAGGAGCCTGAAGGATCATGTATATGATGGCAGCTGATACTGAAACATGTACACGGTGTGATGGGCTACTTTACATTGCCTGCTGTCAGCTATAGCTATCATTCTGTCAGACTGAGCAGACTTAACAGTGTTCAGGTCATGTAATATTCAGGCAACTATACCACAGCACTGTCAACTCCAAAATTATGTGGCCAATTTAATTTACTTGTCATGTGTCCGGCATGGAAATAGAAGTGCTTCAATTATGGAAACCACACATTGAGTAAATCTCCGTTTTGGCTGCTGCTGAAGGAACAGAACCTTGTCAATATGCAGAGAACAGTAATGTATTCACCTTGTGGGAATACTTCCATTGCAAAACCTTGTACTGCATGCATTTATCACTTTTTATCGTAAATTTGAGACACAAATAAGACATGTACACAAACAACATGAATCCTTGTGGGATGATAATTACAGTAGACCTGTAACTTTGTCAAGGAAGGAGATTTTTAATTCAAAGTCATGAGGACCATACCAAATGCGACTTCCCTGACCAATGTCTCAATATTATTGAAGCTTATAATACTCAGAAGAAATTTTTTTAAAAATTAATGCCAACAAATACTGCTCATTCCAAGCTGCCACCAATGGCCTCAAAGAAAAGAGGTCCGGATATAGTCATATAAATGGCAACAGGAAAAAAGCACTATATGGCAGGAAGGTGGAAGTCATGTCAAAACCAATTCATATAACTACTTATGTACAAATTTATGTTATGAGTGTTTTACTCTCTCAAACTATTTAGAGTGACCCCTTGTCATGAGCTCTGCCAATGCAGCTAAAAGATGATAAAGAACTGAGTGATATGGAAGGTGAAATAAAAGAATATTGGTACCAGTGAATATGAATTTTTGTATACTATGACACAATAGTTTTACTTTGTATGAAGAACACATTGGCTCTTTTTTGGGGGGGGAGGGGTTGGTTTGTTTGTTTGTTTATTTGTTTGTCTGTTTGTTTGGTTGGTTGGTTGGTTGGTTTTGTTTGGGGAGGCACACAAAGCAGCTTGGACTAGACATACACCAAAATGATTGTCTTGCTATAAAAATGAAATAATGTTTTATTGACATGAAAAGAAGATTTGCTTCACAGTTAGTCTGTTTCTGTATCTACAAAGGCAAATTCTTCAGATGTGTCATAGTTTTTAAGTTTTCAAAGATTTAAAATACTACATCTTGGTATGACATTTCTATCTGTCTATGGTTTTTGTAGTATCAATAATTTATTGTAGTTACAGTCATCCAAAACATATTGGTAGAAGTTGAAATGACATCTCTCTCAATTACGGTTTTAATGATATTCTACATTTTAATTTTGAGATGGACCTAAATAGATAATTTCAAATGCTACAAATTAGGTATACCATTTATGGCTTGTCAGTTTTCACAACATATAGATAGAAGTTGGAATTGTGTTATCCTGTAGTTTTAAGACATTAAACATCAAAACTTCCAAATACATGTATTCCTAATTAGCATAATTTTAAATACTATAATTTTGTTGCATGATCATTGCATGCATCTGCAAGAAACTGCCAGTAGTAAAGTTTGAATCACATCTGTATCAGTGATAGTGTTAAACATATTCAGCTTTTATATCTTTAAATATCCATTATAAGCATAATTTAATACATTTGTAACTAAGGCTTAAAAGGCATTTATTCACTAGATGCTCAGGGATGACACACATACATGTGAAAGTTGCAAATTTTCACCAGGCCTGCCCCAAGAACACATACAAAAGTATTCTTTCATTTCATAGACAACAATATGAAAATTATATGTAAAGTATTCTACTGCGAAAATTCACACAAAAAAAAAAAAAATGCAAAATTGAAGGAAAAAAAGATTGTGGGCGCTGAGGGTAGTCCGTTCTCTGAACGCTATTTTTAATGGCAAGGTGTAGCTTGGACATCAATGGCAAAGAGAATTGATCATCCAGATCAAAATTGCACTTGATTATATTGTAGGTAAAACTGCCCTTGGTAACCTACGTTTTGGGTCACCATGACAATAGTTGTGGATTTTGGCTCTTGTCCAAGTTTATTGTTTTTCTTTAGTAACTTGAGAAGTTATTAACTGATCTGAACAAACATACCATGTATGGAAAGCTGGATGCATTGTGCACATTTTTAATACTAACAATATTTAACCTGAGCTGAAGGTCAAGGTGAAATGGCCAGTTGGAATATAGGGGTCATCTTGTGAATGCTCTGCACCCTACAGTTTTTTCTCTTAGGCCCATATAACTTTCAGGACTTATCAAGTGTATGAAAATCTTTTTCGACATCAATGTTGGTGGCACCACCTATAGTACTATGTAATATACAGGTCAAAATGTGACCAGTCCAGCGTCCTTAATTTTTTATGGATCTTCATAAAATTCAGTGGGATTGTAAAAGAGGTCAAAATCTCAGTTGCTTATCGTACTAGTGCTGCCACTTATAGTTTGATGGAAATTATGAGTTAAAGTGTCTTAAAAGATATGAAATTCCATATTTCGAAAAATAATTGAATTAGACTGGGGAAATTTATGGGATTTTTTGGTCATGTCCAGTGCTTATATGTTATATAAGATCATAACCTTGACCTATTTTTGTAAGGTCACCAGACCTGTTAAGTTGGAAGAGGTGATTTGTAATGCTAGGGTGTAGTTGGGACATCAGTGATATAGAGAATTGAGCCTGCAGATCAAAATTGCACTTGTGTACGTTGTATGTAAAACTTGGTTACCTTGACCTATTTTTCAAGTTCATTAAGCACTTAAGAAAAGGACAGTTTCTTGATAAAGAATGACGCGAGTGATGCCAAATATACCACAAATGTGGATCATGTGAAAGTTTGATATTGCATAATATGGATTACCTTGATCAATTTTTCAAGATCATGGATTGAATACATTTCAGAAAATTGTTTTTGGTGACGGTTGTCAGCAGATCATTAGGCCCATGGGCCTCTTGTTTATGCTTATTCTTAAAGCAAGAAACTTCAAACCTTAGTTGTGTTGATTTTCAAATCCTTGTCTTTAAACTAAATTGGAGAACTTAGATTTTTTTAAACAAGTACATGTAATATGATGAAATGTTGTAATTACAAGAAATTTAAGTCAAATGCAAGCACATGTATAGATTATGAAACTAAATACTTCATAACATTGATATTAATGGTCATTGAATATTGAAAGTTAGAACATGATACAAAGCAAAGCTTTCAAAATAGGTCTTTGGAAAGTGAAGCAATCGAAAGATATGTCTATGTTGAGACTGTCCATTAAAAAGATGAAGTAAAGTGCTGTGTTAAGTGAAGGTGTACTGGGTGCACTGAAGTATATATCCAGTGAACAGAATGTGAGTTAGTGAAAGAATTCAATTGTATCAAATTCAGTCCCAGTGCTACCCAGTAATACTAGTATTGTTACAGAATGTCATGACCAATGGACAAGGTATGCAATTAAAACTCATCTGAAACTTGAATTATGATGTCTAAGTCTGGCTAGTTCCAGAATTGTTACTCATGGCTTTGGGTTGGGTGATTTATTTAAGTATTTAAACAGAGTGGCTTTTTTTTCAATTTATTATTCATGTGTACTATTTTGTAAGATTCTCCAGAGAATCATATTCTGTAAGGATAAACAGTATTTTACACACCATATGATCCCCAGGTTGCACATGACCTAAATGTAGCATACACCCAACTCAAAAGTATCGAGTGTGTCATGACTGTTTTTGTGATTTTTTTTACCATCCAGAACATTCTAATCTTGCAAGATTTTATGTTCTAATTATCACATTTTAAAAGGAAAGGAGGAGTCCTGCAGCTTGTGGAGACAAAACATTTTTTCAGCAGCGTGTTGTACACCCCCTGGCATCATGTCACACACACACCCACGTGACAAATAGGCATTTTATGGTATTAAGGATACTGATTTTTGCAGTGTACTTGGGTTGTGGGTCAGCCATGGTGGGAGGAAAGCCTCGATCACCTCAGTGCTGGGTGGCACAGACAGGTAGCAGAGCCAGTCAGACAAAGGAGGGGCCCATCGCCATGCGATTTGCCAGCATGATACATTGTATAGGCCACCTGAGGCCGCAGTCCTGCAGGTCAATTAGGACTGGATGAGGAGTAGCTCGTCACTTCCCCAGCTCTGCCTCTCAAATGGGGTACTAATTGAAGGGACAAGAAGGTAGCTGCCAGATCTGATGGCAGGTATTAATCTATGTCCATGTGGAACATTAATGACATGTTTGTATGACAGTGAGGAAAATTGCAAGAAGTGTGCTAGCTGGCTACATAATGAATTAGATTAAGTGCAAGTAACAGCCAGTGCAAATTCTTCATGGTAAACATGGTGATTAGATATTATGTGGCACAGTATGGAAATTACAGTATTTCTTCACCAAAAACGCATTTGAAATCTTGCATGATAGACATAAGATTCCATGGATATTGCAGAAATTAAGCCATTTTAAAATTGTTTCTAACATTGAAGATTATCATATTTGTTCATACTGCAGCTTCTTTTACTGGGGCAGGAATTCACAATTTAACTGTGCGCTAGTGCTGGGTTCCACAGTATCCGGCTGGTCCCTGGGATTGGAGGCTGGTTGGCTTGCCTGAGGATCATTAGAGTGGGTGACAGCTGTTTTGGAAGCTTTGATGAGGGAGGTTGACCACAAAGTGGCAGGGCAGGTCTGTTTTTATCCAGACTGCTTAATTCAACTTGATGGTCATTGATACTCAAGGTATCCTCCTCCCTCTTATAGACAGACCACACACTAATGGGCAGGGCATGTTTATGGCAGCATCAGGATGCCAATATGGTCAGCACATAGATCAGCATTAAAACATGATTTTGAAGTAGAAGAGAGGGAAGTCGGTCATAAAATTAGTAAGGATCAATTCTTGACTATGTCAGGTCATTCATGATCATCCCCAAGCCACAAAACCTCTTTTTTTTTCTTTTCTTTTTTTCTTTGTATTTTGATCTTTTTTAATTTAAAGTGCTAATTCCATAGACAATTTTTTTTCTTTTGTATAATCAGCTTTATCTTCCCGGTGCTCTGTTTTTGTTCCAAAATGGTATATCTATAGGAAATTTCTGTCTCTAACTGTTACTTTCATCAAACTAAATGTAAAATGTGTTTTGATATGCTAAATTTTTTATTTACTCTAATTATTTATTGTTTCAATTTATGAGACTTTAAAAGCATTACGTTCAGAGTTTCCGGTACAGGCCAAATGTACATGTACATTTGGCCTGTTCGTATCTAGACCTACCGGAAACTCTGTACATGTACATTGTATTTTACTTTGTTGAGCACATTTTCCGAAGACATATTATTTTGTATGTGGCAAAATTATATCATCTGTCACTAAAGAAATCCCAGAAATATAAGCAGACCAATTTCATCTACCAGTGGAACCATATGAGACACACAGGGACCTTTTCTTTGAGAAATAAATAATAAAAAAAAAAAGATATATCCAGTAAATATGAAATGTTTTATTAAAATTTCTTCACATTCACACTGCAGCATGTGGAATGAGACTGAATCAAAATGAATGAAAGACTTAACATATAGATGTAATGCCAATCATAGTGTGCTTTATATACTTGTAAACTTTCAGAAGATGTTGGTAGGAACATCTTTCAGGTGCCATTGATCTCTCATACTGCTGCTCACCTTTCATCAACACATGAAGAGGTTGCTTTCACAGTGGAGGCTGCCTTGACCACACAGCCTGCACTTTGGCTGCCTTACGCAAGTTAAATTACCTGCATTTTATGTTATTCCTTTGTGCTGCTGTGTGGCCCTTTGAAGCTGTTTGCCAAACATCTGATCCCAGTAATAAAAAATACACAAAAGAGATCATTTTTCTCAAGGCAGAAATCATGGTGAAAATCAGCTCAACAAAACTACACTCAAGCCATGTTCAGGGTTGCCAACATTCAGAAAAATAAATAACTGAGAATTTAGGAGCGACCGAGTCGACCCCGCCCACTTCGCTTGGGGAATGGAAACAGAAAGGGGGAAATACCCCTTCCATGGAAATTTTTTGAAAAATTGGACCTTAAATGATGCAATCTAGTGCAACCTGATTTTAAAATTTTACTTACAAGAGGGTATTGCCAAAATTATGACTTTTGTACCAAATTAAAAGACTTTAATTGAAATTATGTAGATTTGAGGTTTTTAAGAAAATAATGTGTAATGTAGATGGATCGAAAATAAGGTAAATCTCGTACAAAAATCGTGACATTGGCAACACTGCATGTTGAATATGAAGAATTAACTAAGTCTTTCGAGAGAGATCATTGGAGCATTTAACAGATGCTCCAAGTGTCCTGTTTTTGTGACAAAAGTGACAATTCTCCCATTCGTCAATTACAAAATAAAGTCTCCCTCTTAAAATGCACACATAATGAAGATAATACACTTGAAGATTTCTCTTGGTTATAGATCATAAAGTGCAACAGAGAGCTGTATTTGAACTCTAATTCTCCAATGCTGAAAAATAATTGAATACAAGTACATTGTATATTCAAGTATGCCCTTTAATGTTGGAAAATTTGACTTTTGTACAAGTCTTCTGTATCTGTGACACCATATGTAACTGAGTAACTCCCTTAGATTGCCCAATTTAAATATATAAATAGTTTTGCTATAATGTTATTACATGCATCACTACAACAAACAGCTTGCAGCTTACTTTTGTGTCGTGTTTCATGTGATATGGCAGCTCATGGTGACCCAAAGACACTTGTGGATGAAAAAGGGACCTAATTGCCAAAGTATCAATATTCAGTGACACACAACATAGAAATATTCACAAACCTTTCAAAAAGTGATCTATGTTACATAGAATATCATATGCTGTGAATGTTCTTGGGAATACACTGCTTAGTCTGTCAGAAAAGTAAGATTCCCACATGCTGGTTGTCTAAACACAACAGAATGCTGCTAGACATGGCAATGCAACACAAACCACAAGATAAACCACTAGACACAGCACCCCCACCCCCGAGAAAAAAAAAGGAACGAAAAACAGTCAAACAATGCTTACAATGATAGTACTCTGGCAACATTACTCTCTGATACAAAAAAAAAAAAAATTACTCTCTGATAGGTAGAGCAAGACAGGATTCTCTGGATTTAGGTCAAAAAAAAAAAGTTCAAGTTACAACTCCACAGTATGTCATTTCATTTTGTAACATGATACATACATGCATGCATACATACATACATACATGCATACGTACATACAGACAGACATATTATGAATTAATTAGATCATAAATAAAAGAAGATATGCCAATCTGCTTCCTCTGGAGGTAATAAGAACAGATTCTATGGCTAAGGGTCTCTCTAATAAGGATCATTAAAACTTTTTCCAGAAGGGTTCCACATACATTGTACATGTATTAATAATAATAAAGTTCAAAATACAGATATGATTGATAATGCACACAGGAAGAACAAATCTCTGATGTGCGTAAGAGTCAGTTTTCAGAGGTTCTATGTAAAACTAAACATAATTCTGTAATTACCGTAAAAATTGTATTAAAATTTGTAGGCTGGGGGGAGGGGAGAGGGGAAATGCCAAGGCTCCGAATGGGATCTATGAGGCAAAGTGCTGTGATTTTTGCCACTTGTACCTCAGTTTGAACGGTTATACAGTGACTTGAGGAGGTATTAACCCGGTAAAGAAGCAAGTATGAAACTGCAGTCAGCTGGCAACAAATTTAGCAAGTCCTATGTACAGTCAATTAATGCACGGTCAGGATCATACATATACTATTTTTTAACAATTTGTGCAAAAATCAGATGATGCTTTGTCAAATTTCGTTGGACACTAAACATTTTAAGAAAGTAAATTTTTGAAGAAATACCAAAAAGTTTGGTAGTATATTTATTGGAACCTGTGATTTTCATCAGATTTTTAATGAAGATACATGTATATGGGATCGTACATGTGTAAGATAGTTCAAGTCTTTTGGCAGTATTGAAAACTTAGATAGAGTTAGAGTTAATATGTGAAAAATTATACCGTGTACTACTAGAAAACTGAAGTGGGGCAAAGCTGGTGGATTTGATGGGTTATGTGAGCATTTGAAAGTTCGTGGTCTTGCGTTGTTATTTTTTGGTCCTTGTGTGTTTCAGCTATGCTTGTAGGTTAAAAAGTCTAATGATTTTCTTGTGAGCAGGATCCAAAGAAAAAGGTTCCTGTTACACTGTATGTAGCTTTTCAGTGCAGTGAATAAGTCATAATGAGGTGATCAGCACCACTGAGAGTTTTGTCCCCAGTCAGTCTCCCTCCCCCCCCCCCCCCCCCCCCAGTTCTTTGTCTTAGGTGATTGGTAGCTTCTGAATGGCTGTTGTGGCTTTGATCAGTATAAGCGAGTTATGGCAACAACATGACCCTGGTCCCTCAGGAATATGCCAAACAGACCATAGCCAGTGCCCATGGTACATTTGTACATAATTGTTATGACAATGAAGGAAGAACATAATCAGGGTGTAGCTTTCCTACTGCATAAAGGCCAAGAGATCATAATTACGCTTGTTACACTGCAGAGTAGCAGCCTGCTCCCTGTGCTTTGTTCACAACATTAATGGCCTATTAGGCTGAATATGGGGTATTGAATTGTAGGAGATTGCCTTGGATTATAATAATGTTTAAATCTCTGAGCACTCTACACCGTGCATGCATGAAGAATACTTGAATTTGGCTCATCAGCAGAGTTATTCAGTATGGGTGCTACCAGACCTACAGATACACATCTGCAGGGCAAGCAAATCCCCTGCCTGGCATAGCCTAAACTCTGCTCTATTAAAGTGACAGTTCTCAATTCTCAACCCACCAAAGAACTTTTTATTTTCATTTTAAATGAAGTTTTAGAATGAATTGATTCCTTGACCCAACACAGCATTTTTCCTTTGATATTTTTGCGTGTGTCTGAGTCAGAAACACAGGTTACTGGAGATGATGGAGGACCTTTCCAACATGATGAGAGCTCAGGTACATCTTGACTACTCCAATTGAATTCAGTTTGCCAGACCTGCCCAAAGATTCACATAAACTTTCAGATTGGTACACTTCATACGGTGAAATATATACTTCTATGAAGGGAGTGGGGGGGACGGTATTTTCTCATGAAACCTGTGGGTCAAAATGAGAAAACACCCCTGTGGGTCAAAATGAGAAAACACCCTTTTCCTTGCAACAAATATTTTCTGAAAAGGAAAGTCCATAGTCATTTTCTAAAATAAGTGCTGTTTGATAAACAGGTTTTAGGGGTCTTTAATAAAGTATGATCCATATATGCCAGTGTCAGTGTTTGATAAGTGGACTGTGACAAATGAATGGCAACTCTTTGTTCCAGATGAGTGAAAGAGTACAATGTGAGTCTTTCATGATGTGACCATGGTCACAACAAAGTGGCATCTGCATGCTTAGTGATTGTAAAAGGTGAAGGCATGAAATAGAGACACAGGGGAAGAGTGGACGGACAAATTTATGGGTAAATATGTGGACAGATGGATACAGGAACACTGACCCCTAATCAGTAGCCTGCTTATGCAAACACTGCATATGAAAAAGCAAGGAGCTTTGTGGTAAATGATGCAGAACCAGGAACTGTGAATGCATTTTGCCCTTGTCATGGGGCAGGCAGGCTGATTATAGAGTGTGTAACAACTTGATGCCCACACACAAGGCTTCACAACATGGGCTCCATGCTCCCTGCTGGCAATACTATTGGTCACTCTTACTGTGATTTATTTGAGTCAGCTATAGTCATACAGGCATTGATTCACTCTCACTAAAATCAGGTAACTTTCAGCCCATTGGAAAAAAATCTGTGTATATATATAATTTGAAATAAGGAGAATAAGACAATGTGATACTGGGCATTCACACTGCATGTAGGTTCAGTGCTGGTCTGGATTGTATCATTCAGCGAGGAAGTACCCATATGTGTGGGCAGATCCTTGAGTCAAGTAATTATGGCAAGATATGTTTCTTTTGCCAAAGTCACAACTTCAATAAAATTTACTGTTTAAAAATTCCTATTAGCATATATGTTCTCCAGACACTTGACTTTGTGTAAGATGGAGTCATCATATGTGTGGAATGAGTATTCTTTATTGCCACAAATGTTAGAAACACCTTTGGTTTCCCCCAGCATGCCTGTGTCATGTCAGCTGATTCTCACCTCATCGTAGTACACTGTAACAGGATCACAGATTCTGGCAGGAAATTAATGTGCATGCACCATTGTTACTTGATGAGCAAACCAGTTGAAGCAAATACACAAAATTGCAGTCCTTGCTCAGTTGACTCACTACACCCTCAAAATAGCAGAGCTCACACTTAGCAGTTACACATATACATGTATTCAGCTGAATATAGAATTCAATACACAAAATTTTATTGGGCTAGATACTTGTGTTCCCTTTTGATCATTTATTAATGTAAACTTGAATAAATCTGTTACTTTTGCAACAGAGTTTTGTAAAATTTACAGGAACCTGTACTTCTACTACATTTACCATGCCAAATTTGGCATTTCTATATGCAACAATTTTAAAGTTATTTAGTTGCAAGCTACAATAGTGGAAAGTAATGGGAATACACAACTTTATCCCTCTTGACTGAAGTGCATGGCCTCTGCAGGGTAGGCACAGGAACCTTCTATTCCTATCCATTCCTTTGGGATCTTGTACAGCAATTTTGCCAGTATTTTGATAGCTTTGCTGTGAATGCTGCATAATGTTTACCTAACTCATTGCCTACACACCTTGCAGCACTTTGTTGTACCCCGCCAGGTAAGGTGGCACGGGGGGGGGGGATAGAAATAGTAAGGATAGGTGCAGTCAGTCAATTTGTCCGTCAGTCAAATTTGTCCATCCATCCATCCATTCAGCACAATATTTAATGAACTGTTTAAGATAGGATAATGAAATTTTCACCATAGATGTTTCCTATACAGGGCATGTGCAGTGTAGGTTCATGTTGACCTTGACCTCTTTTCAAGGTCACATGGTCCATAAATGTGACCGATGCTTTATGGCCAGATATTCAATTAACCACTTAGGTTGAATTATGGAATTTGTACTATAGTGCATCCAATGATGGGCATCGGAAGTGTTGTTTCATGTTGATCTTGGCCTCTTTTCAAGGCTACAGAGCCACTTAAGCTGACTTTAAAGTAAATATTATCTGTACCTAACTATACATGCATTAGTATATCAAAGGCATGTGCAGCATCACTCGTGCATTGACTAGAATTTTTTTGTGCAGTGTGGCCTGTTTTGTTGGCCTTGAGTTTTTTCAAGGTCACACACCCACTCAATGTGACCTTAAAGCATATACAATCTGTACTGTATCATACATGCATCATATTAAAGGCATGTGAATCATTGCTCATGTGTTGACCAGGCCTTTTTTGTGCAGCATGGCTTGTTTGTCAACCTTTTCTTTTTCCAACGTCGCTGGTAGCGGGAACATATCTACATCAGCCATAAACTTATGAAACATCGATATGAAGGGCATGAGCAATGTGTGTTCATGTTACCTAGCTATAGGCATGTGGTGCTTTCACATTACTTATCACATTGTTGACCTTGGCCATGTGAAGTTTATACCATAGAATATGATATGAAAAGCTATTTTTAAATGAATTTTAAACCCATAGCTGCAGTGTTGCAGTCTTAACAAAACATGGCCTGGTGGGGGGGACATAGATTCTTTTATCATACTATTTTCAGCTTGCAACAGTCATGAAGTGATCACAAAAAGATTGTTCAATGTCACCAAGTATGAGACAATGGACCCTATGGAGTCCAATTTTAAAAATTGTGCCCTTGTTATATTACAGCTGTTGTATGACATCACTATTGACTGAGCGGTAGTGTTACTCTGGTGTAATTTGGTTATTTAATTAAACTGTGGTAAGTTACCGTTTGGGTGGCAAGCTGCCTGCACCAATGTTGTGGGCACCTGGCGGAAAGGAAGCACCCTGATGGGTGATGACAGAACTAATTACATTGACAAGGAGACAACCGTAGGTGTATGCGCACCAGTGGCACAATGGAGCCATGCACGTTAACGCATAACAGTAGCATGAGCCCAAACTACTGTATGTACTTTTTTAACCTACTTTAAAATTTGACTCCCATCGGCAAGAAAACTGAAAATTATAGTAAATACTTAAAGCTTGGATAGCCTATTATATCCATTGTTTTCCTAATATTTTTGGTTTGTTTTTAAGACAGTTGAAGATTTTGTGAAAGTTGGTAACTGGTGCTAGAACTTTAAAGTGTTAAAATATGAGGAAGAGTTGATCAGGCTAGCAGAGCGTGTCCCAGCAGGCAGTGGTCAGCTGTCTCCAGCACAGGGTGTGTTATGCTCACCTGATAGCCATCCATTTGTCACCCTGTAACCAGCCATTAAGACAGGAAACAGCATCAACAATTAATGCAACAGATTTGACAAGGAGCTAATTTATTTATAATTAATACTGCGGCTGGACACAATTTTGTGTAATTGTGATGTTTGGATTGGTTGGACCACAGCTGTACATGTGCCAATGTCAAGCTTATCCAACTATGCACAAGTTTTCTTCTCAAATTAATGTAGAGATAGGGTATGAGTTTTTCTTTTGCAGGTAAATCTCATCATGGTCTTAAAGTTTCAATTTTAATATCCTGATTCAAAAGTAAACAAAGAAAGTCTATATATTGCTGGAAATAAAACAGATAAAGTGTGCCAATATGTTATTCATTGATTAAATTTCATCCATGTATACAAGTCACTTACAGAATACAAGAAGCCTTCAGTGAAAAAAAATATATATATATTTAGAGTCCATGTTGCTCTAAAGTTTCCTGTTTTCAACACATGGCAACTGTACATTGCTCTGAATAATGTCTTGCTTTTCACACAACCCCATTTGAAGCAGGCTTAATTTTTACCACAGCTCACCTGGAGGTACACCTGTTGATGTGTTCTTTGTTTCCTGGTCAGTGGGACTTGATGAGTAGCATCTCCAAGGTGTTTCCTAGAAAGGGAACGTATGGCTAGCAACAAATATTCTTGAGAATACTTTATCATACCAAGGTTTATAGAGTGGTATATTGTTTTTAGCTTGTCTGACTGTCTGTCCTTAGCAGAATCTGGTGAACAAAATATTTTAGGATTCATATGACACATCAAACTCAAATTTACTTCCATTATACCTTAGCTCTTTCTCTTGATATGATTATATTTTGGTAACCTTGACCTCATTTTCAAGGTCACAGGGTCCATGTGTGTGCAAAGCAGGAGGTATCCACTGTCTGGTGGTAACGAGTTGTAGTTTTCAACTATTTTATAGTGGGAAAATAAGGAATGCAACAGTGAGCATGGCAGGATGTGTAGGCATGAACTTTATTCTCACTCTTGAGCATGACTGCAGTTTTTGTTGCTTTAAAGAATTGGATCATTTCACATCATATGTGAAGAAATAATTGTGAAGTGTTACATGTCAACTGTTGGAAAAAAAAGCAAGGGCAAAACTTACATGTGTCTTAAGGACAGGTAAGACACCAAAAATAAATCCCACTTTAGTCAATCCTAGCTCAAAATATATTTGCATTAGGATAACATACGATATATGTCTGTACTCGTCATACTCCAAAGAATTTATATGTCCCGTATTTGGATGTCTGTGATGTTAATTGTTGAATAAACAAGTGAAAGTTGACCTCAAAGCATCCACCCCATAAATGTCGATATAAGTCACTAATTATTTGTGATAAAATCATAATTGCACTTGGATCTTAATCCTAACATATTGGCAACAAAAAACAATCCTGTGATTTTTTATGTTTGCTTTCGTTTTTTTGTTATCCATCCTCAAAGTTTGACGTTTCAATTTTCCCTTTGATTTGTAGGATGTTCATTTTCTTCATTTCATAGAAAAAGAACGATGCAAAATTTAGAAAATCGCTGAATCATTTTTTCAGTTCAGACATTACAGAATCAAAAGCTGTTAACCGGATTAAATTTCGCCCAGCCGTATTCTTGGAATAACCATTTTTAGGTGGGGCTCTCGTCCTATTATCCTTTCTGAGAAAACAAGCTTCAAAGGCCTTTGATGATGATTATTTTGCATCTGAAACAATACCATTTGCTCAAGTTGAGCTGATATTTGTACAAAACGTAGTAAACATTGTCCCTGAACATTTGGGGAGGTTGTCAATCAATTCTTGGCCAATCACATGAATAAAAGAGCATTTGAAGTACGGAAAACATTATTCAGCGATCTGTCAAACGGTGACAGCGACAGTCTGGTTTCAAAGCGTGACGTCATGTAGGCGGCCCTTCCGGCCCCGTGACCTCAAGCCTGGCAACGAAAGTTGTGTTGCCTTGCTTCAGTGGGGCGGCCTGCGGCCGCTCGTGGTCAGTGTACAGATTGTGGGTTTGGTCTTCCGCCCCCTACCTCTTCATCCCGTTTTTAGGGATAGTGTTTTACTGTATTTACTCGTCTCCTATCTGTATACTTTATATAGTTAGCTTGTTAGACTTGTCTTTACACTTTACTTAGTTAGCTTGTCATTATTTTGCAGTTGTTTTCTCAATGAGTTTAATTTCTCTTTCCAACCTGAGCTTTATAACGCTATTTTGTGTGTTTTCTCTGCTGTTCACGTTTATGCTTATTTCGATGTGATTATTTGTACTTTTATTTCCTCATCCCTGGGTTCCGATAAAATATAATTATGCACGTGGGTATTGTTGATTAGGGTATCAGTTTTTTCCCCGCCCGTCTTTGGTGTGAAGGACCACTGGGGTACTCCATCGCGGCACGGCCTTTGAAGTTTGAAGGGACATCGTCTGATGATTCCCGCTCCTCTTTAACATTTAAAGGCTCCTTTCATTAGAACGCAAAACAAGCAAGATAACTACAAAGTAAACCACTAGGGCTATGATATGTTAGCATGTTTGCATCTTTTCCCTGTCCACAAACATACTTTCGGCATGCTGCCTTATTTCACACTGCCCCCCTGATACCACTCTCCTTTTGCCATGGGCCGTTGCTACCTGCAGCCACGTGACAGGCTGTTAAGTATGATTGACAGGTGGCATTGTTCCGTTTGGCGGCTGAGAACTAAAAGAATGACACATGGACGTTCAGATGTCCACATGCCTGTGTGGTTTTTGGCGTTTTTCTCATATTTCTACTTTAGTTAAAAGCTCGAAATTTTGACAACTAATAGAAAGGACATTCATCTTGTAAAAACCGTTAAAATTTCAATATCGGCCATGCAAAGGTTTTTGGTGTCTTGATTGTCCTTAAAGAGCCTTGTAAAGTTTGGTACTCAATCTTTCAGCCACGTGGCTGAAAGACCTTGGCCTGGCTACTGGACAGCTGGGGGCACTAACCCAAGAAGGAGTAAAATGCTGAATAAACCAAACCAGTGTACCTGTGATGGGATTATAATGACTGCATGCATAAACATCATTGCAAGCAAACTGAAGTACCAGTACTGAATGGACACAACACTGAACCAAGCTGTACGTGTAGCCACAGATTTTTTTTTTTTAAAAGAATATAGGCATTTTGACTTGTCAGGGTGTTTTTGTTTTTTTTTATCCTGGCTATAGTTTTCTAATTGATCTTAATGTTTGGAAGATTTGTCTTTTCACTATGATATGAAATAAATGCAGTACTTGCATGTATCTCATACTTGTAAGCTTGACATTTTTGCACACAAAGACAAATGTAAACAAGGAAATGTACAAATATTCAGTTTATTTTCACAAATCCATTAGAACCTCTTTTCAAAACCCCTCAAATTCTGAATCACTGTCACCAACTATTCACAGACAATTTAAAGTCCACTTGGGCAAGTTTCAACATCACTATCATCATCCTCATCACTATACTATCTACCACATGAATATTGTCCCACTGCAGTTTATTCCCACCGGTATCTCATTTAAGGTACTCCTGGTGGGTTTGAGTACAATCATTGCTCCAGTTTCGAAACTCAAAATGGCATGATTTCCCTTTGGTGGCATACAACCCACTGTCCATGGGCAGCTGAGGCTTTGTGATTCAGATATAATGGGTGACCCATGCTTCGAGGTTTGCTAAACACTTCCAGTAGCCCCTGTACTTAGCCTTCCGCAGGTTTGCATTTTCTTCACAAGCATCTTTTCCATTTCCTGAAAAACTGAGGGTAAGAAGTGACACAAGGATTTAGAAAACAGTGAGAACAGGCAGATGGATCAGGCTGTTCCATTATGATGGGTACCTCATCATGCTCATAGGAGTCTTCTCTTGTTTCCTGGGCTGGTGGTTGTTTCTTTGTTTTTTTGACCCGCGGCACATAAAGTGCCGCAGGGTATTGTCGTCCCATGCGTCGTCCATCTGTCTTGTCGATGTTACCGTGATATCTCAAAAAAAAAATTCACTGTAGATGTACCAAATTTTTGTCACAGAAGGACCTTGAGATGGACCAGGTACCTATTGAAAACCAGCTTCCTCTGATGATTTTTTAACTTTTTATGAAACTTGTAATGTATTTATTTGAAGGCCGTCTGAATAGTGTCAACCCTGACAATGTTACCACGATACCCCTCAATATAAGAATGTGGTGATTACATATAACAATATTTCCTGTAATGTGTTCATTTCATAGTTTGTGTGTTCAAAGACATTTTAACAAACCCAAGATTAGGACCAGACATTTGCTATGATATATACAACTAACATCTAATAGCTTTGGTCCAAATTAGCTAGTACTGTGAGCTACCACTGCAACGCAGCGATCGCACCCTTGCCCTCTACTTGGCAACTGGCCTTTCTCTGTTGCTGTATAGGTCACTCGATCCTCGGCCATTTCACATGGTTCTGCCATCGATTTGTTGTGAGTTGTTTTTCTGCAATCGTCCAGTTGTTATACGGAAATAACGTGGGCACTGGTTGTTCTGGTGTCCGACCTTTACCCTCAACAAAATGTCATGAATAAATTCTGCCAAATTTGCCTGGTGGTTCATAATCTTCTGGTCTTTTCACCATATTCAACCACTCCCGTCGGTTCTGTGTTTCTTTGAAGGAACACTGTTGAAAGCTACCCCTTGCATCCAGGGGTGTTTATCCAATTTACCCAGTTTTCTTGGGTCTGGCTTACAGGCAGGAACTTTGCAATTGTAGACTGTCATTGTAGCTTGTAAATACTTCTGTCGTGCGCGGAAAATAACGATCAACTTTGCGATGTCATTTCCCTGTAATTTAACTATGGCGCAATATGGCTGCTATATTAAAACGACCTAAACTACTGCAAGGTGCACCGGGAAATGATCCTGGCGCTTTAGCGGCTACCAACGGTACTAGCTTATTTGGACCTTAGGTATTGCAGATCCCAGCCTCTTGACTTGAACAGCTCTTCAATAGCTTTCTGTGGCTCCTTTCATAGCAGACATGTACCTTCTTCTTCCCTGTGTTGCAGTGGTAGTTATTATTCATCAGGCACAGAAATAAGAACATCTGATTTTGTGGGGAATCTGCTTGCTACTTTGGGTCAAACCACTTTTCATCAACAAAAAAAAATTCCAAGATAGTGGGTTTACCATGTCATTGTGAAGGCAACATCCAATGACTGCTTCCAGAAAGGTGATACCAGTACACAGAAGAAGCTGGTTGGTTCTTCATACTTCAAAAGAGAGCACTGATCTTCGTTTTGTCATTACTGTGAAAACTTAATTAACATAGAGTGACCACACTACAAGCAATGTGTTCACTTTCAACAATAGTTAATCCTCTCATGCTTGCTAACAATAGGGATTGTGAGATTATCAACTATGGCACTTAGCTACAGTAGGTAGGGGGCACTCAACCCAAACTTGTAAAGACTGATCTAACTCATAACTGAAAATGGGAAACAAAGCTTGTTTGTGGGGAGGTCACACCAGAATGATCAAAGTAAACGTTCATGTGTAGTTAGGTACACTGGTCTGGTTTATTCAGCATTTAATTTACTCCTTCTTGGGTTTTAGTTTAAACATATTTATTTCAACTGGATTGCCCTATAGTACATCTAGATGTCACTAATCAGGGGTTCTCCAGAACATGGAGTGACACACAAAAAGTATATTACAAAACACACAGGACAAAACATGAACAAAGTTACCCAATTAATAAAGAAGCTGTACACATGTTTCAGATTTGTACCCCGCATACAGGAATCAAAATAAAAACGTCACCAATATGCAAAACAAAGAAAGATAGTTCACTACAGGTAGAATGCAGACACATATATGTATACACTGTTCACAATATTACAGACCAGCGGTAAAAAAAAAAAAAATAAATAAATAAATAAATAAAAAAAAAATTAAAATTAAAATTTCATAGGACACATGAGAAATAAATTTGTGTAAGTCAGCAACTAACTCAATTGACATGACTGCTTGTGCATAACAGAGCTAAAATATGAAGCGTCTTTCGTCTATGATGTATCTGTGGAAAGCATCACAAATTTGTGTGTTGAGGGGAATGGACAATTCGTCGGTACCAAAGAGAAGGATATGAGCTAGCCTGTCACTTGCTGTGTGTATAATCAGATTCGGGTGGTTAGTGCCTCCCGGTGTCCAGTAGCCAGACCAAGGTCTTTCAACCATGTGGGTGAAAGACAGAACACCAGGACTATACCATGTATTCCCTGAACAGTGTGTGACAGTTTGATATGATGCAAAATTAGACCTACTGTAGCTACACCCAGGAGATAGAAAGCTATGGCTGATGTGACAGCTTAATGGTCACATATAAAACAGAATGTTGAGATACACTTCATTTTGTGTCTTAAAATGTAAAAATACAGATATATAGTACGTGCATAAAATTTGTCATCTGGTAAGAAGTGGCACTGACTATCAGATCACTGATACTGGTTCACAGCATAAACTATAGGCCCAGAGTTTATTGTTTGGGGAAAAATTAGATTTGAGTCTTAATTTTTAGTTTTCTATAATTTACAATTCAGGTTTTTTGCCATCATCCATATTATATTTTCAATTGTTATTTCCAAGGGGAAAAAGATATCCCAATTTGCAAATGCACATGGATTGCTTCAGCTCACTTAATCAGATCCCCTTTTTAACAAAGATGCGGTATCAGGCAATAGCTGGATGATTCTTCCAGAGAATGAGGAAGGGTCAGGGATGACCTATATGCAACTGACCTTTGGAGGCTAATAGTCAATCATTTCTGTCCACTGTATCCAGAAGAATGACAGTGTAACTGTTTGAAATGTTATACCATAACAATATCAAGAAAGTGGGCAAATAAAATTGTTGGCTGGAATGCAAAATATATGTATCTATCACCAAGTAGGAGGATGTCCATATGATGGGCTATCAATATGACCATCATGAACTTTGGCTGTCAATTTGATCAGCATGAACTTCAGTTATCAATTTGGAAAGCATAATCTTAGGCTATCAATCTGGCCGGTATGAACTTTGGCTGTCAGTATGACCAACATGAACTCTAGCTGGTGGTGTGTGTGCATGCATGCATGCTTCTGTATATATGTATGTGTGTGTGTGTGCATGTGTGTGTGCATGCATGTGTGAGAGCGAGAGAGAGAGAATACGAACATGGGCAAAATGATCAAAACCTTTGGTTAATTCCAGGTTGCACATAATGACATTAAATATGAATCATATTTCTTATTGAAAACTGAAATACATTGGGATTCACTCACTCCAGTAGGCAAGGAGTTCCATAAAACTGCTTCCAAATAACCTATTGCTTCTTCTGTAAATTCAGACTTGGTTTGGTTCATATACATTATTGGAAAACGTAGACCTCAAGTGAAATAAATGTGTATGTCACATAAGTAATCATAACTTGCATGTCTACAGGTGCTAACTGGTGCAGAGATTTGTATGCTAACAGCTTTCTGTATTTAACCCTTTTCTGTAGTGTCAACCAGTTCCACCTTTCAGGTTCTTGTGGGTATAAGCTTATCCACTCTGCTTGAAAATTTAAAACTAATAATACTACACTTTTATGTATTTTAAATGAACTATAGCTGTCAATCTGGGCAGCATGAATTTGGGTTGGAGTAATCGCGCCTCGGTGCCACAGACTCTCCTCATGTTAAATCATACCAAATCACGCATAGCAATTCAAGCTTTGAGAAGCCACAGGTTGTAAATATTGAAATCACACATTCAAACCTGATAACTGCAAATGCATGTGTCACTTTGTTGACGTACATTTGAGGTCTAGAAACAAGACCACTAGCAGTAAGGGTAACCTCACGGTAACATTGATTTATACAAAGTTATGTCTGTTTGCCAACATTCTGCATTTCTTTCCTTCCTTCCTTCCTTTACTAGCAATTTTGTCCAACAATTTTCTCAGGCACTTCTACAGCTATAGAAACTCCAAACTTGGCATGATCATGCCTTTGTACACAAATCTTTTTGAATATCTTCAAAAGTATTATAGTGGAGGTGCCATTCCAACTTCAATTTGTAGGTACACGTATGTACTGTAGGCACATCCAATAAACTACGATCAAAAGTTGTAGAATTGTAATTTGTGCTAATTAGGGCACTTAAAAAGTGGAAATGTTGATTTTCAAAACTAAAACAGGTACAGGTGTAACTCCCACTTAGTTTTGTTCTGTAGGGGCATCCAATGAACCACAAACAATAATTGTTGAATTTTAGTTTATGCTAATTTGGGACACTCAAAAAGTTTGGGTGTTGAATATCTTCAAAACTATTAATGGTAGATGTGCCATTCGAATTTAAATTTATAGGTTTGTGCTGTAGGTGCATCAAATGAACCACAATCAAAAGTTGTAGAATTATAATTTATGCTAATTAGGGGCACTTAAAAAGTTTAAATATTGATCTTCAAAATTATTATTGATAGAAATGACACACCAACTTATATTTATAGCTTTGTGCTATAGGTGCATCCAATTGACCAAACAACAGTTGTAGAATTTTAATTTATGCTAACTAGGGTCAATTGAAAAATGTAAATGTTGAATATGTTTAAAACTATTGTAGGAAGAGGTGCCATTTCAACTTCAATTTATAGGTTTGCGCCGTAGGCACATCCAATGAACTGCAGACAGAGTTTGTAGAATTGTAGTTTATTTATGATAATTTGGTCACACTCAAAAAGTTTATATGTGGAATATCTTCAAACTGTTACAAGTGGAGGTGCCATCCCAACATCAAATCATAAGTTTGTGCCATAAGCACATCCTGTGAACCACAAGCAAAAAGTTGTAGAATTTTAATTCATGCTCATTAGGGGCCCTTGAAGAGTTTAAATGTTGAATATCTGTAAAACTATTGCAGGTAAAGGTGCTATTCCCTATTTGATGCAGAGGTTTCTGCTGAGGCCTCATCAAATAAACTTCAAATAAAAGGTATAGCATCTAAATTTATGCCAGTTTGGGAGGTACACACAGATTCATGAAGCAAATCTTTTCTAGTTCTATTGAGATTTTTGTATCTTGTCACACATAGATGTGATATATGTACATGTCATTTTCAACTGTTTACATCAGAAGGTGTTCTTAAACTGCAGATGGTCATTCACAACCAGCTAATGTATCTGTTGAAAATAAAGTAGAAAAAGCATCAGCTTGGCATGACAGCAATCCAAGATGACAGGCGGCATTCTGTATTCAGTTCATCTTGATAAAGTCACTGAAGCAACGTCATTGGCATCCCCAGTCTTTGAGGGCACACAGCATATCTGCACAGATTAGAAGTCAAATGAGATCTGAAGGATATCAGAGGAGAAAGTATCGATGAAAACAAGGTTGATTCTGTGACTGAAAATGGGATGGAGCAATTTGGCTTTGTCAGTCATAGGGTGCGGCCTAGGGTAGAGCCACACACAAGCATGTACTTGCCCAGTAATTAGAGGCTATTTTTATTTCTGCTGCAATGGAAGGGAGATGCACAAATGACAGGTCTTGCAAGAGTTCATATAATGGGTATAATAAGATATGAAGAGCACACCTCCAGATTAGGTTCTATATGAGCCCATTGACTTCTGATTGTTTCCTGCCCTCTTCGTGATGGGTTTCGTTTTTCACTGTAACTTAGGAGATAGAGAAAAGTTACACAGAATATGGAAGCACATAAACGTGAAAATTGAATAAGCTGTAGTAAGTAAATAAAATCTAAAAATTTTGTTCTTTGAACTAATTGACAAAATATGACATTCTCATGCACTGAAATGAATTAAAAAACGAGATGAATAGAGAAAAAAGTGGACAGCAGACATTAGTTACATGCATTTGTACATGTGTTATGCTACAAAATTATCCATTATTGTATTCATGAAAAATACCAGAGAAAAGCATCTGTCTTAGTCAGTTCTAGCTGTGATTGAAGCCAGAGGAGAGATAAAGAAATAATTGTGTATAAATAAGATTATACTATCATTTGACAGTGAGAAAGGATAAAATTTGGATGCAAGTAAGATAGGATTAACATATCTGTGGCCTAAAGATACCTGCTAAATATTGGATCAGCTTGAATTGAGTTATCCTGTTCTAAGTCTGTGTAGACACAGTCTGTTACACATGTATCTATTCTATTCTATGTCCACATTAATATATTATTGCCTGGAAGGAAATTCAAAAATCATATTTCACTTGAGTCACATGACTCGTCAGTTTAGCATGAGAATCAATACAGGCAGTGACTAAGTTACTACTGTTTTGTTCCCAATAAAATTTAGATTAACAGGATACGTGCAGCTCTAGTGTATGAAATCAATATTGATAGAGCAAAATTAGATCAGCTATACAAAATTTAGGCCTATTTAACAGCACGCTGGAGTGACAATGTGGCATATGGCCCGATACGATGATGTGAATAGTTGTGATGGGAGGTTCCAATGGGATAAAAATGCAAACTCATTTGTTCAATCAAAAGATGCATGATGATGCTGTTAATTGTGTCTGCGCTTTGAGAATATTAACTTGTCAGATAAAAACAAGAGGGTATGGGTGCCTTTTCTCAGTGAGTTTGTTTTGTAGAAAGTGTGTACATATATATGCATGACATGACTGTTGTTCCTATATGTGATGTTATTTCTTAAGAAAGAAAGAAATTTATTCATAATAAACTTCCTTTGAATAGTTAAAGGAAATGCTATGCACATAGCAGCTTTTATGTCCAAAACAAATGTAGTGTGTCTAGTCATAGATAGGTGGCCAAGGTCAACCTGTGTCACGAGCCAGGCCCAGCGCGCGCACATGTAACTTGTATTCTGATTGGCTGGTGGATTTAACCCTCCGACAGTGGCAGTTCAAATTCAGTTCCAACTGATTCTTCATTCCTACCTGGGTTATCACAGAAGAAAGTCCTGTGCAAGCTTTGCAGCAAGTCTTGGAAAAATTATATTTCTTCACTGAAATTGTTGCCCACCTCTGTCCCCAACCTAGTGCCACCTACAACAGAATCTCAGGGTTATAGTTTAGTTCAGTGTCCCTGTTGGGTCTCAGCAGAGGCAAGGACGCTAGAACCCCTCACCTTTGCTAATTCACACGTTTTAGCAGGGAGCTGACAGCTGCCTGCCAGCCTTCCCTTAAGTGTGTGGTCACGGGGTCTGGTCAGCACACAGCTCTCAGATCCCTGCTTCCAAATTCTTGTACATTCAATAAAGACTGGCCAAGGGGTGGCTAGCCCCTGGCCTTTTCAATCCAAAACACTGAATTTCGGTGTTCATTGCAAACAGAGTGGGAAAGGGATTATGAACTTCTGTCTTATCTGAGCTTAATTTGGTGATGGTCATAAATGTGATTTTACAAGCAGAGACTAATCTAGACCTGTAAAATCATTAGCCAGATTTGAAAATAAAAGCAAACATTTGAAAAATGGAATCATGACCTTCAATTTCCATATTTAACTAAATTAGCAATTAAAAATTTAAGAGGCAAACTGAAAGAAATATTGACATTGGCACACTGGCAGAGGCCCAAAGTGATCGCTGTAATAAGTGTTATTCTTTGTACAGCATTCTTTGACATCTCCAAAATGTTGTGTATATGGTTACCGGTACATGTATATGTGTGACATGGAAATGGACTTATGCTTTGTGTGTTGGAGATAGTCACCAAACAACTTGGAACTGCACTTCAAATGGATAATGAAGTTCTTATTCTAAGATGTGTAGCAAAATTCATGAATAACTGTATGAAATGATAAGGTATAAGATATATACTGCTATAGATGTGGGGAATGAGACAGTGTATTTGTGATTATGTATTTCAAACAGAGATGAAACACTCTTTGTTTATTTGATATTTTCAATGGCAATATTACATGAAATTTTAGCAGATGAATGAATGGTCCGTTTACTAAATATTCTGTGCCACATAATAGGCATAGTGCATGAAATATGGATATATATGAACTGAAACTGTTTGAAATAAAAAGATAGTAGGTGGTTCATATGATGCTGAGAATGAGATACTCTTGTCTTTATGATTATGTATGGAAATGTTCTTTGTTTATTTGAGAGGTTTGTGTGCATTTTGAACTGGAATTTCGCCAGATACAGATGATTTTGAAAAGATTGCTGCAAGTCACCTACTGATTCTAATTCATGAAATACCTTTAGAAACCCAAACTGTTTGACGTAAGACGTGATAAGATGCTGCATTTGATGCCAGGAACAAAACACGGGCCCTTTTATGGGTATAAACATTTCAGTAGATGCATATCCATTGATATGAATTATTCATGGGAACTTAATTGTGTCATTACTGCTATTGAGTTCATGCTTTAATACTTGTGGGTGCCCCTGATACATGCACACTGAGTGTCACTCTGGCTTTTTTATTCCCATCAACTGACACTTTTATTCTTGCAGTATATTGTTGCACCAAGTAAGCAATCCTTTTCTTGTATCTTGAGTCATTTATCTTATGGCTTAGAAATAATGCAAAAGTTAAATTTTATGTTAAAAGTTTTTCTTAGCAAATATTAACAGTCCCCATTAATCACCAAGGGAATGAACTTCGTTGAAAGTCTTAATTTGCTTGCATGCACATCTGGGAGGGGATGCACACTGGAGAGATTTCTATGGGATAGTCACAAACAATGTGTGTATGTCTCAATGGACATTGGAAACATTAAGTTTTTAGGCTGAGTTAATCAATCTTGCAGGTGTATTTCAATTTGAAATTCAATTTCCAGGGATGTTATTTTGTATTGCCACATGCACAGGACTTGGGACTGGTTTGTTTGACCAATATCAATGACAAAATAATATTAACCAAACAAGTGTGACAGTGATAACAGATGGGAGGACTCTTATTAAGACCAATTTTGTCGCTATCATGAGAGCCGCTTCACATGTTACAATGAGCATAATAACAGATGACAATCAAAATGAGACAGAAATTAAATACATATAGAATTATGGTGTAGGCAGGTAACTGATTGCAAATATGATGTGCAAAAATAATTTCATATAGCAACAATACTATTGACATGAACATGTATACTTGTAACAGTTCTGATAGAATACATATCAAGGTAATTTCTGATATCAGAGTTCATGCAATATGTAGTAAAACCTCGGAGAATATGAGTACATGTACATGTACATGTACTTATGTATACTTTTTCTTTAATTTCTGTGGGGATTATGTTTTTATATAGCACAGAAAAGCCCCTGTTTTGAACATTAGAAAATATTTTTTCTGGGGAGGCAGAGGGTTACTGGAAGCGAGTTCTCTGTGCATGCATCAATGTGGCACAAAAGCTGATGCTCCTCAGTAGACCATTATATATATAACTTGTAGTTGTTATCTAAGAAGGTTGATGTGTGTACATTTTATTTATCATAATTATGCAGGTTGCATAAAAATAAGCGTTCAAGTGCAACAGCTGGTTGCTTCACAGATCTATGAAGATAACTCAAGTTGCTGTATTTACTGCAGGAAAAACAAATGTGTGTGTGTGTTTCATTGTATTTTTAGGGGCAGGGGCTTCACAACCTTTTTATTGGCATAACACTCTTGTTGCATTTTTGTCAAATTTGGTATTGCTTGCTTATAGTCTGTGTGCAGTTTTAGTATTTGTAATTACATTCCTGACGGACAGTTTCAGTGTTACTAAACTCATGTTTTATTGTTAGTCAACTTGCCTTGTGGGCAACTAGAGTGTTAAACCACCAGTGATTTATAATGGTCACTCAACAAGAAGGCAAAGTGTCAAAAATGGTTGGACAGTTTGAAGAGAATCAGGTAAACACTGGAGAAGAGGATGCATCGATCTAGTGTATTGATGTGAGGGATGGTGAAATGGTTGCAGCCTCCATGTGTTAAATTGTTGGGTGCTGACAAGCACAGGGATTACAGGCTTCAACACAGGCTGTTGCACTTGTGAGATGGAATAAAACACAAGTTACGTAGGCAGGCTGAAGTAAGTGTTTTTGTCCTCGCCGCTCCCCCTACGATTTACCATGTCTAGACAAAGCTGCAGGGTTTTCCACCCTCCTTTGACGTCTTCACATGCACCCCATCCTCTTGTCTTTCTATCTGCTTGTACTAGCAAGGTCATCATGATAACATTATACACTGACAACCTGGGCTGAAGCCTTGAGACAGTTTGAACAGTGAAAATTGAATAAATGACACATGCAAATAATAAATTTGCCATTGCACCAAATCTGTGATGAATAATTAATTCTTTTCTCCTGCAATATATCTGTGTCAAGGCGGCTGGCCCAAATCTAGTGGTAAGTGGTGCTTTTGGTAGCCCAGCTCATGGGCATGCCATGGCCTTGGTCATGCAGGTCCTTTTAAGCATTGTCACGTCCAGTAATAACAACCATTAAAATTTCATGCTGTAACTGCTGCAGAGAAAGATTCATTGAGCTAGTGTTAAAGCTGTGTTATTGCAGTAGCGCCCTTGGATAGGAGATCAATTGCAACATATTGTTTGAAGTGTTCTGAGAAAATAAACAGTACTTGTTCACCAATACTTAACTATAAATTATTGGTATTGGCCACAACTTTTTTTGTGAGGTTTTATTTGAATGTCTGTGAAAAAGAAATGAAGTGTACATGTACTTGTCTATGAGACAGAAATTACAGATTCTGAACAGTGGGTCTCTTGGCATAAGGTACAATTGTATCTTAACAGGGAGAATAACACCTTATGGCCATGCATTGATTTGTATGAAAGTAACTTGCAAGAAAATGACAGCATAAATGGTCATTTACTTTCCATTTTTGTCATGAAAGCATATGTTATTTGTTTTAGATTTGCCATTTGGCTGTGTTGACTTGATAAACTATACCTCTGGCTTACATTTATTGAACTCCCAACACTCCGTATTGCTCTCAGATCGCTGAGGTACTTCCTGCATTGGCTATAACCCTTAGACTTGACAGAGTCAGAATCCCGTAGCAGGTAAAGCCACGACATTAATTTTGTAGGCAAGAGCAAAACAGACATTTCAGATTAGGAACTGCTGAGTTTCATGTATCAAGTGGTTGTGATGGTTTCATTCCCTAGGAAACGGCAGTGACTCTTCACCCCTGTTTCAGGACAAACCCCGGGTAGCAATATACACTTTGATGTGATGCCTCCTATGTGCATATCCTAAGTAATGAGCTAAGACTGGCTACTGTCAGCTGGGTGCCTGTTTTAGCCCTTATTTCTCTTTCTAAGAGAAGAGGTACTTCTCTTTCTTGTCAGGGTTGGGGACAGGTCTCAGCATATCTATCAAATCATTTCTTTAAATATTAACAGTATTAAACAGGATTAGGAAACCCTCTAGGTATAACCATGACACACAAAGATGAGGTCCTTTCTGGTTCTTACTTTCTAGCAGGCCATCTACAGCAGGATTGTGTGACATGTATATGTGGGACGCGGTTACATCCATGTTGATATACCCTCCTAAAATGTGCAGAGTTAGCCCAACTGATAGTCTTAGGGTCAGTAAGGTGGGACAGTGATATGAATTGATTGTGACAAGGTTGGCAGATACTGCATTTGTATCTAAGCAGTGTTAAGTCAGGGTTACTGCAAAGTGCATGCAACACAGTGTCAGATGTCACAAGATTCTACAGGTTTGGGGCCCTGTGCTTTATTGCATTTTCTGTACATATATATATATATATATACATGTACATGTACATGTGATGTATTTTTTCTTTTCAAAAACGTAACAAAAAAAGAAAAATATTTACTGCCATGTTATCCAGACATTAAATGTTGATGTTCAGAAGAAAAACAAATTGAGGTGAGACATGAAAGAGGATTAATATATTTCCCATGTGATTAATTACCTGTATTAATTAATTGGAGTGGTTACACCTTTCAGTGACATGAACTTTCACAATGGGTGCATGAGGGATCATCACTGACCATTCACTCAATTGAAAATGCATGTAAATAGTATACAGTTACCCTGTTAACCCTCTTATTTCCATACCCATCAGTTAGTGACATGCAATGTAAATTGCTTTTGTGCTTTATTTTTTTGTCTTGTCTTTGTACTGTTTATGATTATAATTAAATAAATACACTGGTGAAACAAAATAGTGCGTCCTTGAACATTTTAATCAGAGAGTTCTGTTGCGGTCAACTTCCACAGATCATCTGTAGATTAAAGTTATATTCTCAGCCTAAGACAAAGCCTATTTTTGTGTGAGGTACATTATTTAAATTATCCATACTCAGCATTAGGATGACCTGATGTATGTGTCTTCAAATGTGTCTCTCTGATTTTGAAATGGAAATATTTGTCACTGAACCATCATTTTGTATTACAAACCATTTCACAAAACCCCAGATCAATATAGCAACACAAGAAACCTGTTATTTGGTGCATGTATATATGGCAATATAAATTAAGCAAAACAATAGGATGAGTAAAACATGAATTAAAAAAATTCATGGGTTTTTTGTTCGTTTTGTTTTTTGAGCTCGTGGTCTACACCAGTAGGAAATGATATGAATAATTAATTTAAATATATTTCAACTTTCCTCAACTTGGCACACTGTTCAATGAATAAAAAATGTTCTGAGACCTTTAATTTTTTCTTTTGAAAAAAAGAAAAATGGGCCTGCATAAAAATATTATAAAAATATGTATACAAAATGAGATATTGTCTCGACAGTAGCTCACAAAAAAAATGCTGTAGTTTTGCTTCAGATCTTTTTTATGTTCTGTAAATGCTTACTTTCTATATGATACTTGTATATTGTTTTTATGTATATATATATATATATATATATATATATATATATATATATATATAGGCAAAAGCGATCACACAAAGCTGGTGGTGCTTCAATGGAGGTCAAACAACATAGAAAAAATATCAGTGAGGTACCTGATAAATTTTGTCTTAAAAGACAGGTGATCTTGCAGTCTTTGAGAAGAGGGACTTCATAAATACGTGTGCGTATGTATACATATATTAATAAATATTTAAATTTGTAAAAGAAATATCAAGACTGGTCGTGTTCATAAATTAAAGGTACAGTATATTTGTCAGTGAGGTTTGTAACAATTTCCAAATCAAAGCAGTGACAATGGGCCATTCACCATACAAATCAGAATTAATGCAGATACAGTAAAACCTGTCTTAAAAAACCATCCCTTTTGATCACCAAATTATGGTCTCTCAAAACAGGTGGTGTCATAGCAGGTATAAATAACATGAAAGTACTAAGCACAGTGTCTTCAAAGATGATCTTTCAAGACAGATGGGATCTCATGCATTGAAGTGGTGTTTCAAGACAAGGGACTACTGTAGACTGTTGTTTAATGAGGCATCATTGACAGGTGAAACCTGTGTCAGTTATGTAATCATGCTACTTGAACATGTTTGCTGGTAGGATTTAGATGAACCATGACATATGCCTCTTTGCTTTTGTAGTCCTCAATAAAAGAGCAAAACTCAAGAATTGAAGTTCTTTGAACCTTTAATATATTGTGATAATACTTGTTATTACACCAGTAGAAGTACTAGATACATGTATGTGTCATTGTAAAATAATTAAACTTGGAATTGTAGATCATTCACTTGATACAGCAAGTGGCAGCATATTTTCTGTCTTCGACTCTTGTAATTGAAAAGCATTTTTTCTGAAGTCAAAAAGTTATGGTGCAAAGAGAAATATAGAGACTGAGCGAAAACAAGGACAAATGTACATGTAATTGTACTGATTAATTTATAGCTCTGCTTACCCAGGCCGTCGTAATATTTCTCTTAATTTCCGCTGTCACCCCATTGTGCAGGCATTGAATAGAGTGCTACATTAGAAGCAGGTCTGAAATGTCAACAGTTTCATGCCTGGAGTGACACAATTAATGGAGCACACAACAACAGCAGGCATCTGATACAGTGGGGGTAGACTTGGACTTATTTAATACACCAGTGACCACACCCGTTGTATACCCCCTAGGCTTGCAGGCAGCACAGTGAGATGCATTGTCACTCCATATTTTTTTTCATATCATATTCTACTGTTATTCTGAAAGTGTCTGGAATAGATGTGTATATTTGTGAAAACTCGAGTAGAAAAGAAAACATTTCATTTTTAGAGAAAAAATACTATGTAAGATAGGCAAAAGAGTATATACATGTACTGTTAAAACAGGAAAAAAAGTTGACTTTGGCTTTTAAGTTACAAAAGGGTTAAAGTGCCAGGTATGGACCTGAAAAGTCAGTGTCGAAAAAGGGAGACTGGGCTGGTTTTAATAAGCTCATGCAGGGAGTTAGTAATTTAGGTACAGCACAGAGGAAGTTTTAATCAAAGGTTGCTGGTCAAAGTTACGGACTTCTTTTAAACAACAGTGCGAAAGCAGTCAGCACATAACAAATAAATATCTATAGGAAAGAAAGATGGCTTGTTTAAAAAATGAATGTGTTTAATGTAATTTTAGCAATATACATTTCCTGTTTTAATGTAATCAGAGTAATTGTCTGATTAAAACATTGCCATGGAAAGTGAGGCATGAGGTATGTGTGATTTGATGGAAGGCAGGCAAACACTGATCACAAAGATGTGGCATCAAATGTATATTAGTTGTCAAGATATGCGGAATGGTCCCCATAATAATTAGTCATCAGATTTCTATTCCATTTATTACAATGCAACAGCTTTGGAATCCCAAAAGGGAACAGATTTTGCTTTTTGTTATATTTCCCACAATTAATGTGTGTATGAATGCAGTGATAAATCTTTGCATAACTGTATAGAAAGCTTTCATCAGTATTCACCCATGCTGGTCTTGCATGTGAAAGCCCCATTACTACTGTTGGTGAGGACCCTCCCCTTTCTTTCCCAACAACTCATTCCAGGAAAAAACTAGAGGAGTCAGGTCCATTGAAAATCCATAGCTGTCTGCATTTTGATTATCTGTGATGAATAATTACATTTAATCTTGGCATTTTGATGAATTACAAACACCAAAGTCGTCTATTTTCTGTCAAATGGCTACTGGTGATAGTTAAAATAGGGCATCTTGGAGAGTAATATGTATTGGAATGACTTTTAATTATTTAGTGTGACCAGGTACATGTATATATCCTTAACCTTACGTTAAACTCAGAAAGTCTGTGAGTGAGTGCAGGTACATGAACTTGAAATAGTGCTAGGTTATTACACCAGGTGTCACTGGTGGAATTACTATAGTAATGAGGTCCCTTTGTTTTGGATGCATTGACACAGCAGCTGCTAATGTTTGCACTTGTCAGGTGCCACATTAAGGCAAAATCTCAATAATTTCTAGCAAAACATGTGTCTTTGATTGTTTTCCACTTGAGCCCATGTTTACACATGGTCCCACAGTAAAGGACCAAAGGTAGACCTATCAATATTCATTTGGTCCTGCCAACTCTCAATCAATACCGAACATATGCCTAATACTCCATATACTGGTATGTCTTTGTCACCAGGATTGGTTATGAGGCCTTAGTTTCCACATATTGATATGTTGGTATAGTTTTCAGTATAAATTGCAATATTATTGGCATTATAAATAATGAAAAAAATATTTCCAATGTAATCATTGAACAAGCTCAGACAATAACTGGTTGCATAGTGTGGAGTACATCTATAGCCTGACAATCCTTGTAATTATTAATACTGTGATGCATGTCTGATGGAATTACAAAGCTAAGTATATGAGATAATATGTCACTTTTGTTTGATGCTGAAATATTCTCTTTACACTTTTGAAAGTAACTTTTAAAAATCTTATGTGAAGTATCCAGAAAAAAGAAACATGGTAAGGGAAATATGTATTTTGTCTTAAAATAATCAGCTCACTACTTTTGTGACAATGAGAGACTGTTTAAAAAGCCTTTAACTTGAAGTGATAGTTACTTGCATCAAACTTTGTGTCCACTGTATTTGGAGCAGGCAGGTTGGTAGTTATCAAACGAAACATAATCTTCATTGAGTGAGAAAAACAACTCATATTTCAAAAACTGTACAGTCATTTTAGTAGTGCTTTGTGAGGCTTCACCAACTAAAATATCATATTATCTTCCAAATGCCAGGTCTTATTAACAAAAAACATGCCATCAGCATTTCCATTTGTCAGGTATGTAATAACGTATAAAGGATTTGAACTAAGTCAAACAAAACTCCAGCTATTCTTGGAGTTCACTGTTCCATGTCCACACTGTCAAGTTAACATAGTTTTCACACTAATTTTTGTAACCTTTGTAGTTACAAAAGTAGTTTGACATGGGTGGAAGTAAAAGGTGCTCTATTATCATTTGCAGTTAGTTCCTTGTAATGGACATAATTGGTTTAACTTGAAAAACAGGCCGAGATAAAAGCACAAAGACAGCCTAATTGTAGTTACCTGAGCAGCGCATATGTCCCACTGCACAATTACCAGGCCTTCCATACAGCTATGATAAAGAGTCCCATTCACAATAGCCAATGAAAGCCCACATACGATTGGTTGGGAAACCAAACCGGCACGTGGCACAGACAAAAGGAGAACCCTGATTGGTTGCTGCCAAAGCTTTTGTGCAATGGTTGGCCGTGTGGGGATTTTCTCATGTTAATATTCATGAGCTGGCTGGAGTGTAAGCCCTGTCACAGGGATTATGCCACAGAAGGGCCTAGGCTGTGAAGACTCTGGTTGTTGTGTTGTTAGTTGTATGTTGTCTGTGTCGTATCTAGACCTTCATAGTTCTATATCATTGTTGTGGACGCAATGGTGGGAGGTGAGTGGACTACTACATTTTTCTGTAAAATATATAGCGGAGGGTTGTAGAGATACATGCTTGTCTGGCAGTCTGTAACAATAGCATTGTCCAGCATCTGGGCACTTAAGCGTGGCGCACACGCAGGGAATGACATCTGGGGGATTCAGACACAGAGAGATGTTGTGTATGATGCAGATGGGAACATTGGTTACAATGGGGTCAACCAAGTTCATTCAATTATTTCTTTGGTGTTGTTTTCTTTGATTATTGTATTTTTATCCCTGTATCAAAAAGATTGACAATTTGACTGTTGGCTGGCAAAAAATGCTGATGAAAATGAACATGTTTCTGTGTAGTGTATGTGTATTACACCATGAAAATTGTGCGAATAGTGAATTGTGTGAGAGTGCGTAATATTGCTGCTGACAATGGCAGTGGTGACCTACAGAGAGGGCAAAGCATGATAGATATGATGTAGCAGGAGCAATGGCAGTACACTGTATGTACTTTCTAGCAGACAAGAGTCAAAGATCTGTCAGACACATACACACATGGTAACCTTGTGCAAATGCCTCAGAATTGCAAATTGGTGATTACCAGTGGCCGGGAGCCGAGAGTTCACTGACAACCACTGGCAGCATGGATTATTATAAATGAGAGTAATCATTGAAGGCCAAGCCACTCAAGTGGAGAAAATAGACTGGGTCAGAAAATGAACAAAGGACTACGCATATATTGAATGATATACAACGTGAGCATCTCATACATACGTTCAATGGTGACGTCGACAATTGGGCACTCACATGGATGTATAATATTGTTATCTGTAAGAATTCGCTGCCATAAATCAGTGCTTATCAATGGCTGACCTGCATGGCTTTTGCCCCATGCATACACAAGTGCATATTACATACTCATTGGAATAATACACATTATTTTATTAAGAACACGTACACTTCCATAATACATGGTGGAAATGTGGAAATTTGTTATTGCAATTTTATATAAGTGATGGTTGGCAGTCTTTACAGCATGTTTGATAATGTCATTTATATTTCACAAGTGACAAGGTGACCAGCATATTACAATATCTGAACCAACTAAGTGTTATGCTTTACTGACCACTGAAGCCTACTGCCCTCTGCTCAGTATTTCACTCCTCCACTTGGATCTCAATATCAATTTATTTTGTGCAATATTCATTTGACTTGGGGCCCATTAACTTGAGCCAGCAGGCATAAGTGGGATATTGCAATGGAAACCTGGATTATTTACTGAAACTCTTGAATTTAGACAGCTGGACCAACAATGGACTTTTGTGATAAATGGGTGCTCTGGTAAGCATGGCAGCAGCCTTCAGGTCTTATCAGTCTGAGGTGCACTGTCTCCTGGGCTTGTCCAGATTTTAATTACAATTTTATCAATTCTGAAAATGGTATCAGCTGTACTGAGGGTGCCACTCCTGCCTCCCAATGAGATCAGTACCGTGATTCACATACAGAATGGCTGGGATTTTATGTGCGCCACATAACATTTTTCAACCACATTTCTGCCAAGATCAAGCTACCCAAAAAGCAATTGATGGTCAACAGAATGGTGCTGAGGAGGAATTATAGTACAATCACCAGCTTTTAAGAACACAGCACAATTTCAAGAGTCATTGCAGATAGATTTATTGTTGTCAGCTGTACATGGTATTAATGACTGGTTTGTGAAATTGGTTTCATTTCTGACTGTTTCAGAGGACAGGAAGTTATTTGTGGGCATGCTCAACAAGCAGCAAGTGGAGGATGATGTGCGGCAGCTGTTTATGCCCTTTGGAGCAATAGAGGAGTGCACAATATTACGGGATCAAAATGGCAACAGTAAAGGTAAATTTAAACTCAATCCCTGTATGCTTGTAGGCAAACTTAGATTGGCTGCATACGCGCAAAGCAATGCAACTGACAATTTCCTCGAAATGTCACCATCATCACCTCCTATAGTCACAGAAGACCTTTAAAGATAATTCTCATTGGCATGGTAGCATAGTGTCAGTTGTGTGAATTAAGCATCCTTGGTGAGTCCATTGGATGGCAGCTTAATGGATATTATAATGTGTGGGCAAAACTGCAAAGTTACATTAGTTCCTATCAATGAAATTTATGTGTTGATGAATTCGTAATCATGACAGTAGTGTTCCAGTCGTCCTTGTTTGTAATTCCTGTCAAAGACTGTGTAATGTTTGAATTGTGTTCTGATGGGGTTATGCAGCGCGATTATGTAAATGTATGTGACTGCATCAAAGATTAAAAATTGTCGGACGCACGCCTGTCATTGTCCCAGCACATATGAAAATGATTGTCCATTTAAAATTCAGGCACTGAGGCGATGTTTTGTTTGTCGTATTGACCTTGGACCACATCGCTCCAGTTTGATCTGCCTACTGCACTCTATAATAATATTGCATGCAATATCCGGAATGGATTTAGTCTCCAGTGGGCATGTTGTGGCGGTCAGCGACTTGACAGTAGGTTGTGTGTACAGTAAGGCCTGCCACTCCAACGCCTGGATTCTCATGAATAAAACCAGAGCTGGCTAGGACACTTTGTGTGGACCAAGGGGCTCTACATTTGCCAACACTTGTGGTTCATACACATATAACCACTTGTCTTTGTATGGTCATTGTTCTTGTCATAGCATCATGTGAGGAGTGGGCAAGGTGGGACAGAGAGGGTGGGTGGGTGAGTGGCCTGGCATGGTGTAAGTACATACTGCACATACAATAACCCTAAGTGGCTCTGTCCTCATTGCATCCCCAGTGTAACTCAGCCAGCAATGCAGCTTCCATATTCACAACTTTGTCATGTGGCCTGGGTGAAAGTGAAGGCAGGGCAGGATAATGGGAGCATGGTAGCTTTTTATATTGCAGCTCATGCCGCTCAGCATTAATAGTCAATCCCAATGTCCACTAGCAAGGCCCTCTGTGCTTGCTCTCTTTGTCACTTAGTCATTGTCATCTTCTATTTATTTTAGGTTAATTGAAACTGAACCCAATTTCCATGGTGATTTCATGGCAGTTTCTTTGCCACTGGTGAAATCATTTCTGGGCACATATTAGGGGCCTGAGGGACCCAATCACAGTCAGTGCATTCCTAGCATGTGAAATGACACTAACCCCCCACCACATGCCGATCAAGTTTGATTACAATCCTGAGACAAATTGGAGTAGTAATTTAAAGCACATAAAACATAATGCTCTGCATGACAGAGGTAGCAGTTTTCTGCAGCAGCATGTGCTCGGGGTGTTTGTACTTTGCCTTTCAGATAAACCTGTTTTCTCCCTCCTGACGCAATTTCCTACAAATTTCTGCCAAGTAACATGATTGAAAAATACGCATTTGGGCTGTTTCCCTCAGAAAAGCAAGCTGACACATTCATATCCGAGTCTGTGATTTAATTCCAAATCTATTTGTTTACGCTACAGTTTGCAGATTGATGTGGCATATTGCATCCTGGGAGTTTATAATATGGAGCACTAACAAAGGCACCAGGGTATATGTGCATATGTGGGATTTCAGTTTGAAATGTCCTTTTATTGCAACTAATTATGTGGCTTTTAAAGCTTGAGTTGGATAGAAACTTTGCAGAGCTGTATTGGGGTACCCATTGTTGTTGTATGGCTTGGGTACAAACAATACAAATGCATGCATGGCCACAGCCACAGGTCACTTTCACCTTCAAATGCCCACCTGTCTCTGTAACACCACTGGGCCCAACTGTGCATCGCTTCTTTCCCGACCAGAAGGACAGGAAGAAATGGAGGCTGTGGCCAACACACAGGTTGCCAGGTGTATAAGTGCTCTGACACTGTGTACCCATTAACTGAGTTGATTATCGTGGCCCAGGTAGCAACAAGAGTGGGTGGGGAGCTGCGGTTACCTGGGGCTCTGTCAGCTGACAGTTTGCTGGGCATAAGGGACCCAGCATCAGGAGACAGCTGGGCTGGACAGCCAGGCCAGGTGTACTCCCAAAACCCGAGACCTTAACAAGTGAGCTGTGACCCCCGACTCTGCCCCTTCAAACAATGAGACACAAGAGACAAAGCCCACTGATGCCAACACCCCCTATTATGCCCATTTGAACCTTGTCCGTTGAATTTCCATTGAATGCACATTTTGTCAAAAAGGTCTCTGCAAAAAGGAGGGGTCTTTTTCCCCCCAAAAAGCTATTATCACACAGTGTTCCCCTGTGCATTCATTAAAGCTCAATGCATATGTACAGGTATGAGTGTGCCAGTGTGTGGCTTGTAAAATATACAGACAAGAAGTATTAGTATTGAAAGCTTAAATCTTAATCATGAAGGCCAGAATCAATTCATTGTTTAATTCCAGGGTCTGTTTCTGCTACCTATCTCATTTGAATCTGTTTTGAGTTCTCAGTTCTGCACAAGTTCAAAATCTCGTTTCCCTATTGTGTCTTGTGTTTGTGTGTGTGTGTTTTTTTTTTTTTTACCTTTCTGGGTCAGTTTTATTGATAGTGAACACAACCAGTAAATGCACACATCCACCAGCAGCTGGTGTCCTCACCTGTCGTAACATACAATACATACAGGTATATATACATAACAGTAATGTACCCAGACAGGACACTGACAACTCTGGCTTGGAAGATAAAAAGCTTTTCATGTATTAGGAAGAACAAATATTTGTACAACACTTTATCGATATAGTACACAGGACAGCTAGGGGGCTGTTGTAACACTAAATAAAAACTTTATATTACACATATGGTAAAGTGCTTATTGCACTGTGAAACTTTCCTATTTTATCATGTATTATGTATTATTACTGCCTCATAGCAGAATGCTTTATACGTTTCTTGCAGAAGTTGATATGTGACTCAGATTACATACTGGTATTGCCACAAATACAAGCAGCTGCCTTCCTGTCATGGAATACATAAGATGATAATGCAAATGATCCCAAAATAATGATGTGCAATTACTAGGTGCTCATTGCAATCCACTGTACAGAACTTACCTTTTTATTCCTCTCCCAGGGGAGAGAAGAATCATTCTGTTTGGGTTTGTCCATGCATCCTTCTATTCCTCCATGATGTCCAGTAAATGTTCATTACCACAATATCGCAAAAATACCAGTGCAGATTTTACTAGAATTTGGTACAAAAGTAATATGAACTCCTTAGAGGTATGGGGTCACTATGGCGTATTTATTAGTGTGATCTATGAAGTGATTAGCAAGGTCAGCTTTTTAGAGTGGTCATTTTGGGGGCAATTGGCCCTCAAATGTGTCTTGTAATCATAACAAAATTTTAATCACACTTAAGTATATGATGTTTTATGAATGTTCATGACCTACTTTTCTGTAGTCATGATCTACTTATCATGAAATATGTTTTAATCCATAAGGGCCCAGTCAATTTTTTTCAGCATTTTTACAAGTGTGCACAGGGTAAATTGATGGGGAGGGGATAATACCCCATGTACACTTTTTTTGTCATGTGTAAAGGTGCTGATTTTTTTTTTCATTGAAGATTTTAAAAAGTAGGCTTTTTCAAGATTTTAAATGGTATTTTTTTCTTGAAAACAATCATGCAGATAGAGATAAATATCATGTAAACTGTAGACTTTCAATGTAGTCAACAGAAATGTTTCATACATACAGTTTGCAGTGATTTTATCAACATAACTTCACAAAATATACAGATGAAAAATATCACAATGAGCAACAGTACAGGTTCCAACATACAAAATTTTTGAAAGCTTTGTCAGAGCTTAAAAAGTTCTGATTCATCACACATTAATCCAGTTGGTATGTTCCTAGAACAGAACTTCACTAAATCCTTTAAAATATATTAACATAAGGCTCCAAAAGTGTGTTGATTTAACTATAATCTCAATGGCAGATGTGCACTTTCACTTGCAGTTCTTCAAGCTGCTACTAGATGGTGCACTATGTATTCCTTGAAGTACACAATCCTCTGTTATAAAATTAAATGACAAGTAAAATGCAATAAAACAGAAAAATCACTGTGTGAAGAAATACATAGCTTCGATTGAAGAACATAGATTGAAGTGTTTAAAGAAAAAAAGATGAGAATGAGGACACCATATTTTATCTTTTAGACTTTAGCGAACACAGGTTGTCCCCTACAATCAACATCATTGACATACTAAATCCAAGGGGGAGGGGTCTGAAAAAGAGTACTCTGTGTACTAATGTGAAAATGCTGAAAATTTTGACTGGTCCCTAACTTGAAAAAGATTTCAGCAGATTTTAGCAAAATTGAGTTTCATATGTAGCTCAGGAATATGGATATTTTAACTGCATCTACACTTATCCCAAAATATTGTCAGACGGTCAAATATATAGTCATCCAAAAGAGAGGTGTTTACAGACATGCACACATGTTCATACGTCGTAGTGATGGACTCATAATATGAGTGAGTGCTTTATGTCCTTGACCTTTAAGGCAGTTGTCACCACTAAAAACACTGCTTCAACCTCAAATGTGTTCTTCCATCAATAAGAATGCCCATACAAAAATTTGCATGAGGGTTTCAGCATGTGTAAAGATTGTACAATTCTTATTCTGTCTTCCTCAAAGGTCAGCTAGGCTGTAGGTAAACATCCTTTACATTGTGTCGACTTGTGCTGATTAATCTAATGAGAGTGATGTTAACAGTTGGGAGCATCATGGTTGCTGGGGCACTGTTGAAATACATTGTTCAGTTGGATTCTGGTCATTATATGCCTCACTTGCTTTATTCTTCATCGGTGATAGGAGGGTCACACCAGGAATTTAATATTGTTTAAAAAAATACAGAGCTCTTGTTCTGAGTTTAAAGGGATGTCATCAGCATGATTAGTGTCTCTAACCTATTACCTGGCCTCCAAGTCTCCTGATAAAGCTAGAGATGCCCTGCTTTTTGGCCTTGAAAATCACTTGGATTTTCCTACATGTTTATCATGCTATAGCACTCCATGTTGAATGACCAGGACTCCCACTTTTTATAACATGTTGTAACAAACTTTACAATTTCCCTGTGTTGTGGTGCAAGGAGCCTCTGCTACTATCTGCTAATGTGCTTTTCTTCATAACTCAAGTTTCGGCTAATTCAACTTGAATTGAATTGTGTAGATAGTGTGTGAATAGTGACTTTTTTAATCATGCACACTTTATCTCTAAATATTGAAAGGCAAGGTCATATGGAGGGGAGACAAAGGGGTGATGCAAAGGGGAGGCATAAATGTGAACATATGTGTTCACACTTCCTTCACACTGTCTACAAATGAGCCTGAAAACCCCATGCTCAAGAAAATGCCAAATTCAGGTCCTGATTTTTTTATGATGTAGATTAAAACTGACACAAGTCACAGGGACTTGTGATGATGTTTCACAGGTAAAGTAAAGCCCAGGATGATGTTAATTTTGGTAATATTTATGGTGCTTAGAGGTCTGTGACACGTTTGTGGGACAGAGTATAAATTATTATGTAGTGAATGTAGGCCAAATAGCTGAAAACCAATCTATTTCTTTGAATAGTCCATTCACAAACAATTTATATGTTTATATGGAATGAAAATGACAAAAGTCAGATGTTCAAATGTGTGAACAGCACCATGTAACTGTAACATACTGAAATTGTAAAACAGTACAATGGACTGCTTTGTTGATATGGAGTAAGGGTAATACAAAAAATACCAAAATAATGTGCAGAAATTAAAATTCAAAATTTTCACCTTGTTTTAACGTGAATAAAGAAAAAAAATCAGTTAATCATTTCAGTTTTATATTCATAAATGTTAAGTACCTGCTGAAATCATACCCCCAAAAATGATAAATAAATAAATAAATGAATTCATAATTAAATTAAAATGAAGTTAAACAAAATTAAAATGAATGAAATGAAATAAAATGAAATATTGTGAAATAAATTTTTTCTCATAAAAATACTCATTATTTACATTGTATAATAGACACAAGAATAAATTTTGTTATAAAATGCTTTTGATATGTCATTCCTCTTTAGTTCTATAAACAAAAGGGATGCAAAACAGAAAACAGTAAGTAAAGTTTCACACTTTAAGAAGTCAAATATGGTATGCTCGTATTTCATATATGACTATTAATACTTTTTAAATTGACAGGCTCCACCTCTGTACTCCCCCACGCCACCCCCATCACATGCCTGGCACACGACAACCTGCTTCCTTCAAGTTGTTCACCACATATCTATGCATGGCCACCTTCTGTTCTCTGTTCAAACCATGGAGTGTCCATCCCAAGTGACCCATAATCAATTTTTCATGCTAACTGGTGTTCTTTTCTTTTGCTTGTTTTTGTGCTGGACAGGGGTTGAGGTATATTAACTGGTCTGGCCCTTACAATGTTAGCCTTCATGTGGACAAAAGCACATGTTTATGAGAATCAGTAATGCACACAATACATCAAGGATTGGTAGTTAGGCAGGGTTAGCACCTAAGTGTTTTCATGGATTTTCTGTCATGCTGTGGGCACACAGTTTGAAATATTGGCACAAACTCTGTAAGAAGAGCACTGTAAATGCATTAAAGCAAATCAAACCTAATCAATATAACTTTTTCATTGAATAAATTATCTGGCATCCTTCGTGCAAGGGAATTCTCAAAAATGGTGACTTTTTGTGGTTTTGATACCCAGTTAATGTTGCGTCACATATTTCTATGCCAACAGAAAATCTGCATGATGAATCAATTGGAACATCACTGATCAAAATTCCAAGTTTGAGCATCACATAGGCATACAAGGGGTTATTGAATTATGTGAGATATAGAAGTGATTTGTCCAGTCCATGGTAAAAATGTAAGATGATGATAATAATCCCTAAAGCAGTCACTGGTCAGAGAGAATAAAACATGAGTCAGATTATGTGATCATTGGGAACGAATATATGCAGCTAATACAATTTATACTGTGGTGTGGAACATGCAGAACAATGGGTTTGAGTTGGAGCTATTGATTTTGTGGCATTCAGTGGATATGGACACCCAGTAGCAACATTCTTGTTGTGATTTTCACTTCTATTGATGAAGTCAGGAAATGCTTTCACTGAAACTTTTCTTTCATTGGATTGTATTCATGCCCACCTTGGAACGAATGGATTTTCACTCTAAAGGAAGTCCTTTTCTTTCTGGATGCATTTTTTTGTGTTCATTATATGAAGTGAAATCAGATCTCATCTGTGTAACTAGCTATTAAAGTTGATTCCTTTTCAAAAATTGCCATGACAGGCTGCTTTTTTGAGCTTTGGTCAATAGAGATAATCTTATCCCATGGAATATTTTCCTTGCTGAACCGCATGCTGCTGAGTAACTTCCAGGATAAATGGACACCAGTTCCACCACAAAATGGGGGGAGGGGGATGATTAGACACACCGTTATCAAATGAGGGCATACAGTATCAGTAACAAGTCTGTCAATGCTGTCCTGAAGAGTTTGATTCATGGGATATCTTCTGGATGATGACAGAACATTCATCAGGTTTCAAAGCATTACATTAAAGTATCCTGCAGGCATGAACAGTGATGTCTCTCAAAGCCAGTGGTCAACAACAAATAATGAATAATGAAAGGCTACATTCCCGGCTAGCTTATGAAACTAATACACAAAGTCTACACATCAGATTCGTATTTCATAGATTTTCACTGATATGTAAAGTGGGTCCAGATGAAAAAAAAAAAAATGCAGTCAACACCAGCCAGATCCTTTGTTGTCATAGGAACAAGAACATGCTATGCAATAAAAGTATGATAGCATTATACCTTATTTTCTCAGTGATCACGAGAAAAAAAGAAAAATAGATATAAATTATGTCCTGCTACCTGTGCAGCTCATTATTTCATTCAAATGGCAGTGGTTGATAACTATCCTGATGAGATATCAGACAATAGTGTAGAAAATTAAGGTGACATGTAGTTGCTGTGGTAACGGACACAATAGTCTTGTTTGGCGGTGAAACCTATACATATGTAGAAGACAGATGAAGGTCCCAGGTTGAGGACCCCTTTGTTCCATGTGTAGTATCATAAATGGTTGCAAAATTATAACGACACAGACATGAATTGATCATGTGCACTGTGGGGAATGTATGAGACATGGCCCAACACAATACAGTCACCTTCATATAGCATGTTAAACATTACATCTAGCATTAATTGTTCAAACCTGTTTCAGCAGGTAGCCACCAGCCTAACAAAATACCTGAAAATACACTAGCAGCTTTGATCATTATTTTGCACTATTCACAATAAAATCAACAATGCATTTATTTGGGTGGGATTTGAAACCGTGTTTCATTAATTGATATGTTGAAATCCATGTTTGTATAGGATTTGGCAAGACAAAAAAGGTTTAGGGTTGCAGTATTTCTGTGGTATATGTAACACCTGCTGGGACACCATGTTTACTAAGGTGTATCAATTGAATAATGTATCTGTGAGACTGTCAGGAGACACAGACTGTCTGATGGCTGGTGTGTGTATGTGTGTGTACAGTGTGATGATACCAGGCTGACACTCCAAGCAGTTACACAGCTTTACTGAGGCAAGCCATGTTTGGGGGATGATTGCAGGGGACTAGAGGACAGGAGACTTGTCTGGGCACCCAGTTATTATGATTGATGCCACCTCAATAACCAGTTTCAAATTTGTGCAGGATCTTCAGTGCAGACAGAAAGGGTCCATTAGTAGCCACATGAGTAATGGCCAGTTTGCATCAATTTTTAATGTTGTCCTTTAATGTGTGTAAAGTGCTCAAAATGTCAGTATTGTGAATAGCCATGCTAATAAGGTGCACTGCAACCCCTACTGCCATTACTATCCTTGCCACAAGGACACTGCTATGGTGATCATTCTGAGTCAGCTCAGCCTTTTATACACTGGTCATATCAATGTCAACTGTTAATAGGTGAACCCTGTACCAATAGGTACTGTTGTATGATGTTGACTTTGCCAAGGAACTACTATTCTGTCTTTACCTAAAACATGTGCCCACTTTGGGCTGGGGAAAAACTGAAGACCCCCCACCCCCACCCCCACCCCACCATGTTATCATTGCTTAAATTTCCAGATTTTGTGCTGTAATCTAAACATAGGTACCTAATTTGTAATGTAAAATTCATTTTTTTGTGTGTGTGAATTTGGCATGGATTAAGAATACTACCATTAATATTTGTTTCATGTAAAAGTAGCTACCACAACTGGTACGCACCAGAAAAATGGTATTCCTTTAAGAATAGATTATACAATGTCAGTATGGCTTCTCTAGGTCAGCTATCCCTTCTGGACAGATACTGTATAATGTCAGTATTGATCCTTAAGTCTGCAGTCTGTGATGTGCTACACTGTTGATTCTCTGTTTGTCCAATAACTGTTCTGCCCACAGAAGTAGTATTGTTCATATTGCTGTGTCCCTGATCCACAAAGTATGTGTGCTGTCCCAACAGTGGTAGATAGGAGTCTGCCATGCTACTGTACAGCCATTATCAGCAGTTGTCCCATGTTGTTTGTGCCTCAGGGACAACACTGTGTTACATTGGATTCCATGTGAGAGCTCCATAATACCATTATGGCACACATGGCTTCAACACACGTCATAAATGTAAATATCTTGCTGTGCACATTTCGGGTTCCCTCTGCTCAAGAAGCCATTAGCATAAGTTTATTTGATTTGGGGGTAAATGGAGGAAAACAAAAGAAAAAATGTGTGCAAGTCTTTTTTTTTTGTTTTTTGTTTTTTTTGTAAAAATGCTTCAATCCATATTTACAGGCACTAAAACACAAAATTGTTGACATGGGATTTGGTGAAATTCAAGTGTAGCTTTTCCTTGTATAAGACAGCCCAAGCAATTTGGCAAGTGCTGCCAGGCTTCGCATGTCAGTCATTTGTCTTATGTTGGCATAATTGTGATGACTCAGTCTCTTTTGCTGTTACATTGGATGACTCTTCCTCTGGCTCTGCATCACAATGTGGTTTCCTTGGCTTCACTATGACTCAAGGTTGTCAGCAACAACCTGTTCAGCTGCAAGCAATGGATCGTGTGTGTGTGTGTGTGTGTGTGTGTGTGTCTGTGTATTTTTTTTTTTTTTTGGACGACACAGACCCACTTGCAATATTTTTCACCAGGAGCTGTGATTCACACACTGCTTGCTTATGGATTTGTGCTCCATTTATCACCAGGCCAAATATCTTCCGGATCAGTCTGACTACCATCAGTGATGGGCTAAAACTATCTGCACTTCAGGATGTACCATCTGATTGCAATAAAGCTCACCTCTGCTGGGAATCACTTTATGGGATTCCACAAATGGTTTCCATGTTCTTGTGGCACTAATAGTCTGTCTTTGAGTTGCTTCAAGGTATGATGTCACTGTGCAGTGGCAGGTCGGCACATTTGCCTAGCCCAGTGGGTATACCCAGTATGCTTAATGGAAAAGCCTCATAGTGTGGGCTGACTGCGTTGCTATACCTTGTATGCAGGCAGTCAATGAGGTCAATGCTACATTGCTATTGTCTTCGAGGCTAAAATAGTTATTGCTGCGCCAATGGAATCACAGTTGAAGGTCATTAGTCCTTGTGGAGGTCAACATTGCCATTGTCTGCCAGGCCAGTAAAGCTATTCTTGTGCCTTTGAATTTTGCTGAAGGTCATACACTCTTTGTAGAGGTCTGCATTGCTGTTATGTGCCAAGCCTATATTGCTGTTGCTATGTCCATTATAATTGTAGGTCATTATTCCTTGTGTAGGTCTACAATGTTGTTGTCTGCCAGGTCTATGTTGGTATTGTTGTACCCATTGAACTACATATGAAGGCCATTACTCCTTGTAAAGGGTCTACATTGCTATTGCCTATCGGCCAATATAGCTATCAGTGTACCCATCTGCCTATACAAGTGAAGGACATTGCTCTTTGTGGAAGTCTACATTGCTATAATTATCTAGGCCAATATAGTTAGTGTACCTGTCTAGCTATAAGCGAAAGACATTGTTCTTTTCAGGAGGTCTACATTGCAATTGGCTGTCAGGTCAAAAAGCTATCACTGTACCTATCTGATGTACTACAAGTGAAGGACATTGCTCTTTGTGCAGGTCTACATTGCTATTGTATGCCAGACCAATATAGCTGTCACTGTACCCATCTGACTACAAGTGAAGGACATTGCTGTCTGTGGAGATCTATATGTTGCTATTGTCTGTTAGGCCAGTACTAGTATATAGCTATTGCTATACCCCTCCAACTGCAGATAAAGGTTAACGCTCCTTACAGCAATGTAGGCCATCTTCTTCCCTGACAGTTTGGTATTCATACCATCAATGTGCAAAATTATCAAATTGGACGTATCTATGGCATTATGTATACCATCTGGGGACACATTGTGCTGACACTGCATTCAACTTTTGATTGAAGAGCAGAGGGATTTAGTGCAATTGTATGGTGCAGTAATATCAAATAGCTCATAACTTACTGCTGCCTCAGTGTTATTCAGTGGGTCATATTCCTCTCAAACACACACTGCATCCATTTGCAAAAAGCAATAACAGTTTTATAACACTGCAAGAAAATTCACCAATGCAGAGAGGTCATCCACTTGTGAAGGTTTCCAAACTAGGTCCCTTGGCTCACAAATGATTACTAAGGCTTCAAAAACAAGACAGAAATTTATATTACTTGCCAAGTTGCCAGAGTTTTCACCTTTTTGAGTATGCAGGCATTGATTAATCATGCAACCATATGAAGTTGGGGCTTGACTTAGTGATATTGATTGCAGTATGATTTGTCAAACCATAAAAATACAGAGGAAATGACAGTCTTGTGAGATTGATGGATAAAAGGTATTCCATTGCCCAGTTGTATCTCTGTAAACATGAAGCTGTACATATGAAGCCTGTATGCTGTATTTTGTGTACAGCTGCAGTGGTTGTGTCCTTTCATCATTGAGTCAGGCAGGCCTCATTTATTCTGGTGATCATTGTCTGGGTGAACTTTAAATTCAATGGTAGGTGAAGAGTATAGAGGATGTTAAAATTACCACTTTGGCTTTAATCCAGACACATAGTGTTAAGCCGTCAGAATATTGCAACCTAGCAATACATATTGGCAATGGAAATAACTGAAAAGTTGATGGGCTATATTGAGTTACTGAGAAGGGGTGATGTGCTTATGATATATTGATTTTACTGATTGAAAGAGTTGGTATGGGACTGCCAACTTCATATAGATAATTAAATATTGGACTGTGGAGACAAGTGCATGGTAAGACTGTGCAACCTACAATATGATGATTTAGTTCATCAGGTTCTATGTTTGGCTATGTACAAGTGTACCTAGACATAGATGTAGGAAGTGCCGATGGCTTAATTAGACTGGGAAATGAGCTATTTTGAAAAAGAAAAAATGAGCATCAAGATTCAGTGTGCACTATAATTTTAACAGTACAGTAAAACTGTTTTGAGAGACCACTGTGAGGACAGACCACCTGCATTTTCAGACTATGTTTACCATGTCCCTTTTGCCATCTTTCCCATGTTATTACACCTCTGGTGAGAGACCACCTGCCTTATGTGACCACTTTTTAGCATGCCCTAGGGGTGGTCTCTCAAAACAGGTTTTACTGTATATACTCCCTGTTATTCTTGAAAATGAATGCAGGTGACAGTGATTTGCTTGTTTTTGTTGTTTTTTGGGGTGGGTGGGGGTGGGGGTGTTTTGTATTTTCCAGCGGCATAGTTTCAACATATGCAGATAAAGGTCATGCTGTGAACCTGTTAAGTTTTGACTTGGTGTAGATAACTGAAAATTGGTAGCAATATGAGATGATCTTTTGTGCAAGTCATCTCCACATAATGTAAGAAAAAGGAGGGAGGGTCATCTGATTCAGTCTTGGTCAAAATGATGAGATATAGTGGAAGTTGATGAAGCATATAGCATGTAGAGTGCAGGGGGCCATTGGCCTCTGTGTATTTGTACAGTGACCATATGACACCATTTGCCATTCTATGTGCATATATATTGCTAGTTTGGCAACCTACAGCTTTGTGCCAAACACGCAGAGAAAAATCCCAGGAGGGAGATTTATTTGCAAATAAGACACGTGGCCTTCTGACCTTATATATCTTCATGGTACAAAAGTGAATATTTAGGGAAAATGAAAGACATGACAGCTCATAAAGTGAAGAAAATCCAATTTAGCTATATTGAACACAAGAATATATAGCTCATCTATTTCCCCAGACTGAGAAGAAACAACTTCAAAGGATCTAAAATGCACCTCTGTCCATGAAGGAATCAATCTTTTTTACCTGAATTTGGACTAGACTTAAGTCCGATGAACCATCACATCTTGTTTTAAATGCAGACTGCATCTGCAGCAAGAGAAGACCTTGGAGGTCATTGTTGGAGGTCACACATGCATGCTTCATAAAGCCTGCATGCCGCTTTGATAAAAACCTTGATGAATACACTAAATGACTTTGTGGTTTATTTATGCCTTATTACATGTACATGTAACACAATGCATGAAGCTACCCATTGATTCTGCTGGCCACTCTCTGATCTGTCACTTCAATGGAGGGCATTATTCACGATTAACTTGCTAGTATTGACAATTGCTTAAGCTTGGCTGGGTGGACATGGATATGTCTTGCCCTATTGCCCTTGCCAGTCTATCACTTCTCACCTCATTTCCATGATCCACTATTGGATTGAGGGTGTCAGTTTGGACTGATTGCTAGGTAGGCCCACTGATCTGCCAACCCTCCAGTATTTCCATATAGATAATATACTTGCATAACTGGCACAATGATGTGCAATCACCAGCATATAACTTCGCCAAAAGATGGCTAAGATAATTTGCATGCAGAAATGGTGTGTCGTGGAGTTCATTCAGCGATACCTTCAAATAAAGTCTTGCATGACATGGATCCATATGCTTATTTGTCAAATTGATGTTCTTTATGCCTTATAGCCTCCTTGTGTCATAGAGCTGGCTTTATATCAAACTGCAGGCAGTCTTCCTAACTACGTAATTGACACTTTCCGATCATACTGCGAAGATGTTCCCCGGGCATTTTCTTGAGGTTGATAAAAAAAAACTATATTACTTTTTGCAGATATTTAATTAGCATTTTAATTTTCAATTTATGTTACATTGGCAGATCATCTTGTGCAAATGGCATATTAATTTGATGTAAGAATGAACTTAAATGATTTGAAAGAAAGAGCAGACTTATGATAATGTTAGTTTGATTCCCACATATGTAAGAATACATGTGCCTGTAGAGTTGAATTACCTGTGCTAAGACAAATACCAGAACATATGAAAATTAAAAGCACAGACATATGTTATGCCTTGTACACACAAAATCTACATGTACATGCCTGATGAGTTAGTTCTAAGCAAAGCACTTATTTCATACCATATTGAAAATTTTATAATTTAATGAACTTTTTTTTCTGATAAGGTATTATCATTTAGCAGATGGGTACATGAGGTGTATTCAGAGTAATAATAAGTGTGTTATAAGTGATCAGGACTGTCTGCGATGGAGACTGCCAGACAGCATGTCTCAAGGGTGCTACACTGCAAGTTTGTTTGGCTGTGTCTGGCCTGATAAGAGCACCTGTATGCATCCACTGCAAAGTGTGTGTAGGTGGAATATGCCTTGTAGGTCTTTGGTGTGTCCATGCATGATAATGAGCCGGGGTCTTTTTCTGCTGGTTAGCTGGAAATTGAATTAAGAGCAGAGGTCTTTGGTCTGGTCATCAAGGTCTTGTGAAGGCAACATTGTGTGAGGCAGTTGGCCATAAAAAGCCAGTTTCTTCACGTACATTGAAGGTGTGATTCATCAGAATCAAGGAAAGCAATGGCCACTCATGAGGGTTTAGGGCCAGGAAGGAAGCCATACTTTAGCATTAGTCTGTGAAGGTCAAGATGAATTTAATGGGAAGGACAAGGCTAGTGTTGACTGTGAGGGCCTACTGAGTAAGCCAACAAGCCTGCTTTGTTTGCATGCTTTTCTATGACATGCCCTAAGGACCCACAATCTCAATGAATATTGACCGCCTATTCCTAGTATGGCATCAAATTTCATCAGTTATGACAAGAGCAAAATGCCCATACAAAACAAAGCAAAAGTAAGTCTCAAAGCACAGTATTAATGCACCATGCACCAAAGCCTATCAGCCTGGCTCACATGAGTGGTATACATGTCTCTTTCAATATTCCTTGGATAATGGCAGAGTAAATTCAACCAGTCAGTCAATAGATGCATTATCTGTAGAGGACATATATTGACCTAAAGATGGCCTTGAAAGCTATAGAATGTGTTCAGGATATTACATGCAACACCATCTCTTGAATTGTCAAAGGAATGAAAGCTGCATGAGACACAAACTATTCTCCACATTTGTCATATTTTAAAGACAGCCTAATTGACAGTCGTACATAATTGCATGCCATCCAGTACTGCATGATGAACAAACAATTAATGTTGGTCTCATTAGGAAATTCTGCTGCCCTTGCAGGTAACCATTGTGAGATATCCTGGTAGTTTCACCTCCTGCATTACAGCATTCATTGCAGTTTTTGTTGAGACTGAATATTCAGCAAGAAAGAACGGGAAACTAGGATGTGGGTTGCCTTAAGAAATATTAATGAAATATCTAAGAATGTGTGCCAGGTCTGAGCCCACAAAGTAATAACCAGATGGAGAAACAGAGTAAAGCATGGCATGTTTCAATGGTGCTGGCTGTCTCAGTTGAGAATGACTTCATGACACTTCTCTATAGATCTGTGGCAAGGTCTGGTTGTAAGTGTCCAATAACTCTGACATAGTTGCCAGAAATATCAATTTATAGGGCCAATGAGCAATATGCCACTAGGGCTGATCAGTCACAGATCTTGTGGAGGTTGCTGCTGGTGCAAGACCTTGGCTGACCTGTGTGCTGTTGTTGTTTGTCCATATCACCCCACCCTTGCTCCATATGCACTACATAGCCATAACCCTGCACATGACAGGCACCCCTGCATCCAACATATCAAATAATAACATCACTAGACTGTATTTTAGGGACCCCTTACTCACCCATGGAAATTTATGACTGGTAATCAGTAGCATTTTACGTTGTAGGGACAAGCATTGTTTTCAGTCCAGTGAAAATATTTTGCTTCATTTGTATTTCAGGAACCTCCTGTTTATTCGTCCTTACTCTGTTTCAGGTTGTGCTTTTGTGAAGTACAGTTCGCATGCGGAAGCTCAGGCAGCCATCAACGCATTGCATGGCAGTCAGACAATGCCGGTAAGTCTATTTTGTTAGTGTTTGCAGCCTTTCCTATATTCCAGGTAAAAGAGAATAAACAAATCTTGAATGCCTATGTGACAGCACTGCTGGCAGATGCAATTGGTGCCAGTTCAAGTGGATGAGAGAATCTGAGAATTAGTTGTCAAGGACAGGACATAGTAGATTGGGGGTGCCTGTGCAGTGGGTATCACTGACTGGAGGACAGTTTACAGGGGGAGAGAAAAGTGGGCATGAGAGGACATAATTCAGGAAGCTGACTGGACAAAATTGTATTACCTGTCAGCCAGCATACTTCCGCCACCCTCCACTTCTCAAGTGCATGCTAAACAAGAACACTGTAAGACTAGATCATTTTGATGAATCCAATTTGGAGAAGTAAGTTTGGACTGTGCATTGAATTGTTCTGTAGTGGATGGGCTTCAAGAAAAGGGAGGGGGTGATCTGGTCAATAATTTAGCATCACTGTCAGAGACCTCAGTAGCCGGGTTGGCTTTGTCAATGGTTCATCAACACTTCTATCATGTCATCTTTGAGGGTTCTGATATGCTCTGAAGTTTTGATATAAAACAACGGACAAGCAGCTTGCATATTTACCTTTAAAGGTACCCAGCTATGGCAACTTGATAAAATGCCATCATTGGAAACATACGGATTTGGCAGAGAGAAAAAAGAATTTTTTTCTTCTTAGATGTTGTGCTTGCTGTCATCAAAGATTGCAGAGTGAAATCGGGGCTCTTCTCAAAGTGAAGGAAAAAGAAGAGAGAGAAAATCTTCAATTGCAATTGTGCTCATAAAAAGTCCTCATGATCAGACCTTGTTTTGTACCTCATCAATGCTGCTGCAAGAATGTAATCAGCAAAGCCAGTGACCTAGGTGTAATTTGACTTTTTCTCATTAGTGTCTGCACCTTTTTCTCCCTTTCTCCCCAAAGTGCTTTATGGGAAATTACTATCCACAGCTCATCATTACTGAGGCGTGAAAGTGCCATCTTCCCTTAATTAGAAATAAATCAAGGTAACTCTGTGATAGTAATAATAGGCATGAGAAGAAATTAAATGTGATCCAATGACTCACATAGACAGCATTTTTGCATTGCTTGTGAAAGAACTTTCTGTTCCACACTTCTAGTCCAACATTGCTGATTTCACCGCTTTCGCTCCCCAGGGTGCATCTTCAAGTCTGGTGGTCAAATTTGCGGACACAGAGAAGGAGCGTCAGCTACGACGCATGCAGCAAATGGCAGGACCACTTGCTCTACTAAATCCATTCGCGCTCACACAGTTTGGTGCTTATGGGGCCTATGCACAGGTGGGTATTGAGGAAGCCATGGTGCCATTGCTGGATTGTCACCAGTCTCTGTGGATATCTTTTATGTCAGGTGTGAACCATGTTGTACATGTATCATGATGAGTCAAGCCAAGATATCATGTACATGTATCAGGTATATTTTTTGTCTATTACATATAGTTTGGTTTGTAGTTGCATTTCGGATGTAAATTGTCTGGTAAGGATGAATTGTTATGTGCCAGTTTTAATGGTAGGTTGTCAAGGTTTGGTATGCAGCCTCTTGAGGAAAGCATGATGATGTACAAATCATGCTGTCACCATGTCTTTTAACTTTCCCTGAAAAACCCTTCCAGACCATTTTCTGCAAAGTTGCTAATTTTTTAGTAGCATACTAGTAAGCTGTACCCATTGTTCAAATGCATAACTAATAACAGGAGCAGAAAATGACCAGAATCCACATATTAAACCTGATTACATACATAGAAAAGAACATGTCAGCATATGTGCTTAAATTAAATTTTCCGTCAGAAAATTGGAAAGAGACTGCAAGCTTGCTAAAATGATGTATATCGGGTTTTGTTTTGTTTTGTTTTTGTTTTTTGTTTTAAACAGGTATGGGGCATAATCTTCTTTTTACAGATACTGTACATAGCCAAAAGTGTCTCGTGCATGGTTGGAAATAGATGATGCTGTTGATTATTTACATACATATATTTTGGCAGAAACAGGGTCAGTTCATTATACATCAGGTCCCTGACCAAGCAGGTAGTTTGCCTTGCTGATGGGTCAGTATACAGCCAAAAAGAGTCCTTTGGTTGGCTAGTCTGCAAGTCCTCGTGGGCTGGCTTTGTCCTGTAACTCCGTCTTTATGACATCCAGAGCAAAGTCCATCATTCAAGTTTATAGAGGGCACTACTCAGACAGCATATAACTAAATAGAAATATCCAGTGTCTCCATGGTCAAGGCATGCCTGCTTTACATCATTTCATTATATTGGCATGTCGTAAGTCTTCAGTCCTGCCAAAGATGTTTGCATGATTAGCCATCACGTATTACATAAATCTGTTCTGGAAGAAGAATAATGACACATGTGGATGCCTTTCACAAAGGGTCTGTCAGCATAGAAAGCAAGGAGTCAGCTTTATTCTGAAGCTTTGTAGGCCTTGTTCCTCTGGGTAACATACATTACCCACAGAAAAACCTTTATCGGTTTTGTGCAAGTGCGTGGGGAAATAATTCAGTGGATTTTCTATTGAATTATCTGTCCAATGATTCAAACATCATGTGCAATTCAGTGGGAGAAAGCTAGGTTCAAGCAATAATTATATTCTGTGATGAGTATGCTTCAAGGTTTTCCCTCACAGATTTTCTTCCATTTCCATGTGGGTCAAATTCCTGTTTCAGATTCTGCAGTTTGAAAGGTGGCAGCAATATTTCATGTGTTGAGAAATGTACTTACAGCCATCTGTGTTTTTGTTGCTCTGTGGAGGATGAAATTTGATACCACTCCTGGGAGATTACCTGTCAGGAAGGAGCAGCTCCTCGCCAGCAATTCAAACCAATGCCATCTTGGGATTACTTGTCAGCATCCATGTTCTTTCCACAATTAGGTCCGAGCTGCTATGGCAAGATTTGGGATTGGGGATTTTGGGGTGAAGCAGCCAGCCCTAAGAGGATGAAAACAGAGATGCCAAGCTTCAGCTGGCATTTCTATGCATGGATAATGAAGCACGTGGCAATTATGCGGTTCCCTGGGGCAGATAGCTAATACTGAACTAATAGGGGAGGGTCATCAGAAGGAATTGCCCCTTGCTCAGGTAGACAGGCAGAGGCAGTGCAGCTTGTCTGTCCAGATTTATTGTTTTCCCTGATTGGCTTGAATAATTCAACGCCCAAGACACTGACATCATGGGCTCTTTGAGAAGCAGGACCTGTGCCACTCACCTGTTAGCAGAAGTCTGTAGGGCTTCTTGGACAGTGTATGGATTAGAATATGTAAATGAGTGCTAACCTGGTCAGTTATGAGGCTGCTTCATTTCACATTTCTCACAGAAGGAAACAATGAAATGTAATGTGTGTTTATGGTCTTTACTTCTGTTTGTTCTTGGAGAAAAATGGTGTTAAGGGCCAAATATTCTTGCATTAAATTCCTTTAAAATTGTCAAAATATATTAAATGTATAACCAGAGCAAGATATGTCAAGATTCCTTCAACAGAATGGAAAATTCCCCATAATAGATATAAGAGAAGTTCATTTTACAAAGTAAAAGAACATAGTATGTTTGAAATTCTGTTGGGTGGTGTTATTCTTCAGAGAAAACTTTCTTCTTAAAATCATTCACTCTGTTGATGATTTATTGTTAAAGGCTTAGTCAGTAGGATGTTTACACAGCTCATTACAAGATTCATTGTTTAGTTTCTGCTGCTAAAATAGTGGCTTCAAAACAACTAACACATAGACCTTTATTAAACATTTGGATAGATTACTTGAATGGCTTCTGTATTTTGGCAGCAGGTTAGGCAGCCTTAGTTGGCAATATGGTGTTTGTACAGGTATTATCACCCATTATGGATAGTTCATGTGAAAACGCAGTTCCATGTAATATAGCCCAAGAACATAAAAGCCTCCAATGAGTCCACGCAATGGCAGAACAAAGCCGTGAATAGAATGACCTGGGTCTCTGAGGAGGCTTTGAAGGGTTAAATGGAAGTAATGTTTGAGTCATATGTTGCAATGAATAAGTTGTATGTATCATAAACAGTCACACAACACAACTCCATTGAGTGGCATCAACTGGAAAGCACCAGTAAGTGCACTTCATAACAAAGGCCGCAGAACACTTTCAGCATGCATTTACTGGGTATAAATCAAGAAAGACACAACTGATCGTGCATGCATCATATAGACAACACGAAAAATTTCAATTGAATGAATTTATTTAATTGTCAAATTTGTAAGTGTAAATTGCAAAGAATATTTGCCTGTCACAGCCCACCTGAGCTCCATGCAGAGTTGAAAGCGGTGAGTCAGCGTTCAGGCATCATTGATCCCTTTTTTGTACCTGTTGACAAATAATTGATATGAATGATAATGCAAAACACTGCCATGCATGTTAATATATAATTTAGATGGCAAGTGACCTATATCACACATAAATGGCATTGTGGGTTGGCAGGAAACTGTGGCTTCGATATGGAACATTGTGTCCTGGCACTTTATTTCTCATGCTGGGTTGTATGCACTCTTATTTAATACATTCCAGTCTAGATTTTTGACAGGTTAAATTGAAGTGTCAATTAACATTTCTTATCATGACCATGGAAGTGCATCATGCACTTTGAAGGAAATCTAAATTTAGTCTTCAGTCCACATGGTAACTAATGTGCTACTTTCCCACAGTCATGATAAATTGGATAGAAAAATTAATAACAATGACTTCTGTTAGCCATATGTTACCCCCAGTGTTTTGGCTACATATATAGTGATGGAACATATGTTATTGTGAAGAGTTTTGTTGACATAGAACCCTTTGTGACAGACCCATAATAGAAGGTTAATTTATGCCTTTCAATCACTATAGCAACATATTTTTAATTTTGTCTGTGGAGTGCTTTGATAAAAATGCATCAAATGTGTGAAAATATTTATGCAATTTTAGCTAAATTAACTTTTTTAGAGAGTGAAAGATCAATTTATGTTGGGACATAGAGGGAAGTTTTGTGAGTGAGGGGACTGTGACATTGATGGAGTCATGCTCAGTACATGTATGTAGGATTGACAAAGTACATATTTAAGTACGTGCCAGATGGGGAAGGCAGACAGATAACAGAAGTACATCAGCAACAATTGCACAGCTCAGTAGCCACAACAATATTGTCTGCATCAGTGATGCTGGTGGTGTCTAGGCCAGGGTAGGTTACAACGACACAGAAGACAAAGTGCTGTCAGTGGGACAAGTGACTGCTGACAGAGACAGGTGCACTCTGTGTGAACCACATGCCTCCATGTGGCCACATCTGCAGGATGGGTAACTTTGGGAAAAAAAACTCTGCTGGCATTGATAAACTTCCATTGTTACATTTTTCAGAATATAATCAATACTGACCTTGTACTGCATACTGCAGATGATTTTTTTGTAAAAACTCTTTGAGAGGTAAGGAGAGGAAGGAATTAAAACAGGATAAATAGATTGATATCATCAGTTGGAACTTATTATGATTGACTTGATACCACCCTGAATAGGATAAAGCCTTCAAAAAGTGTAATTATCTTTACCAGTTTTTCCCCTCACCCCTTTTCTTCCATTATGTTTGCATGATGTGTACATATGTTGGTAAGTTTTCTTTACAACATTACACAATGACTGGAAGAGCTTGTTTGGAGGCATTTTTCAGCATGAAACATGACTTTTTTTTTAGTTGATATTTTTGAAAAAGGTTACCATGATTATTGCCATGACCCTTCACTGTTGCTACCTTGGAACACACTGTAGGTGTAATATCTGCAGGAAAAGTAAATGATTGGTATGTAATGAAACTCATCCATCATGCCAGCAGCCACAGAGCGGGGAGATGAGGATAGTACCTTGATCCAGCAGGGTGTGGAGCAAAGCAAGGTTACAGAGGTGGCATGAGGAATGGGTGGTGGGCACTCCAGAGGATCCCAGGAGACAGCAGGTGTGAATGGCATCAACTCGTACATCTCCCACAGCACTAGCTAGGCTGCGCCCACCCTCCAAGGCTACAGCCAGCCTGGCACATTAACCACTCACAAATGGAGGAATGAACCTTTATGGCTATTGATTTGGCCATATGTACCTTGGACTGGTGTATTAGTGCCAGGCCACACAGATCACCCCATACCTCCAGTGCTTTCTCTGACAGTGGCTTCCCTGTGTGTGTCCATGAATTGAGATGCTGGCACTGTCTCAGCCACCTGCTTGTTCTGCCGACTTCGCCCTCTCATAAATCTCCACAAACCCACTCAGTGTAGGCTGCATTTATAAATCTGCCAAATACAGCACTTCTCTCTTGCACACTTCTCTTCTTCATTTTAAGAAATCATGCCAACATTTTTTTTTTTTTTTTGAATAATTCTTCTGTTGTGCTCACCTACTACAGAGCTTTTCATGCTGCTGTCAATAATATTTCATTATATTACTTTGGAAAACTCATTCACTTTTGTGAAAATGTCAGATCTTATTTTTGAGTGTTACTGCATATTGTTTTGTCATTTTTCACAGTCATGACAGTCACTTTACAATATCAGAGATACTTATTTGAAATTATGTGTGTGCATGCATGATGATAATTTCCTTGCTATAACCTTGAATTGACCTCTCAGCTCATTACCAAGTCTGTGACATTAATCTATATAAATTATGCAAATGTAACAAAATAACAGTTTCCTCAGGAGATTCTTTGTTTTCATCAATGACCCACATTTGATTTTCGGTAGACCATCAATTGAGAGAAATCCCCAGCCTTGAAGTGCACAACCTTACAACAATCTCTTGGCTAGAGTTCCAAAAGGTGTGCTGGAAATTATGGATTTAAAATTATAGGTTACTGCACCATCTTGGTTTCAGAGAAAAGCACATTTATGCATCAAATCTCTAAAACGAGCTGAACAATGGCATGTATGGGGTCAGGGCTTCCGCTTGCAGAACAAGGGCCCTTAAATTTGGTTTGAATGTGATCTATACAAAGGAATTGCCCTGTGAAAATTGGCTTACTAGGAATGTATGACCTTGTTTTTGCTAGAACAAAGACCGAGATAAATTCTGCTTAATGACGAGGACTGAGATTGTAATTAGAGTTGTGGGAAGCCTGCCCAAATCAATGGTAAGGCTTTCTACTTCACAGACATAGGTTCAGTGGAAAACATAAAGATGCCTTTTTTCAGCAACACAAGGTGACATGAGTTAGTAAAGTATGGCTGAGAGAGATTTACAAAACTTTGCGCTATAGGACTTACAAAGATCGAATCCTGTGTATAAGACAGTTGAAGGGGCTTCCTATTGTCCCTTGTGACCCTGCACGGGGGACTGCCTTGGCAGCGTGCCTGTACCTGAGTGCTGCCGTATCATGTGACCAGATCTCTACTACTATGGCTTAGCAGTGTACAAATGGATCTTGCGTGATGGGGACGTGCATTTCTGAAAAGGCACTCTTTGATTTGAGTTGCCTCATCTGATGACTGTGGTTTGTCATGTGAGATGTCAGCATAGCAAAGCCTGCTCATTTGTTGTGCAGGCTTTTGTCATTTTGCATGTCATTATAACATAAATCAGGGAGAGGGCAGCTGGGCTGAGATCAGGAATTAAGCTTGGATGCTCAAAATAGGTGTAAATACTTCCATTATATCAGGCATTGTATGTACATCCTTTTCTCTTTTGTGCCTTTGATAATGAAAAATCATACAATGTTCAATTCCACAATGGGTACTGAGAAAGTTGGAGGACTGGGAAATGTTGGTTTCATTTTGGTCTGGGCTTGATCCAAGTCCCTGGAGCAGACCTTTGATTCATTGTACTTTACCTTGGCATGGGAATTTGATGACGAGCCCAACTTTACCAAGCTTTATGTGCCTTAGTCCATGGCTTCAGCAGTACAGCTGAGGGGTGAATTATGGCATTGGTGTCCATTATCAGGGCATCTTCTGCTTCATCCTTGGCCCATTTTCACATGGAAAGTAATCAGAGCCAATCCAGATTCTTCCATCAATGTGGCACCTGGGATATGGTGCATCTCTGGTGGCATGCCTGTACCCATTGTCCCTCACTCTGCACTATTGATCTCCTAGCAGCTAATGCATCTCGCCCACATGTGCCAGCTTGCCTGATCTGTAGGATCCTGCCCTTTTGTCTGTCTCCAATATTGCCTTACCTACATGTCTCCATGCTATTGAGCTTTCGTCTTCCTCATTGCATGTGGTAAGACCCTACATTTATGTCCAATCACAACATGTCCATGGAGAGGATGCAGATACCCGGGTATGGCAGTGGATCCCAATGTGATCCTCATACAAAAGATCAATGCGTGGCCTGGGTCCCAGTGTGAACGCTGTTTTCACTAAGTGTCATTTAGGTGATCCATCTGAAATCAGTGTGCATTGGAAAGCTGAACTCAGATTGGTTGGCCCATTAGCAGCGCATGTAGTGTCATAGTTCTCAGGTGGATCTTCATGCTACAGAGCAATTGTAACTTTTAATGAGGCTACTGCCAGCTATCCTGGACATCATCTCAGAAATAACAGGTGTGCTGATTTCCACATATATTGCACTGTGTGCATATTATTGAAGGTTTGATATTGTAAAAATGGTTGGGAAAATTTCAAAGATTAACCAGTCCAACAGTGAGTGTATATACACTACTCCAAAACATCCCATCCAAAAATGTACGTAAAAGCAAAACCTCGTATTCACTTCCTCCATAAAAATAAGCCTAGATTACAACTGAGTGCAGTACAGTTCTGTTGATATCTGCTTAAAAACCATCTATCACCTTTGTTGTATGATGATGTGTGCCAAGGGTCAAAATAATGTAGAATTTATGTTAGCCTAAATGAATATGATTGTGGTCTGGAAGAGTAAATGAATGAACCCTAGACAAGACGACTGCAGTCTCAGTGGAAAACACGTGTGCCAGGCCAGCTCACAGGCCCCACACTGCTTTTTGTGACCAACAATCAAATGGAGTTCCTTTCCCAAAATCCAATTTGCAACAGTGGTTCTGGTGCCTTTATTGTAAATGAGATCCATTACTTAAACATGCACTTGTTGGAGAAACAGTGGCAATGTCAATTCAACATTTACAAGTGTACACCATGGTTCATACCTGATTCATGTACAGTACAATTATATGCTTCTCATGTATATGCAAATCACTGATGAGAGTGTCAGCTACAAACCTAAGACAGATATGGTGCACAATATTTGTATTTTTGACAATTCTGGTTGCTTTTGAAAAACTTTGTATTAGATATTTTCATATTTCTTCAAATTATAAGACTTTGTCCAGTTACATTGTTAAGTTGCATAAAGCATGGTAGTCATCATAAGTTGTTTTTAGTGCTCAGTTTTTTGCATACCCATTCAGTTATTGTGTATCAATAGTCAGAAAAAATATACAACTGTATCTTTCACAATAGCTACACTTTTTATCTCAGCTGACCTGTGCGATCAGCTGAGCTATTGCCATTGCATTTTGTCCCTTTGTCTTCCATTCATTGCACATCCACAATTCACATTTTTAACTTGTGCAAAATATTGGCCACTTTGGGCTGATTGTCTTCAAACTTAATGGGGATTTACCATGGATGTTTATCTAAGCAGTTTGATGAATAGGTCTTGCTTCAGTGGATTGTCTTCATGGATTTGGGGGTGGGTTTATTCTTTTTTTTTTTTTTTTTTAACTACCACATGCCCAATTGCATATGAACACTTCTGAATCTCCCAAACCTTAATTTGCTGAAGAAGTGGCGCTGCTTTTTTTTTAAATTTTAATACTTTTGTTTAATAGTTTGTATTTCCTTTTTTAAGCCACAACTATGCTCCCTTCATACTTTCTGGGATGCACCATGACTCAGTCTCCACCAAATCTATCCACTGCAGAGCACTGTTGTCATTTTCAAATCTTGAATCAAATTTCAAGTTTGCACAGAGTTGGTTAAAACACACAGTGGTAGGAACAGTGTTTTGATTGATTTATGTTGTCTGGCCATTTGAATTATTTGTTCAATACTAGAGTATTCTAAGTTGGAGTGATTAAATCTAGGTCAGTATCTGCTAGGTTTGTGGGTACATACATGTGCGATAAATTTATTTGACATAAAAAAAAAATCCTTAGTTTACATACAACCTTTCAAATGTCTCCTACAATATTCAAAATTGTGACTTGTATAAAGGTTTAGACCATAGGCTGTTGGAACAACATGTTTGCATCCCAATGGAATTATCAGTTGTTCAAGCAGGTCTTACTAGATAACATTCTCTGCATTAGGAGTATTGAACAGACAGCCTTTGCATGTGCATACATTTCCAAATTAAGAGGGCAGATCAATCTGCAACCAGTTTGTCTTGGAATAATTCTGTTTCAATGATACAACTAGGCAAATGGTTTTGCTTGCAGACTGTTTGACTTTTCTGATTCTGAAAATGGATGGACAAATGTTTTCTCATGAAAATTAAATATAATTAAACTGACTGAACCTTTTTTTTTAGAAAGGAATTATTAAAATTAGATAATCAGGAGTGAAATGTGGTTTATCAAAATTGTATATCTCTGCTTGTAAGGCAGTCATAAGAACAGCCCTTCAATGATAGTAATAATACAATCTCCAAATTTGTTCACATCTGAATTATATCTTACCAGTCGAGACAGATACAGTGCTACCTGCACTATAAAGACCACCTCATAAGAGACCACATTAGTTTCTAAGACCATCCTTTCATGACACTGACCTTTAATTTGTTTAATTTACCTGCAATGAAAGACCACCTGCCATATGTGAGCAATTTTGTTGGGCGTTAAGGGTAAATAGCAGGTACCACTGTACATGTAGCTGGTCACTCTTTTACATATGGAGGTGAGTCCGCTCCATACCACCAATGACAGAACAACCAAAACACCTACTGCCCATAACTCCATGTTGAAGTATGTAACTACACAACATCTTTATAATTATCACATGCAAGAGGATACACAGAGTATCAATGATACACAGAGTATCAATGATGTCAGTGCATCAGTTCAAACTAGAAATCCCAGTCACTCTTTAGTGTTTTATTCAAAAATTTGATAGCTTTGATTCCAAAGCTGGTCAAAACCAAGCCTATACAGTATGTCTACAAGCCGTATTTCTAGATGTTTACATCAGAATGCTGTTTGCCCATAGTGACAGCTTGTATGTAATATTCTTGTGACATGCTCCATCATTGATACCTGGGCAGTAACTTTTCACAGTTTTATGTGGCTGATTATCTTTTGTGGACCTTAAATGCCAAAAGCTGTTCACTGTGAGTTATTTATGGAGATGGACCTTGGAAATTACATCATCAACCCATCTGAAACTTTTTGTCTCAGGTACTCCTCAAGCAGTAGGTGTGAAATTGCATCAGGTGTGTTTCAGGGAATTATTCTTATAATTATCAAAGTTCATTAAGGGTTGCTTCTTAAAGCACTGCATGAGATATCTGAACCTTTTTGTGACAGATATACCTTGTGTGGTAGGTGTGCAATAGCATTGTCATATTTTGTTAATTATGCTCCATTATAAATTAATTTTCAAAGTCCATTTAGGTAGATTTTTTTTAATAATTCATGCATTTATTTTTTGTATAAATATTAGTTCAAATAAAAAGTTTTGTCAGACATTACAGCATATAAATTTATGTGCTGTTTTCCACACAAATGCACATTTTAATTACTGTATTATTCCTTTTGAGCATTTGGGTGGTTAGGAAATTTAATGGAAGTGAGTTTAATTGTAGGCCTGAATTAAAACATTTTAGCTTTATCAAAAAATAAATTATCAATCATGAAACATACATAACCTTCCAATATTTCAGAACTTTTGTGACAAAAAATGGGGGGGGTGTAAGAGGACAGGGGCATTTGAAAGGTATATTAAAGTACATTTTGTTGTAATTTATGTTTGAACATCAGGAGAAATGTACTGTAATGCAATTCTAAGAGATGGGGGCATTCTCATCAATAACCAGAGTATGGAGTAGGTATAGACTGCTCTGATGGCACCCTTTTTTCAGTAAAATCTTCCTTGCAGATCAAGGCCCAACATTTTACAGAGAATTCCTCCACCCCACGCCACCCATTCTTGTTTGTGAGGAGGATGTACTATGACATGTAGATGTGACCAGGCAATATTTGTGTAGAATATTCTTGTAGCAGATAGCTTTCCCTCTTAACCACAAAATGTCTTTTGAGTGGTGTTTGGGAATTTTTTAAGCGAAGATCAGTTTGTACCTTCATGACATAAAATTGTGTGCTTGTCCAACAGACATTTTCTATGGTCCATATAAATTGTAGTGGATTTTTCACTTTCCAGCAAAAGCTTAATGTCCAGCAATTGAAATGTCTTTCTTGAATAGACATAACAAAGATATGGCAATTAGTTCTTTAGTGCTACAAACAACATAAGATTAAGTGGGCCAACTGTACTTGTGACACTGCTGTCATCATCTGTGTGTCAGTAGGTACATGGGCTAATGTCATTTATAAACCTACTAGTAACTATCACCCATGAATGCAAGGTCAGCTGAATACAGGACCATCATGGTCCTCTTTGTTTTTGTGAATTTGAATGCTGGTAATCAATATGTACCAATGAGATTGAAGGGAACAGATAGACTAATATATTTCTATTTTACATAACAATATATTGTGTATATAGCCATGCATAATGAACTCCCAGGTGGTTGATGGAGTTGAACATGGTTGAGTCGCCATTGTACATGAGAGTGGTAGTGATAGCAGAAAGCTTTGTGACATATATCCCATTGATGATTAACATTATAATTTGTTTTTCTCTTCAAATGCATGTTGCTGCTGTGCGTGCCTGTGTGATTATATCAACCAGCCCCAGAGTTCCAACCCTCATAGGGTAGGTGACCATTTCTCACTACCCTCTGAAAACTATTGTAACATCCTAAATTAAGACAATGACAATTAGCACCTTGAGTTTGTTTGATCAATTGATGCTGCCTTGGTAATTACAGATATTGATTTTGGCTTCTGGACAATATTGACTTGTGTGGTTTCTGCTGCCCTCTAGTGGCATTTTTTCAAAGTTGTTTCAAAACGTATGTTGGTTAAAAAGGAAAAATGAACAAAATTACACTTATCCTGCCCTCATGTGGCAGAACTTGATGCAGGCTTCAAATTAATCAGAGGAACCATATGGGAATGCAGAAGACAGTCATATTGGTCAAGCCCCAATGGAACATGTATATGTAGTTGCATATCCTTATATGTGACTCTTTGCTTCCCACTCTTCTGCTATATCCCAGAGCTTTTTACTGCTTTTGAGTTAATAAAATCTGAATTAAGTCCTTTTAAGTTTGATCTAAGAAGCTTGTGTTGCTTTGCCACATGTAGAGAGGGCGGGGTTGTTGTGAATGTGGTGTGTACCAGCATTGTGGGCGTTGAGAGTCTTGATGTGTCTGTGGTCTTTCCACAGCTCATGCAGCAGCAGGCAGCACTGATGGCAGCTGCAGCGGCACAGGGCGGCTACCTCAACCCCATGGCTGCACTAGCAGCTCACATGCAGCAGATCAACGCTCTGGGTGCACCCAATGGCATTACATCTGCGGGCCTCACACCCACCACAACAGGTAAGCTGCTTTCAGCAAATCTTTTCTGCTTTTATGTTGTGAGGGTGAAAAAAAATCATTGGACACCTGATGCATTTTATTCTTAAGCCTAAGAAGACCATGTATTTGATTCAGTTGATGATGTCCGATCAATTGCTTTGAACATGTTGAAATGGTATTTTCATTTGAAATAGTGCATTAAATTTAATTGGAAAGACAGGCAATATCTGTCTTATTGTGGATCAGACTTTAATTTCCAGAGCAGCTTCAGGTTTATGTTCATAAGCTAAAAGTAGTTCCTTATTTTGCGTGCCATGGCCATTTTACAAATCACAGAAATCTAGATCAAAGCATGACGGCATTCAAATCACATTCTGTGAAATATTTTGAAAGATATGGGATTATGAATAGAGCTGGAATTTGGTGGAAATTCATACAGATTGGTCCAAAATGGAATCCTGTTACATGCTAGATCCTGCACAGCCTGTGGCTACTATCTTCCTTCTTGTTCATCACCTCAAAGGCGTTGACTGATTTCCAAACAAAGCATTAGAAGATCTTTATGATATTTGCATGAAGCTCAGTTAAAGAGCAAAACATTAACATGCAGATGGATATGTGTTGTCTGGCTAGTTTGAGCCATAGAAAATGGCCAAAAATATTGGGAAGACATTTGTGGAGACAGACTTTGACGGATTAGGCCAAGGGTTAAAGATGCATAGGTGAGGAAGATAAACAGACTGAGAATGTGAGTTGTTAATATGCTACTGCCATAGCATCCAAAAATCAATTAAGCATCCAGTTCAAAGCAACAGGGAAGTGGAGAAAGTGGGCCCCTGGGCCTTGATGCCAGCTATTAATATATTGCATCTCAGCACCTGCAACTAATTCATCCAGGTCACCATGTACATTGCTTGACAAGCAGTCTATCCAGCAAAGAAGAAAGAAAAACATTTAAATGCATTTGCTCAGTTTGGTTCTTTATATTCACCGTGCACTCACAACTATACTAGATGGTAGACTTACATATGCTCTGCAGTTTTGTATGTCCAATACAGAGAGTGGAAGTGTATATTTACAGGTGGGGTTAATACTGATCCACCTGCTCACTCTGTGGATAAATCACATGGTGCACACTGCACACCAGTAAATTAAATTGCAGATACTTTGAAATTGTAGAGCCAGACAATAGCTGTCCATATTACCAACATGAATGAACACTTCCATGAATCAAATGAGATGTTGAACATTGAGCACAGATCAAAGAAATACTCTAATTTGTAGTAGTTTGCTTCAAAGTTTCAAAAGCTAGAGAAGATGCCATACCAATATTAAATGTTCTGCAATCAGTTAACTTTTATTAGTCCACAAAAATTTAGACTGTTTACCTTTGTTCTTTGAGACGTAAGAAAATAATATGCAGCTATATATTTTGTTCCAGTTATTTGTTGAAGTGAAGAAGCACATTAAGTTGAAAGGGTTGTAGTACAAAAAAAAAACATTCAAAGAAACAATTAAAAACAAATTGCATCATCAGGGAATATCTTGCAGTTTCAGTTGTTTATTTTTTGGGGAGGGGGATAAGCAATATTATCATTCTCCATTTGTTTGTTGCTGTATGTTTTTGACCCTGATACCTAGAGTAGATACAAGTAATGGCAGCTGCAGCAGGACAGCAAGACATGCGTGAAGACTGCCTTGACAAAGATGTGTTTGTCATAGAATCATAATTTATGATAGTTATCCATTATATATTTGTTTAGCCGGGACTACTGCAATTAATGGTGCTCCACCGACCATGTTGTCGCCTACCATGACCACATTCCCAGTGCCACAGGCCAACGGTCAGCCCACAGAAGTCTACGCCAATGGTGTGCCTCAATACCCAGGTAAGCACAGGTCTCAAAGCATTTTAGCCACGCCTCTTCCCAAATTCATATAATGTTGTCCCTTAATAGGTGTCAATACCCAGGTAAGCATAGGTGATGATCACGTCGGTCAGACATCTTCCTAAATTGATGTACTGTAATGGTGTGCCACAATATCCAGGTAGGAACAGGTGCTAGTCATATCAGTCACACATCAATCCAAACTTCCTGTGATGCTCTTAAATGTCTTCACATTGCAATGGAGGATCATTGAGTTTTGTAATTGTCATTTCTCTTTACAATCTGCTCACAAAATAGGGTTCATTATCTGTGAGTTATATTTTAAGTGCTACCAATTTTTAGTGTTGCTTTAATAAGCAATATGGAGTTAAGGTATAGCGTGTATCATGTTTTAGGGGTTAGAAATAGTAACATAGATAATTATTATTATTATTATTATTATTATTATTATTATTATTATTATTATTATTATTATTATTATTATTATTATTATTATTATTATTCACATCAATTGATGTGAAAGACCTGTGCTCTCTGTAGTTTATACTTTGAGTTGAATTAATACACTTTATTTATGATATGTAGGTTTCATTTCTTCATATAACTTGTAGCTTATATGCATGAAATTCATGCATTAAAATACCTGTACAACGTACATCAGATGTTTTGATATGTCAAAGTAAGATTTGCCACCATTATAAGGTTTTCATCTAGTGAGTCATTCTATGTGAGGTCAGTGCTCTGGATGGTTCACTATAACTTGGCCAGACACAGTGACTGCATACATATTACATTGCACAGGCAGCTGCAATTAGCAGTCCATCTCCATATATGGAATAACAATTGATTATTTAATTGAACTCATACCGTTAAATGATTTTTTAACAGAAATAACATTCCTAGTTGGGGTGTTGCCATGGGCTAGATATTGTACACTGGGTTGTTGTTGAGCAGTGCGTGGTCTGCTTGTCTTCCCATGTGACAGGCTTCCCACTCAGCTCAATACAGACAGAGTGCAAACTGCCACCAGCTTCCCACACCCTTCAATGTTGAGAACGCTTCATTATGCTAGTTTTTGCAATACGTTTATCTCAGAAGTAAATCTTATGTTGACTTATTGTAATGCGGTATTATTTCTACAAGAACAAGGAAGAGTCTTCTTAACAGAAGCTACATCAGTATAAAATGCCAACATATGTTTATTTTTTCTTCTATTTTTTATTATTCAATATTGAATGTTGAGAATTGTCCATATGTGTATTTGATGGGGGTACTTTCTGCTTTCAGCCCAGCCTGTGGCCAATGGAGACCCTCTGCAGCAGGCGTACACAGGCGTTCAGCAATATGCTGGTATAGGTGGTCAATCAACTTCAGCTTCTTATGATCATCATTTAGTTTGTCACCCCATTATGTTCTGTTCCTCTGCCATGTTGTCCTCACCTCAGTACCTTTGTTGTCTGTCTGTCAGTTTGTGTGTCTGTCTGCCTGTCTATCTGTCACATCTTTCTCAGCTCTACTGGCTTCTGTTGCCCCTCACGTTTTGCCATCCAGATCACTTAACATCATTTGGTACCACTTGGTGACCTGAGAATTAGAGCCACTTGTCGATTAATTGCAAACCATGTTAATAAACAGACATGACAACCAGTTCAGAAGGCCAGTCAAAACAGGCAAGTGGATAACACACTCAAGATACGATGGGATCTTTAGTAGGATTATTTATATATTTAGATGTCATGCTAAGAAATAAAAAGATATTCATGGATTTATTGCCATGAATAGTCTCAATTTTGGTGAGGCTTTCATACTAATTTTGAGAACAATGTCAAAATAAATACAGTCATATCTGTATTAATGGACGCCTCTTTAAGATGGACTTTGTCCACAATGGACACTGTAAATTCTGCACATGAATTTTTATAGTTTTTATTAGCTAAGACAGACACAAGTACAGTGCACAAAACAGTAATTTTAGGTCTGCAGTTACTGTGGCCAGGAAACCTGTGCAAGAGGGATGTGTGTATCATGAAACACTGCATGATGATGATTGATGACTTTAATGCTCTCACTGTTTGTTGTGCTGCCATATGGATCACACACTGTTGTAAACACGTCTTGTTTGTAATCAGATCCATTCTATCCATTAGGCTTTCATCAAAGCTGCATAAGTGGATAAGCTATAGTTCTGTTTGTTTTGGCCCTGGTCATGTGATCTGTAACAATAATTGTAGGGATAGGTTTTTACAGTCCGAGTGGGTGCATTCTAGTTGCCCTGTTTAAGACAGATACCTGTACATACATGTAGTGGCATATTTGACTGGTCTGTTCACTGTCCATTGTAGACAGGTTTGACTGTTTTTGGGTGGGATTACATAAAAGGAAGTGATTTTCTGTCTGACTGAAAATCAGAAAACACCCAGTTTGAAAATGTATTATCTACTTATCTACAAGTAAATACATTTTTTCCACAAGTTACAGTACCAATGCTGTTAAATTATCCACATTCATTTGCTTGAGTGCTCAGCAACAGACAGTTTGCTTATTGTAGGTCCTGATTTGCTGCATTCCTGCCAAACAAAGACATTTGTTCTATGTGCCTCTTCTGGGGCCTCACTTGTGCCTGACTGCAGATATACATGTAGTCAAAATGGCTTCACAGGGTTCAATGTAAACATACAGTAAAGAGAACTTGTCCACACATACTGATGTTACATCAATATCACAGGGATATCAGGCAGTGTATATACACCCCACTCTGTTTAATAGAATTTACTTACATGTACATCTAAAATTCAGGTTTCGCCTGCTCTTGCATGTACAGATCTCAGTTGCTTGCTTGATTGATTAGTCTCTTAATCAGGCCACAAAAAAAAAGATGAAGAAAAGATTGGCTGTGTGTTTATTCAATCAACATTAGAGCAAAGTTGACCATGTATTCCTAAAGAGAGAAATGCTGATGGGGAATGTTGGGATACAAAGGAAAAGCTGGTGCAGGAGGGTGATTGGGCAGAGGGGTGCTGCCCTCTGGTGACAAATACAGCAGATTAACCACAACAACTGCCATCATAGTGCGTCTGGTTGTGTCGGCTTCAACGTGTGATTAAAACACAAACTGATTAACTAAACAAATATTTACAAACTTTGTTAGTCCATAAGTCTTCAAAACCAGGGTTTGTAAAGTGTCATAGATACTAGCATGACTTTTCCTGGTATGGAAAATGGATCAATGAAGACAAGTCATTTTCGCAGGGTAAATTTATATACTTAAATTATCATTAATTATAATAAAAGGAAGGAGTGATCACATACATCAATGTAGATGGAGCGATTTATGTTGTCCGTCATGTGGCAGACAATTAGGTTAGAGCAGCATCATATGAAATACTATGTACAATTGAAGACAGTCACAGGAAAATTCTTGAAGAATGATTGGCAATCAAGACTTGAATATACAGATTTTTTTCCTGTGTCTGACTGTTGTGTTCCTATTAAGAAATAGTGTAAACACAACTGAACGTCAGACTGGTGTATGTACAGCACACCAGCAGGACAAATGATGTGCAGTATTGATGACAAGGTCTGTGCAAACAGACAGCTCATAATGCCCTTTTGTTTCTACAGATTTTGGGCATTGCCAGCCCAAAAGACAAATTCATTGACCCGTCTACTGGGTATGCTGTTACCATGGATACAAAGTTCTGTGAATTCTAGAACTTGAAATCTGTCACATTAAACCTGCATTTATTGAACAAATTTACAATAACATCAGCATAAGCTGTTTTGATTTTGGGAGTCATTTGGTACATTTATATTAATTTCATGGACATTTTCCTAACCTGGCCTGGGTCATCTATAAATACTGCAGTGTGAATGTTATTTCAGTATTGACTGCTCATATTGGCTTGTGTCATTATCAAAACAAAATTAAGGATCATTGATACTTATGCCTTAGGCTTTTTGGTTCTGTGAGAGCATCAGTAAAATTGTGATGTGATTTATTTGAAGACATAAGCCTTTATCATTCTGTGCAGTTGCCATGGCTACCAAAATTTTCCTTTTAATATTATTCCGAGGTGCAAATTCCAAAAGAAAGTTTTAAAAAGTCAATAAAATTACATATTCCCTTTGATTAATGAATTCCATTATTTAATACCAACTGTAAATAAGAATATTACAACCATGCAGTTCCTAATAAGTTAAGCTTTTTGTGCTCGTTATTTTGAAATATAGTTATGAACAAGGCACCAAGTTAGTCATTTCTCATTCATATTTTCCAGCATGTGAGCACTTTAAAATCCATTAAATATTTTTTTCCTATTGATTGTAGTCAACCACTGCCTGATTACACAGATTTCATCAATATCTAGCTCATTAAACATATTTAATTCAGCAAGTGAAAAAGGATAGAATTATATTGAAAGCCCGTTTCCAGTGCTCTGATTTGTAATGTCATTACAACAGGAGCAGAGGATGTACTCCAAGTAAAAAACAAGGATATTGTGCATACAGGTGACATGGTATTGATGACTACTGGGTGTCAGGTTTCTGCAGCAGTGTGTACTTTATGCTGTATGTAGCCAACTAGGGGGAGTATGACATGTTTGTGGAGGAGACGGTAATGAGATGCCCTGTAATACTACTCTTGACAGGTTCACCCCAGTCTGGCAATATTGATAAACTGCTTCACGCGTTATGACAGCCACAGCACTCCACCACTGTGCCTCTCTGCTGTCTCTGGAAACAACAGTTGTATGATGACTAAATGGTTCCACAGAGAATGAAGAGGCTCAGATATTGTATTGCAATACTGTGAATTTTACAAAGAGGGCTTGAGACATGCAGTGAATGAGACTACTCTGTCAAACAACTTGTTTAATGGACTGTTGATAAAAATGTCCATAGATACTTGCAACAGTGTCCTTCCTTTTTTGGATGGGTGGGTGGTGGGGAGGGGGATACTTTTGCAATATATACATGTATATATGTTTTAGTGAGACAGACATCCACATCCACAAAATGAGACAATAATGGAAATGGTCATGATTTGTACTATTCATATCTTTGTCTTCTGTCACTTTTTACTTTGCCTCCAGCTCAACACCTAAGCCTCCTCTAGGTGAACAGGGTTGAAAGTTAACAGTTATTTTAGCAGATTTTAAACAGTTTTCAATACTTACAATGTCACAGAGATTACTGAAAATGAAGGCAATCAGATTTAAGAGTGTGATTGTTCCAGAAGCTATTCCTGTCCCAGGCCCTATTGCTCAGCACCATAAATACTGTTTTGGCATCTTCCTTTATATGTGTGCCACACTAACTGTTTAGGTGGTAATAAGATGACCTATCAAGACAATCAACCTAGGGTCAAGAACTTCCCTCACCTTTAATGGAAAGGGATTTTGTTGACTTGTTATTTTTTGGACAGAGCTAATCTGTTTTGTTGAGTGTTCCCTGCAATAATCTGTATACCATATTCATTCAAATTGTAGTACATACTCTAATAGATGCATACATGCATATACATACCGGTTACAATATCACTTGTTTCTATATGAAGTATTTTAACACACGAACACCCACAAAAAGATCATTTTTTTGAACTTGAAGCTTTATTAATGGTGTGTAAGTGTGTTGGCTGGTAAGACTACTTCAATCACCAAAATATACAAAACCTTTATCCAGTGCCATAGAGAACATGTCTGGGTTAGAGCAATGTTTGCCATGCCTGTCAAATCTCCCCATTTGGTGGAAGTGTCCCACATTTTTGGTTTTAAATGTTTGATTTTTTCAATAGAGGTTTTACCAATTTTCTGCATCTCCTCCTTCATGGAAATCTATTTACTTTCTTCTGTATTCATTGCTAAATATTAAATAACACCCCCACCCCACCCCCACCCTACCCCCATGGAAGCAAAAGTATTTCTTGTCAGGGGATGTTGACAGGTATGGTGGGCATTAATGCTGTGTGCTACTACTGGAATGAATATGGTAGTTTTTTGACCAATTTGTGCATGTGTGCATCATAAAGGACATGTCTGTAGAGGCCTGTCCAATCAATGGGCATTGTTTACCTGTCTGTCTAGACAGACCTATATTGTGCTGCACCGCACCTTGCCATACCCACAAGGTTCTTTTCATCCAGTAGCCACCAGCTCAGCTTGGCTTCCATACCTGTCATTTGGGTTCTGGCAGCAAAGCATCTTTCAAGTGAATTAGCCTGATTCACATTGAGATACAAATCACTTGTCCTACAGCAAAAAAAAAAAAAAAAAAAAAAGAATAAATGAAAAAGGCAAGGTCTAAGAAAAGGCAAACAGCTAACTGAATTTGTCAGACTTCCCAAATATAGAGCCCAGATTAATGAGCATACAGTTGCAGAAATGGCTAATGATACAGACATTTTGTGCCTCAGAAATACATGCTAACATGAAACTGCAGCAAAGGGAATTTTGGCAAGTTTATGTAAATGACAGTTTACAGTTTGTATGGCATGGAGTGGTGTTTTATTGCCTTTATCCCTGAATCACCCACACTGGCTGCCATTTTGTGGACAATGGGTAGACTGGGAGGTGCATGGATCAAGGCGTTCTTCATGTAAAATGTGGGTGCAGCTCAATCTTCTGTACAAACACAATGGCCACCAGACACAAGAATCCTATGTGTCTTTGAAACACACTTTTGGCACCAAAAGTTTGCTCCAATGAAAGATGTTTGGTCATGCATTGAAAGTGCTAAATATTTTGTGTGGAAAATACTTGTATCAGGTTGTTTTGGTTTGAAATTTCTAGCAGAGGATGAAGTAAAAGTGTTGTTTAAGTTAGGTTCTCAGAACCAAGATTAATGTCAGATTTGGTCTTTTTGATAATTCAGGCCTGATACTTGACACTTTCCAGGTCAAGTAAACAAAATCTGATAAAAGTTTGTAGCTTTCAAAAGTCATTCCATTGGTCAAGATGAAGCAATGTGCCCACATTTATATTAAAAGAACATGGTATAATATTAAATATTGTTATTCAGTATTACATTATCTTCCATCCCACCTACGTAACCCAGTTGTATTAAAATCAAGGTTGTGTTCAGGTCACATTATTGAAGCTATTTGGCTTATCCATTTTGAAAATTCTCTTGATCAATGGGGTTTCATATTATGTGCTTCATTTTTACATATACTTTCAATGTGCAAAATTGATTGGTGTCCAGGTGTGGAAATACGCAATAATTGCAATTTTATTGCTTTTGGATGTAGTGAAATTGATATTTTATATGGTTAATGGCCCCTGTACTGTCATTTCACATTTGTTGGTAGATAAAATGTGGTAAGTAGTTCAAAAGGAATTCTGGCTATGGAGAACCAAATTACCTTTTTACGAGTCTCTGAGCACAGCCTTATATGTTAGTTATTTTTTATCCAGAATATGTCTGACAGAACATTTTATTACTCTTGCTTCTGAAGATACGCACTTGTAGACATTTAGCTGCCAATATCTAATCAATCTATATATCAAGATCAACCCCAGAAATAGTTTTAGCATTAGGTGAAAGTACCCCAAAGTGAAGATTGCCTGTAAATATGTTTTACCAAGCCAGGGTACAGATACAGGTCATTCACTGGGTTGGTTCATGTAAGACTGGCATGCAGCTACTGTGGTTATAGCTACTCTGTATTGGTAGCTTTAACTACAGCAGGCAAGGCAGGGTCTGCCAGTTTGACATTTACCTGTTCAGCAGGTGTGATGGCATCTGTATCCTGAATACTTGCCTTGGTTTTAATTCTGCCCATATTGTATACTTGCGAAATAGCTGACATCGCCATCCCAATTTATGGAGCTCTTGGTAAAGAAGACAGTGAGAAAGAGATTGCTGGCATATGGCAAGGATATTATCAATGTGAGTAATTTTCGTGAGGAAGTTCTTATTTGACCAAACAAGGAATGAAAAACAAAATTTGAAGTAAAAAAGAAGAGCAATGACAAAAGGAGTTTGCAAAAATTGCCAATATCTCCTTCATTTCATCTAAAAAACAGCTGATAATATAAAGTGGTAAGTGAAATTTGGATCATGAGTTTTGGCCAGTATGGCTACATAATCCAAGACTTTCCTGTTCCAATGAACTAAACCTTATAGACAATAGCTAGGGGTACATAGGGGAGGTCCCTACTGTCGCCCAGACACCTGGTTTAACTGCTGCTGTCTGCTTTCAGCTGCCTACCCAGCCGCATATGGACAGTTCCAACAGGCATTGGCACAGCATGCGGCTATCATGCCCACTGCACAGAAAGAAGGTAAACTTTGTTGTAACGTACTGTTGTTGTACTTGTACTTGGGTGCTTTAAGTTCTGCCAGAAAGTCAGCACTTGTAAGCAATTACATGAAGTTCCATTGCAGACCATTGGTTAGAGTTCACAAAAAAAAAAAAAAAAAAAAAAAAAAAATTGGAAAAATGCAACTACAGTTAAGAGTTAAGTCTTGAAAGACTGCATTTTTAAAAACATTTACTGACATTTTGTATTTTGAGCAAAACTATCCCAGCAGAGTGAGCTGGTCATGTTGTTGCTTCCACAGGGGCTGACGTCTTTGACAAGATAGATTTTCAATGCACTGACATCTAGTACTCCAAGGTATACATAGGGTTTGCAATTGGCTTTCATTTCCAGTCAGCGGTATTAGTTTTTTAATCCTTTAAGGAGAAAACTATTTTTGGGGTAAATTTTCTGCCAACGAGAACAGATTCATACATTTTTCTATCAAAAAGGAAAAAAAAGAAATTCCAAACATTGTATGAAGGTTTGTAATTTCTGAAAATGTATGCCCACAAGAATTGTAGTGGTGCAAAACCAGTGAGGGAGAGACTAGTTGTACTGGCAATTGCAGCCTATGTTGAGGCCAAGTGGAGCGGGAGTGTTGTGACTGATTGAAGTGCTCCTTTGCGTGGTGTGAGCAGTGGGCAATAGCATCAACCATGGTTTCTTTACCAAAGTAATTTCTAACGTAGCTACCCCATGTTTTCAAGCTATACATCATAACTTGACTTTTTTTTATTTGGTCATCAGTGTATGTAGCATACAGCAGAGAAAATAGGTGGAAAAAAGGCAAACACTACAAAAAATGCATAGGTTTTAACCATTGATCATGAACACAAGAATTTATGTCAAACTGCCTTATTAGAAAGGTTGAAGCTTTGAAATTTTGGGTTATTGGTTGGCACAGAGTAATACAAAACAGACTGACCCCAGCCATTTTGAATTACATCTGATGATATGGTCTGAAAGACTGCCAGACAACATAGCAGGCACAAAAGTGCCGTTTTTCTCTGCTGTACAGTTTCAGATGAGGTAATTTGTGCCCAGATCAATTAGCTGTCTGCCATCTCCTAGAATAGGGTTAATTACTTAGGCCCAGATGTTGCTTAACTCTTGAGGTGTGGTGTAAGAAGCCATTGTGAAGCAAGTGTACTGTTTGAGTGTGGATCCCTGTGTTGTCTTGTGAAGCCAGTACAGTTGTGTATGTATTTGTGCCACATGTTTGCCTGTCTTGTAGCTGCTCACACATTCATTTCTCATCGACTCCCCATCAGAGACTACAACCTGGTGCAACCCACTCTTTAGTAGATCTATTTTTTTTTTTTTTTTGTTGTGTGAACTTGAGAAGTTTGTTTGGTTGATGATGGTCTTATGGGGTGGGCAGTGATAAGTCAACAACTTCCCTTCAGTTGCTCTTGTTAACCACAGGGAGTCCACCTGAGATGGAACTAATGTGCAGAACATTGACAGGAAAGTTGTTGACACCAGGTATGTTTGGCAGTTGAAGGGCCAATAGTGTTGGATTGGAACTTGTGTCAGTTTCATGTTGATGGTGCTATGTCTGTGATCCATGTCTGTCATTGTTTGGAACCCTCTTTCAGCAGTTGCAGAGAGCTTTTGACTTCCATATATTTTGTCTGAGAAATTAAAAGAGAACACGAAAAAAAAAAGAAATGCAAAAAAGACACCCATAAGATGACAAGACAGATGGCAAGTTACGAACTTGGTTTGTATGAAACTACATTTACATGAAACAAGAAAGTTAGAAGTTCTGCCATTCAATTATCATTTTAGATAAGGAAACAGACTTCATTCTACTCTACAAAATTTTACACATGTGCGAAAGGAAACATTTTCCTGGTGGAAATAAGTGAGAAAGGAAAGTATCAAGTTTTTCATTGTGCCATGAGCATTTAAGAGAGGTATAAGCCATCAACCGTACATGTTTCACAAATTTACTGTGGTATCCTTGAGTACACGCTGATGTCACGCAGACATCTGACTGACCAGTGCATGCACTTTAGTAGCCTGTATCCTTGTTTTCACATACATTATGTCTTTGGGTGTGTCATTACAGTGTCCTCACAGTTGAGTGTCTTTTGATGGAGGGTGGGCCTATGTGATCTGCTGAAAACTTTGTCTGTCCCTGGCAATGTCAGATGCTGAAAACACAAGGAGAATCCATTCTGGCATGGTTATCCTGAAATGTTTTCCAAGTTACGTGAGAAAGATGCTGTGAATTTATATGGTGGAAAACTGTGGTCTGCATCAGCTGAATTTTGTATAACTGTGAACTTTGATGGTCATGGCTGTTTTGTATCTGTGTGTGCAATTCAAAGCAGTTGATCAAGACCAGTCACTGTATCCAAAATTTTGTTGCAGGGGCAGGCATCAGATTTAGTCACTTCTGCTGTCAGAGTTTCAAAGGTGCATGAAATCAGCCATGTGGAATGTGTTTGATTCAAACCATGACACCAGGTTACATTGGTGCATCTGGTATACCTTTGATGAAAAGGAGCAGGAACTTTGAATGGAAGCATTATGAAGTGGGTAAAGGCCAGTGAGCCAGACAGACCAGGTGAACAGCAGTCACGGTGGTCAGTTGTTGTGGGAGGTGGAGTGCATGGTTGTATGTGGTTTACAGTGGTGTGTGACCATGTGAGTGAGCATCAGTCATCATTTACTGCCTTGATTATATTATTTAAAAGCACTCGTATTTGTATAAATGGGCTGACAGCCTTTTTCTGCAACTCTTGTTGATAAAAGAACTTAATTATCCACTTGCGTGTATGCAAGAAACAAAAGTGCTTGTAGGCAAAAACAGTTGACTCCAGTCACTGGGTTTACCATAAATACAATGAAGCATAGATTGTTACAGCAATGTTTGAAACTGCAGACAACTTTTAATTTGTTTAAAACATAAAAAAAAAAAACAGGTACTACAGGATATAACTCCATTTTGTATGGATCTAATGTGCAGTTTACTAATCTTATATTGAAACTGATTTATTTTTTAACTTCTCAAATTCTTATCAACAAGAGCCTCAGCTCATTTTCTTCTTCTGGTTAAAAAACTCACTTCAGGTCTTTCAAAAAATGTATGATACACGCAGAAACAAAATACATACTTCACTTGAACAAGTTTATTGAACCATTCCATGGAATTAAAAGGAAATTTGAATCAGTGAACTGTAAGAAATAATGGCTTTTTATTGTTTTAGACTGCTTGAACAGAGTAGAAGGTAAATTAGTTTGCTGTCTTTGTATTTGATGAAAATGTATTTCTTTCTTTTCAAATTCTACTTGTCACTTAAGCTTGAGTCATGAAAAATGTAAATAAAATAACCAACATTATTAATGTAGTGTGAGTGGATATATAGTAAACTCCATGAGCCAAGTTGTTACAACAGTTACATTTGTGTATCAAGTATCGTATCTGGCCAGGAGCCCTTGAATCACCAGAGAACAGCACTAGTCAAGAGGGATCACCTGACACCTCCTTTCATACCTGACTGGTCAAGAAAGGTCAGGTGATCCCTCATGATCAATGCTGCCCAATAGTGATTCAAGACTTGTGTGCCAGAGAAAATATTAACCGTGAGACTATCCTGTGATTTCTTGTTTGAGGTGGTGACATTCATTATGTGAGAACTTACTCATATGACTATCTGGAATATATGTTGTATTTGTTTTATGAAATAAGAATGTTTCATCATGTCATATAAAACAGGAGCCTTGGACTACATTTATCAACATAATCAGGTGATATGGTCAAATAACATCAAACATTCTGATTGGAACAAAATGATGAGTCAACCACTGTGTTAATTTTGATGATAGTTCATTCCTTCTTTACTGTGTTCTTTATGTAGTGTAATATGTGCACCATTTGCAGCAAGAAATACTTCTATCTGGTTACTATGATGACCCACATGTGCAATTTAATGTTGTTTTGTGTGAAAAGTGACGTGTAATTTCTTTCATGATTTCTAAGGGGGTAAAATGGATCATTCTATTTTTTCAAACTTAGAAGAAGTAGCCAGTGACATTTGAATGCCAAGGTTGATTACACAGGCCTCTTGAAAAATAACTTGTTTCTCAATACCTCCAAATCAATGGTGCATTTCATTTTTCTCTCCAGCATTTGGGCTAAAGGTACATGTGCTGGATTTTATTTCATTGTTCCAGTTGCTCGAGTTAGTAAATTTCTTACAAGAAGTTGGCTTGATAAATGCACAACTTATTAGTTTCACTAATTTTCCACTCACAAACATTGATTATAAAGTAGGCCTTCTTGTCAGCTGTTGCAGAATCTTAAGAACAAACTTTTGTTTGGAAACTAACCAGTATTGGAAAAAGAGTGTGTATCTCTTATTAAGACACACATTAAAAAAGCAAGCTGAAAACATCATGTTTTGACACTTTTAATGTCCACCTTACTCAAAGACCAGTGAAAAACAGGTTATTTATAATGGGCCTATTAGGATATCACTAGTTCACATTTCTTACATCTGATATTTGGTATATTGCATATTTATTATAATGGGAAGAAAATACTGCAGTTTAAATGTTAAAAAATTACTGTTTGTTCTGGGAGCATAAAAAGTATATGATATCCTATTATACAACAAAGAGTTAAAATTTACTTCCACTGTTACCGCTGGTGACATGCCTCAGAATTTGAAGGGGGAGGGAATGTCCCTATTCCCAAATTACATAACCATCCCCTCTTTAAAAATATAGCGTGCACAAAAAACAGGTAATACAGATTATTCCAGTTTGGTGAATTTAGAATTTGAAATGTCATGATGTTTACACACTTATGCAGTGGGTTTTAATTCATGCATATTTTAAGTATGTGTGTGTCAACAGTAGGCTAGATGTTTGAAAAACTGATCGCTGCTGTACTTATATGATATTAGGGCAGATGCAGATATTAATATTTTGTTTTATTTGTAATTAAGTTCTTTGTTGGTATTCAGCCTTTATACATCCAAAACATAAATGATACAAACAGCTTTGTGCTGTGAGCATTTTAGATGCTATAATACATTACAAAATTGTTTCCCTGTAAAATAAGGTGCAATTATTATGGGAATTACAGTAAATCACTACATCACTATCAACTCACAAATAACACCAGTCTTCTTGCTGACTGTGCATTTTGCTTTCCATGTCTGTGTTTTTGTGAACAGTTTCAAGATCACCTCTTAATAAAGATCAGTGTCAGGTGTAATCACAGGTTGTCATAACTAGAGGGTTATGCAGTGAATAAATTCCTCATTTGAAAAAAAAAAAGGTTTTAATATGAGTGAATTCATGCCTGATCTAATGTAACTGTTTTTATCGCTTGGGCAATGGGGCCAAAGTGTATTGTCACTGTCTCTGCCATCCATGTATCTGCAGTAAGTGCAGCCTAGATTCAAGTCTAGCCCATTACAAGATGGGATCCATGTTTGTTACAAGTTACTCTGATAATTGTTATAAATTTTGTAAAAAGGACCACTAAAATATCAGCCAGAAGAAGGAAAAATACATACAGACATCTGTCCATTTGTCTATCTGTCCATCCATTGCTTGTTGCCACTCTTAACTCTTGAAAAGAAGCAGCTGGTAATCATAGTTTTATATGAGCTTAGCATCTTGTAGTGTTTCTGAAGTCTGGAAGGTCAAGGTCATCTATATTTGACCCAATTTCCAGAGGTCAATGCATAACATGACGCTACCACACTTGAACAAATGCAGATGACCATCTGAAATTTGCATGACTTTAGCATCAAAGATCACATTTTAGAAGCCTATGAAAGGTCAAGGTCATTTTATATGTCACCCATTTTTCAGAGGTCAAAGGTCACCAACCAACACTGTTAATGCTCAAAGCTTGAGTGAGTGCAGCCAGGCATGTCAATTTTGCATGAATCAAGTATCAGGTAGTGTCTCAGAAACCTAGTGAAGGTTAAGGTCATGTCTGTATATTTGGCTTGGATTTTTTGGAGATCAAAGGTCACAATCAGTGACATTACTGCTCTAACTCTTGAATGAATGCAGCCAGTCATCTAGAATGCTGCAAGAGCTAAGTATCTTGGTGTGTTTCAGAACACTTCTGTTACAAGTGCAGACCATATCACTATGTGTTACTTAGAGGTCAACATTCACTGATCATATCTGTAAAAGTAACATTAGCTTATATGTAGAAAAATTGTGTATTTTAGGACCATGATTACAATTACATGCATACATCAGTAGGGCATGACACGCGTGGTTCATTTTGGGCTGTTACATTCGATCTTGATGCACCTTGAAAGGTCAAATCAAGGCCAGCACTTAATACTGGCTTATTTGAAAAACAGTACATTTTAGGACCATGGTTACTATTGAACATCAAAAGGAAATGATGGGTTTTCATTTGGAGCTGTCACAGTTGACTTTCAGTGATTTTGAAAGGTAAAATCAATATTATTAGGTTTTGATTTCTATTTATTACTTCTTTTGCAAGAAATGTTAAATAAAGTCATTCCAGATTGGCTGGGTGGGTACTTTTGGTGGAGTTAAGACTCCCGAGGGACATTTATGGTATTTTAATGTTACCTGGCAGGTCACTACATCTGCAGCAGTAGTATGACCTGCCAAGCAAAGCAAAAAACCACTGACCTGTGCACATACTGGAATGTGTTAAAATTGTCTGATGTGCCCAAAAAGCTGAAGACAGAATCACTATTCTGAGACGTTTAGTGGAAACTTCTGTGAAGTTGAAATAAAAAACAGGACAGAGATAAAAAGATGGGTGCAAATGTATGATATTCTAAGCACTTAGTAACTACTGTAAACCAGTATAGGAGAGGGAATAGGTTTAGTCAAATGTAGGCTAGAAGCCTCATGACTGTTAAAAAAATAAAGGTGGTTAAACAAGGATGGAAGGTACTTTAAATAGAAATCTTCCCTATGGAATGTGGTGAAACACATGAAACAAAATACTATTTAAGTTTATGTTGGGTAGCATAATTGTTTGAGACTATGTTTACAGCTTGGGCTTACTTCTCTATTTGTAGATGGATCAAAAACAATTTCTAAAATATGACATGACTTTGCTTGACAAATCTCTAATATAAGCAGCTAGGAGCAAAATTATCTTTGTGTCACATTCATTTTACTGTAGAAATTAATGGGTGGTGAATTTTTTAGTTTGATAAGAACAAAGGAACAAGAACGTGCGTGTAGAACCCCTGACATTCAGTAAAGTTGCAGTGAATATGGTGTGAAGTATTGTATTGCTTTACCAGTGTAGTATGATAAACTAAACCAATTTACTTTCTTTATAGCTACCTTCCATCCTGTCACGTAAGTTGAAATGGTTCAAAAATAGAAGAAATTCAATAAAAAGATTGTGAAATCAATCCCATTTGCAGCTGAGAGATTGCTGTGTGTCAGTGGTTTCTCAGTGGCCTGTGTTGTGGTGTGTCGCCCCAGTGTCAAGCAGCGTTTATAAGCAGGTGTGTTATGTTGCAGTTGTCGTTACAGGTCCAGAGGGGTGCAACTTATTCATCTACCACCTACCCCAGGAATTTGGGGATGCAGAACTGGCTCAAATGTTCATGCCTTTTGGGAACGTCATCAGTGCCAAGGTCTACATTGATAGGGCAACCAATCAGAGCAAGTGCTTTGGTAAGACCACTCTTCTGGCCTTACCATATTTGGCCATTTTCAAACCTTGAAAATGTGAAACCAAATATTGGCAATTGTGAATGTGCATTCTTGCATGAACCAAATAACCCATGTGTGAGAAGTCTGCCAAGTGTCTGTTGTCTTGACTTTGGTGTACCTTGTTCAAACTCCTGTTGAAAAAAATACTCACTTGTCCAAATTTTTGTCAGTTCTTTGCTCCAGTTAATGCAAAATTCATGAAAACAAAAGTGAAAAATATCGTTAATAAAATTAAGATGAAAAGAGAAGAAGAATATCTGGCTGAGGGTGTGATTGGGTGGGACTGGGAATTAATTGCTTGCTTGACATCATCAGTACCAAGTCAACCAGTGCAATTTACCATGAGAAGCAGACTTGTGGAGGTAAGGTAGACACTACACAGCACGGTACTGTAAGTAACACTGGCATTTCTTCCTCTCAAAACAGACTTTTGAAACAAGGTGTGATGAAAGCCTTCAGACTCAGTTATTATGTAGAATGATATCAGAAAGTATTAAAGTGTGCATTGCTCTAAGCTTTTTTTGTCTGTTGGTCGTCCCAGTCTTTTGAAAAGGGATTTATTGCTGTAAATTTAAGATTTGAAGTTTGGATGCCAATTTAAACATACTACATGTGGAATTATAGTTTCATTAAAATGAATATCTTCAGTATTACTGCATCTTGGATCAGGTCAAGATTTAATCTTATTGCATGGATGTGTATTTGCATGGTAAAATGCAATAGGTTAATGACTAAGCATGAAGGGAAGCTTAGAACTCTGTACAGTAGGACATGTTGAAAAGTTGACATCTGGTTTACTGTATAACATGCTGTGATTATAGTTAGGTATGGGAGCATGTGACCATCTTGCCTGAACCTTTCAACGACCTTAAGGCATGTGTGGTTGACCTAATATGCCGTAGGATTATCGTGCAGTGAGCTATTACTCTGTTCCTAAACTGAAATTTTGAAAGTGATGAAATAAGACAATGTAAAGTACATTTTTGGAGTTGGCATGGTATATAGATTATGAAGCATCAGTGAACATGCAATTGTACTTTGTTATCAATTGCTGAACGAAGTTGCAAGTCAAATATTACAGTGTGACTGGTTTGAAAATATTGAAATAACTTGTTTGTTCAAGCAAGTTTCAGTGTTTGCTCGTATCAGTGGCCACATAAATTATTATAATTATGTGACTAAAATACAATTTTACAAACTCTTATTTTCAGTACGTCAGTTTTAGCCTTTCAAAATTTCAAAAGAACTCTTGATTGTGTATGACCACCTTGAAATTTAATTCTACTTGGTTGAACAATAAGAAGGGACTTCAGCATTTGTGTTCTAATGTCATAGTGTATTATGAATGTAGCACTTTTTGATATGACCATCAGTTGTTCAAAATTTAAATACTGGATAACCATACCAACACAAACCTACAAAACCTGCATGTAGGTAGGTAAGGTCTGTGAATGATCAGGAGAAAAGTATTTTTTATGATATTTCAAAAGACAATATCAGGGCAAATAAAATTCCAATGAGTGTCACACATTGAAGTTTGAAAGTAGAGTTACAAGCCAAGGACTGTTTCATGGATACTGGTAGAAAAACTACTTTTATATGCATGATGAATGGAACAGATATGGACCCTTATATTATCCATGTAGCATTACTTTTTACAGTTCTTGCATGTTTCATTCAGTCATACAACTGAAATATTTAGAACTTATGTATCAGCTTAACAAATATTTTTCTTTTGGTTTATTGTTAATAACATGACAAATATGTGAAAATTCACAGAATTGACTAAAACAACAGATTGTGGCCTCTCTGTTTGCAGGCTTTGTAAGCTTCGATAACCCCGCAAGTGCCCAGGCTGCCATTCAAGCCATGAATGGGTTTCAGATAGGCATGAAACGTCTCAAGGTCCAACTTAAACGACCCAAGGATGCCAACAGACCCTACTAGGATGACAACAGGTCAATTTTGTAGAGGTATGTATTCACACGTAATAACTATCGTAAAACATAGCTAATGATAAAATAATGTGTTTTTTCAAAGTGCAGCGACATAAAACAAGCGGACTTGGACCAAGATCTGAAATTAAAAGTACTTTTTTTGTACCATAAAGTTGTTTATATGTTTTTGCTGAAAATTAAATAAATGCTGTCAGGCTGTGGATGAAAAAGATGAAGACTCAAAGATACTGTTTGCCATGATATTCAAGTGGGGGCAAAAGACTACTGTTTATCCCAATCAAAGCCATGGTCTAGGGAGTAGATGAATTGCTGAAATTTGATGGAACTGTATTATTATTGAATAATTGAGAAGCAAATTAATGGAAGATGAAAATGGACGTATATTGGTTGGACTGAATCAAAGTTGCACTGACACCTACCACTGGTTCAATACAAGAGCTTGCATGTCTTACAACAGAAAATTGGAGTTTTTGTGTGCAAATGCAGTATTAAATGAGGGCAGACTTATTAATTAATTTGGGGGCTTTCTTAAGCTTTCTAGATATTAATTTTATGTATGTGGTTAGGGGTGACTGGTATTGCGCATTCACAAAGGTGTAGGTAGCTATACTTCCAAAATGGCTGATTGGTAAAACAAACTTGATTAAATTCCCATTTGTAAAAGGAGATACCTGTGTAAGTTTTCCAAGCTTTTATTTTCATTGTGTCATTAACTTATGAAGGGATTTTTGTACAACTTAATATACTTGAGAAACTGAATGGCAAAATTTTTATTTAAGGCTATTTCAAAGCTTGTAAACTGTTATTCTGCACAAGAGTTTGCCATTGGAATAGTTTTGATCAGTAACTGTACATGTAAATGAAGGCAGCCGTTACTGCCTCTAACAAATTATTCACAAACCAGGGTCCAACATTAAAGAAAAGTAGCTGGTACCCCTGACTAAAGTTTAAACCCTTAAATCTAAGAACATTTGTACTAAATTAATTGTCCAGGGTGACTCAGCAGTGGTCAAAATCCCAGAAAAATTTGCTTTGCAACAAGAATCCCAGTCCTTTGGGCCACAGTGACATATGATTCAGAGAACAGTGCTGTGATAGTTCAACCTCAAATTTAAACATGGCTAGTGCTGGCACAATTGTGTTACTATAATGGAGCCTTGAAATTTATAAACTGTGCTAGACAATTTGGAATGGTAACAAAAGGTAATTTAAGGGAAAGTAAACATTTACATTAAGATACAATAAAAATCTTGTCCATTCCCACTGTTCCTATGATTTATTCTTCTCCCTTGCACTCCTTTCTGCACCTTGTTGCTATGACAACGAAGTGACCCCCAACCAATCAAGCCATCACAGCCCGATGGTTCCTATGCCAACAACATCCACTCCAACGATTGGCCAGTTGGTTCCAGCAGTAAGTGCACTGTAGACCGATGTTGTTGGACAGTGGGTGGTAGACATCGTCATGGCAACGTGTTTCCAAAAAGTTTTATTATTATTGGTTAGTGATTGTGAGTCCATTGTCTGCTTCCATTATTATCATTGTGTTCTTTTCCTTTGATTCCCATGATTCCAGGTGATGGTTTCCCAATCAGCCAATCACAAAGAAAACAAAACAAAACAAATGATTCTTTCTAACTGGCAAACAATCATGGTGTCAATTTTACAGTGGTTTGCATGTTTTTCAAGACTTAATTTTCTATTCACCAACAGCTTGACACATTTTGATGGACTATAATGGATTGATTCTTTTCTTTTGCTTTGAGGTGTGGGAGTATTCACAATATACCATATTTGGAAGAATATTTCAGTTCACATGTACATGTAAGATGGACGTTCCTGCTTCAATGTTTCGATGTTGTTGCTGTGTGCAAACCATGAAATATGTTACTGTAGACTTGGGAAAATTTATGGCAATCTTAGTCCTCCCTTTACTGTCGGGAGCAGTAACTTCATTTTTATGAAAATTATCCAATCACTCAGCAAGTCTTGTTGGTTGAGCCAATTTGTGAAAGCTGAAGCCATGCAACTTCTTAGAGGTGAATTGCTTCTTCCAAATATGGACAGTCCAGGTGCATTTTCCTCTTAATGTTCCTGTGACAGATACGGATTTCTTAAGTCAGTTGAGCCTAGGCTACTGATATTTTTTTAGTCTTACATCTCATTTTCGTCATCGTCTATAAAGTTTACCTTAAATGTCACAAGAGTACCTTTCAATATTTGAATTGAGTTTTGGAGCTTGGTGTTTCCACGGAGATAACCTGTGGAAGCCATAAAGCTTATTTCACTGATTAAAAGCATAAAATGTTGTACAGATTGAAGGGAGTAGTCAACACATGTGAACGTTTCTACCTGTCACTATTTCATTTCTAGTTATTTGTAACCTGATGTTGACACATGTTTAGTCATCCCTATGACAACCAGCAGTGTTCATTTAGTTTCTGTTTTCATGGTGTCAAACTAGACATGCAGCCTGTTCCAGTTGTTGTGGATTTTGTATTATCAATTGACAAGGTCAGGTGTCTTCTCACTGGTGCACTTCATAACACCGAAGTGTAAATTTCTAGTTCTTGACTTGTTCTGTGACTGTCCACTAGGTGTCGCTGTAGATCACACTGGTGTGTGCCACATACAAAATATGGGCTGTAAACACTATAAAGAAAACATCAGTTACTAAAAGTTAATTTGTGTGATTTCTTTTTCTTAAAATAATCCAATAACTGAAAACAGAATAAAGTGTCAAAATATTTTCCCCCTGAAAACAAGTTGAAGTTATATAACATGAAAGTAGGTATATTTACAACTTATTCCACCCACAACTTGTTGTTTGATGCATCCAAAAATGGTTATTTTTCAATCTTTTGATTTTGTAAATACCTTCAGAAGAAAACAGAAATGAAGATGTTTGGTGATTTGTTGCACTAATTAATCATAATGTTAATTTGTGATTTTGTTTGTGTTTCTTCTTTAGGAGGGGCAGTGGCCAGCAGAAAGGACCGACTTACTTAGGATATGGAATAAAAATCCTTAGCTGCCAAATGAGTTACCTGAGCACGGATAGCACCGCATTTGAGCAAGCATTTGCACCATTCGGCTAGTCCCACCGTCACATACATACTTACATAGACCACAACCATGATGGACAAGTAGAACTTACCAGAGGAATACAGAGTATAAGAGTGAAGCCCACCAAAGGTCACATGAGTTGACATATCTTTTTGTATGATAAGAATTTAGTCCTATTAATCTTAGAGTAATACTGTAGTGCAATCACAGTAGCTTTGAAAGGTAATATATAGTTAATTTACTGCAGAGAGAGATGAAAAAAATGAATTTAAAACAAACTTTGAATATATTATATATATTATTAATTGAAATTTATTAAGACTCAATTTGTAGTGTAACTAAGCAGTGCACGTAGTCAAGGCCACTGAGACTCCTCAGATCCAGGTTTGATGGCTTTTTATTTCAACATTCCATTTTCTTGACGTGACATTTGTCTGTCAAGTTTACACGTGTGTGATTGAGGTCAGGTTTAATCTGACAAAACTGGTGTCTATTACGGCTCTTGTGACCGTATTATTGTTGCCATGGTAACATAGGAACCGTGTACCCTGGAATAGATGTCACGTTGACTGTCTAATCGGATGACACAATTTTTTACTACTGTCTGCCTGGGAACATCACGGTGGTCATGGATGGAAGTACGAGTAACTCTGTTGTACTCGAATTGTTCAGTATTTTACACATGGATGTCTTTCTTTCTACCTGGCTCCTGCCAGTATGTATGGTTATTTGATTATTTTATAGCTGGGGAGTTACAGTGACCTTGAACTTTTGAGGTATATTTGAGCACAGTATGTAGTCTTACAGGAACAAATGGAGAGAAAGAGAGAATGAGAAAACAAATGCCTTATTACGACTAGTCAACAGAAGAGGATAAATGCCAAATTTTGACATCAATATCTTTGCATATTACCGCTACAAGTACATAGGAAATTCTTTGTTGTAAAATGCCATACATACATGTAAATCAGAGAACCAGAGTCATTCCATTTCCGCTCAGTGTTGAATGCATGAGCGCTGACTAAGACCAGGGGTCCTACAGTAGGATCAGCCAGGCCGTGGAGTGCTGACGCACCTTGTATAGAAGGAGGAACGTTTTATGACTTGTATGCACATACTTGTCAATGTGCTACTCATATTGTTATATCAGGGCTGGCAAGATTAAGGTTGTATTATTATGAGTGATGATTTCAATGCATCAATTATAATCTAGTCCCAAGGCGTGCTTTATGGAGAAGCCATCCCGCCATGACAATTATACACAAATTTTGGTTCTATATATTCGAGACTGTACTTAATTTATGGCCTAGAATCAAAATTTGCAGAGTTTTCTTTTCTATTTTTTAATTCTTTATTCAAGTATTTTTTGAGAGAAAAAAATTTTGTATCTAACTATATATTAGGCCAAAGGATTCATATCATTATATCGGAAACTTGTATCTTAATATTTAGAAGCATAGCTACTTGTTAAGAATTCCAAGGTGCACTGTTTTATTCAAGTAGTATTTATTGTAGTGGGTTTATAACCATTTATTTCTTCATACTGCATTTTTGCAGAGCTATTCATGAGAGACCAACATTGTTTTTTTTTCCTTTTCTTTTCTTTTTTGAGAAATTTAAAAAAAAAGGAGTCCCTTAAGATGACATGTTGCAGAGGACCATTGTCTAAAATCTATACATATACTTATATCTGCCATTGATACTGTTTTAAAGCATTGTTGACTGTTATCGACTAATCTACACTCATGACATGTTGTAAGATATATTGAATGATTTTATTTATTGTGATGATATTATGTTCAGGAGGCCCTATATTTATTTCAGACTTTTGAATCTGTTGTAGCCGAGCTATGTAAAATATGGCAAACTTAACTTATTGTGGGTCATGGACGACGACCATTATTGCAAGTATTGGCATCCGAATATGGACACCTAACTTATTCATTTTGAATATTTATTTATATATTTATTATGCACTCTTATTATCATTATTATTTCATAAGTCATCAAGAATACTTACTTGCACTTTAATGTTAGAGGATTATAGTTATTATAATACACAATTATCAAACTGTATAGGATGGTAGAAAATTTTACAGGCACAAGCCTTTGAAAATTTGCAATGCAGATGATTGATTGCATTATTGGGGGACCAATCACATGCTGCCCGCTGCTAGTCATGTGATAGATCGTGGTACAGTCGGGGATATGTGCCATTCATCGCGATGTGCAATATTGTGTAGGAGTTGTCTCCATCATGGGTTCAGTCAAATTGTAGTGTTCAACTGTAATGAATCTTTTGAGGAGCGATATCACTGTCAGACAGATTGTGTTCACCTGTTAATTAATAAGAAGGAGCGATATCACTGTCAAACAGCATTGTGTTTACCCGTTAACTAATGTGAAGGAGTGATATCACTGTCAAACAGCATTGTGTTCACCTGTTAACTAATGTGAAGGAGTGATATCACTGTCAAACAGCATTGTGTTCACCTGTTAACTTTTGTGGAGGAGTGATATCACTGTCAAACAGCATTGTTAATGATCTCTTCAGGAATGTGTACATTTTCTGGTAGCTGTAGGCAATATATTTATGTGCAGATATATGTATATATACAGAAGGTATATTGAATTTTGCACAAGCATTTTGTTTGAGTTCTACATTATTGTGGATGTGTTCAATGGTGTGAAGTTGCCCAGATACACTGGTGCTACTTTCAGAGCAGGAGGAGATGAATCTCAAAAAAGAAGACTTTTATCGATCAAACACAGTGTACATACTATCACCACTTGTAAGTAGTTTGTGCTTGTGAGTGAAGTGATTACCACTTGATCAAGTATGGTATAGCACAAGAGCTTGAAGTCAGGGACATGGCTGGGGTAGGCACAGTTTACTGTCACATTTAAAGTAAATATTATTTTCTGATGCCATCCCTTCAGCATTTGCATGTACACATAGCTTTTTCTACCCTGTCCAGGGTTTGTTGTACTTGAGTTGCAGTTTACCTGAAGACTTGATATTTACATAAAATTTATGTATAAGGAAACACTCCATGGTGCCTTTTTCACATTCCAGAGTTGGACACTGTCCCAACAATAACTGTAGTATTAAACTATAGTGCTTCTTTGTCTGTTTTTTCTTTCCTTTCATTCTTTTTTCCATATTTAACATGGCAGTTTTCCAGTATTTTGTTCCCCTAAAAGATTGCCATGATATTTAATGTTGTAGAGAACACTGCAGCTGTGACCTTGACCTTGACCTTGATGTGACCTCATCATTCAGTTGACAGCCAGTGATTGGTCCCCAGTTTGTACACCTGGCACACTGGACAGCCAATTAAAATTGTAATTGTAGCTATATGTAGCATGTAGAAGTAGCTTCTGTATTATCCAATAGAAATGCTAAATAATAGTTTGAGTAGGCCTACAATGCCCACAACTTTAGTGAGGGAAAATCCCAAACTTTCTCACCGTTGTCTGCAACTGTTTCCAAAATGCAAAGGAGTGGTAAGTTTCAAAACATGGTGGCAACTAATTTTTAAGTAATCGTGGTGGATAGACTGTAAAATCACCAGGCATTTTTGTAAAGACTTTTGATACGAAGGATCTATTTTTGTAAGATCATCATATTTTCACAAGAAGAGAGAAACTTCTACCTTATAAATTATTCTGTTACATAAAGAGAAAGAAACTGATTTTACATTGTTCTTGAATTTTGTGTGAGTACATAATTGTGGTGTTTTGTGCAGTTCTCTTCATTGTGGACACCATACTGGTAATGGTATTGTGGATCAGCGTAATGTTGTCCATTTTTAAAAAAAAATAAAAGACTCAATCTCGACACTTGGGAAACTCAGCCTCGAAAAGTGCAAAGCAGTGGCATTTGGGATGACTAGTTTGCAATCAATACTAGCTGATATGCCAAGATGTAAAAGTAAACAGTGCCGTTAATTAGAGTAATGATTATGATGGTGATGATGTAAGTGCTTATTGAGAGCTCATGGCAAGGCTGGTTCCCATGTTGATGGAAAGGTGTTTTTTTTTTAAAAAAAAGACCAGTCTGCAAAGAAAAAAAATGACAGCCCATCAGAGTGACCAGGGCACATCGTTGAGTTACTGTGTAGAAACATTGACAGTATGTTAATCTTAATAAACTGTAGGGGGATCTGTTACTTGTAAATGCAGTACTACTAGTAGCATCCTGAATGCTACTGTGGAGCAGTTCCTTCTGGTTTTTATCCACTTGGAAAGGGAAGTCTCTGTACACTTTTAAGGGTACTTTAAGGATCTGCTAGGCTGATTCTCAGAGTGCTGGGATATATATGGTTGCCAGGTTAGAGCCCCAATGTTGTTGTGTGACTTGTTACTATGGAAACAGTTGCCTAGGTTACTTACCACGAAGACAAACCTAAACATATATAGATGCATTTCAGTCAAGCAGTCTTTGCTAGTTATTATATACCCTCAAGATGTATTTCACAGGGTCCAGTGGTTGATTTTAGATTTATTGAAGGTGAATTATTGAGCTAGAGAGCTTATATTGACAAGGCATGTACAAAATCTGATCATAATTTATAAATAAGCATAAAGCATAATGATAATAACTGTAAGAAGTATCAACCCTGTAACTTATTTACTCTTTAAGATTAAAGCAGAGTTTAAAAAAAATATTTTGTTTGTTTGTTAGTTTGTTTGTTTGTTTGTTTGTGTGTGTGTGTGTTGGCTTTTTTTCTGCTTTTCTTTCTTTTTTTTTTTGCTCATGGAGTTGATATTTTTGTAATGTGTGACATGCCTGTAGCTGCACAACACATTAAATCTTAACCCTTTTCCCATTGTGAATTACTAAGGATACACGTTTCCTTGGTGCATGCAAGTTGGAAAATCCAGCTGACTCATGGCTAGTGGGTACATGCAACATGAGACCTGTTCAATTTGTAGACCTCATCAACAATTCTCAATTCTTTTTCTTCTACAAGATGACTACACAAAAATTGAAGCAGGTGATATTTGAGAACTAGCCAGTCTAACTTAAAAGGGGTTAATAGAATTGCAGATAGCATTGTAAATGCAGATGAGAAGATGGAACAATGCATGGTGAAGTTCAGACAATTGGTCTGATTTGTATAAAAAAAAGAGGGATTTAACAGTACTACATGTAGCCATGTCTGATTCCATATCCATAACGTGCCCATCTTTACATCTGGTACAAATGACTTCAGTTGGATGTTGGGGAGTTTGTGCATGTCTTTTTGCCCCTCCACCATACTTTTTTTAAAGCGTACCTACACACAGTAATAGTACTTTTTACAGGTTTGATTACTCCAATGTGTTCATCTGTAAACATATGAGATAACCATTGTCATGAGAAATTGCAAGTTCAACACATACAAACATCCTACATTTTTTCATATGCCTCAACAACCTTGCAAAAAACAGTTTGGTAACTCCTCTGAAAAGACAATAATACATGAATACCCATAAAAGTAACATTTTGTGGCATGTATGATTGTATTAACAACATTTAGCCTTTACCACCACCATCCCCCCCCACCCCCCACCCCCATTATTGCAGATTTGTAATTGTGAATTTGTGAATCAAAATGAATTATTCAAAATTTATGTGAAAGCCTGATGAATAATAGCTTTTTGTGTAAACTTTGTAACTAAGATGTTTTACACAGGTGCAAGAAATTACACAGTTTGTTTGCTTTACGAAATTCTGCTGAGTAACACGTACTGTATGCAGACTGACAGTAGAGTGAAAGGCTCAACTTGCCAATTAGTAAAACAAGTTAACAGTAAAACCTGAGTGGGAACCTGTTGTGAATGGGCACCATTCTCCACTTTAGTTCTTTATTCCCATGGTAATTAACCTCTGCTAAATGGGCACTCTTAGGCAGTCTCAAGAGGGCCGACTTGACAAAAGATTTACTGTAATTCACATACTGTCTGGTAGTGCCATCTATCATCTCCCTCATGAATTTGTTCAGCCTTCAGCTCTACAACAATTTTCTTGTGAAAGGTCTCTGAAAGTTGATGATGATGATGATGAGAACAACAACTTCCAATACTGGGAAGATATACAATACATGAAGAACCTCAATTAGTGTAACACCATAACTAAGAAGTGCAAGTAACACAGAAAACAAATAACAGTAACACAAGTTCTGGAGTAATAAGGACACCGGGCGATAGCTAAATGTATGCAGAAAACTATAAAAGAAGATTTACTGAGCAACAAATGTGTCTGTGTCTGTGTCTGTGTCTGTGTAGACCAAATACACTTGGAATGGAATTGTCTTAACTTTACATTTGAGGATAGTCCAAATTTATTGATATGAAATGTCATTTAGTTACATATAATCTAAAATGTTAGTACTACACATTTTGTTCAATGTTTCTTGGATGGGCAATGGTGAATACATATACAAAGAGGTTGGAAAGCCATCTCTGGTGTACCTTTGATGATATTAGCTCATTCCATACTATGGTGCGGGCAGTGCTAGAACCACTGACTTAAGACTAAAGGCATGTTGGTACTTGGATGAAAGCTATTTTCATGAAAAGTTTAAATACACAATTGTTGTCTTAAATCTAAGTAAATATATGGGAAAATCAGGGACTGGTATAGCATGAGTTAAGGATTATAATTATCAATTAATCAGGGACTGGTATGGAATGAGTTAAAGATAATGATTATTAAGTATTGCTTTGGGCTGTTGCTATTCAAACTGGACAGTCAGTTGTTATTAGTCCCCCGCCCACTTGGTGGGGGACTATAGGTTTGCACCTCGTCCGTCCGTCCGTCCTTCCGTCCGAAGCTTCTCCGGGCCATATTTCCAACACCATAACACCCACAGCTACCAAATTTAATGTGTTTGTACTTCCTAGGATAGAGGTGTATGGTGTGCCAAAAGTAGGTCACTAGGTCAAATATCTGGGTCACAGAATACATATGTATGAAAAATCTTGTCCGGGCCATAACTTTTTTGTCCTTTTACTTAGAGTCATGAAATGTTACACAAATATGAAGTTTAGTCTAAGAAAGTGTCATAAAGCAAAACTAGGTCACTAGGTCAAATATTTGGGTCACCGATCGATATGTAAATATACAGAAACAAATTTTGTCCGGCACATATCTTCCCTATATTAATGCTACCTCTTCAATTTTTTTATGGTGGGTAGACCTTAGGTAGTAGCTGTGCATAGGCATTGTTTTGTGTGACTAATTACTTGCATTAATTAATTATTTAACAAAGTTCGTTAAGCAAGACAAATTTTGTCCAGGCCATATCTTCTAAACTATTAATGCTAGCCCTTTGAATTTTTTGTGGTGGATAGACCATAGGTAGTAGGTGTGCATAGGCATTGTTTTGTGTGGCTAATTACTTGCATTAATTAATTATTTAACAAAGTTTGTTAAGCAAGACAAATTTTGTCCGGGCCATATCTTCTAAACTATTAATGCTAGCCCTTTGAATTTTTTGTGGTGGATAGACCATAGGTAGTAGGTGTGCATAGGCATTGTTTTGTGTGGCTAATTACTTGCATTAATTAATTAACGAAGTTCATTAAGCAAGCTCAAGATACAATACAAATTTTGTCCGGGCCATATCTTCTAAATTATTGATGCCAGCCCTTTGATTTTTTTTATGGTGGGTAGACCTTAGAGGGGATATGGTAATGGGCACCGTCCGTGTGTCCGTCCGTCCGTCAAATATTTGGGTCACAGTAATACATAAATGTACAGTATTTTCATGTCCTTACTGTAATTCTTAAAAAATTTTGACTTCTTGTTATAAAAGTTTACTGATAATGTATTGTGACCTAAAAGTGTGTCACGACGCAAAACTAGGTCACTAGGTCAAATATCTAGGTCACAGTGTAAACTCCATGTAAAACCTTGTCCATGCCATATTTCCCTTACTATAATACCTACAGCTACCAAATTTATTATTTTAATACTACCTGGGGAGTTGTTGTGTCACATGGCAAAAGTAGGTCACTAGGTCAAATATCTAGGTCACTGTGAAATCCATTCAAAATCTTGTCCGGGCCATAACTTTTTTGTCCTTTTACTTAGATTAATGAAATTTTACACAAATGTGAAGCTTAATCTAAGAATGTGCCATACTTTTTATTTTTTTTTTTCATCTAGGTCACACCCCTATATAGTAGTCCATTCAACCTCGTGGGCGACGAGCGGGGGACTATGTATTGCTCTGCAATACTCATTAACTTGTTAATATAGAAGTAATGTTATGCTTACATGACCTGTTTTGCTACGTGAATACTGGATATTTGGAGTAATATCAGTATTAGTACGCACACTTACCTCTCGACCACCATTGCCAAGACCTCTGTGTCTGGGCATGAGGCCCAAGAAATCAAGCTGAGTTGCTTACTCACTTGATCCTGAAACCTGATGGTCCCGTGGCACCATCTCTTGGTCCATGTGGAACTGACGGTGACGTCATGTGCACATGCGGTCCCTATCATCCTTCTTCTTTTGGAGATTGGTCAGTTGACATCAGCTGTAAGAGAAAGCGGGGTTGGTCGGGTGGGCTCCTCTGGTGGTTGACAGGTAAGTGTACTTACTGATACTGATATTACTCCAAATATCCCATATTAGTTACGTAACATTACCTTTTGAAAACCATTGCTAATGTACAAACGCACTGGCGGTGGGGTAACTGTCACAGGTACACTGACCTCTATAGACCAGTGGGCCCCTCAGCATGGGGGAAACCATTGGTCCATGTGAGGAGGTGATGTCTGTAGGGGAAACCTCAGAGCTACGTGGAGATGAGGCAGCGGAAAGCAAAATCTGACCTAAACCAATAACTCTCCTTACTGACCCACATGGGAATGCACTTAACACCCAGGGGGCTCATCCGCAAACATGACAACTGTCCACCTCGTGGGTAGACGTTATCGGTTTCAGCTCCAACGGGTCTGGAGATCTAACAGGCCCTAGTTGTGAAACTGGCAGGCGGGGGGGGGGGGGCGGTATATGGTTCCGTGGGGTGTGATTCCTGTGTCAAACCGGCTACAGGCCAGGGCCTTGGGACAAGCTGCCTGATACTATTCCAGATTAGGTTTACTAGGCATGAAGCCCTAAAGGCCCACTAAGAAATGCGCCAACTTATTATATAGGCCTGCATCAGATTCAACACGGTGGCAGCTCTGATGGGATCCGAAAGGCCTAACAAACAAGTATCGGACCTAAGCAAGGAGCTGGTTATGCCCACAAAGGCGTACATGCCATCCTTGAGCACTATCATGTCATGCAAGTAGTGCTCGGCGAAAGTCAAAAGCAATCGCCATTGGCAGGCCCCCAGAATGTTGAAAACCGCAACGTTCAGCAGGACACACCAGGAGGTATTGAAGGCGCGCACAACGTGAGCTCTGGCTGAGACAAGCTGTAAGGCTTACAGCCTTTCTAGCAAGGTCTCATAGGCCTTAAGATTGTCTGCTTAATCCATGATGAAATCGTGCAAACTTGCTCCTTTCCCTGGTTACTCAGTGGTAGAAGGAGGGCGGACCTCCATCCGTGCGATAAAGGTACCAGCAAAGAGGTCTCACTGGGCACAGGGCTCTCCTCTTCAACAGGAAGAGCGGTATATCCATCACACAGAGGGTAAAACCCTTAAAGGCCGTAGCCAGATCTTGAGCCACTTGGTTCTTTGCAAGGAAGCCCAAGTCAGGCCTTAGAGTCACCTGGAAGTGGTCAGGGGACCATTGGTGTCGGTCATGAGCCAGAGCGTGGATCTCCTTTCTCCTAGCCCCCGAAGCGAGTGTTAACAGAAAACAAGTTTTCCACTTCCAGTACTTGAGGGAAACCCGCTTGGGGTCATCAAGCCACTTGAAGGGCCACTACTTCAGCATGACTAAAACCAGTGGTAGGTCCCACATGGGCAGGACCTGTTGCTGGCTTGTCAGTGTAGAAAGACGCAATGAGCGCAAACAGATAAGGATTGCTACTGATGTGCGTGTCTAAAATGTTGGCAAGGGTTGAGGAGATAGCTGATTGAAACCCTTCCACTGTTCTCATGCTCTTGCCTAAGACTTCCCACTGATATAAATGGAAGTCGGCAATGTCTGTAATGTGTGGAGTCCAAGGGTGAATTCGCTTTCTGGTTCACCAGTCTGAAAACACCTTCCATCGAGCCGAGTTAACAACTAGAGAAGAAGACTGAAGCCCCCTCCCCCCCTCCCCGGCAATTCTATCTGAGACTGACTCCAAAATATGCTGTGAGATAACTACCAAGCGTGGAGGTTGAGCACTTGAGGGTATGGATGGAACATGCTCATCCACGGCTGAACCAGAAGTTTCAGGCATGCCTGTAATCCTAGCTGAGTCTTGACACTCAGTTCGAGCAGGCCTACTGAGAAATTGCTCCAGGGCCGCCAGGCAATTGCAATCGTGGGACCAAACCTTGCGCAGTACCCTCGGAAAGGTCTGGCATGGAAGAAAAGCATATGCCCATAGGCAGTCCATGGACTGGAGCATCCACTGCTAGGGCTTGGGGGTCTGGGACAGTCAAGACATAAACCTGCAGTTTTACGTTCTTGCAGGTTGCAAACAGATCCACATGTAGAGACTTCCCCAACGTGCCCACATGGCCTGAATGACCCTGGGGTGGAGTGACCACTCCGTCCATACTGGCTGACCTATCCTCGTTGATTGGCCCACGACATTAGCATGTTCCGGGATGTGCCTCATGTGCGTGCGGACGTCATGGCCTTAACACCACCTGATGATGTGTCCGGCCAACTCCCTCAGCTTCCGGGACAGCGTCCTGCCATGCCTGTTGAGGTAGGCTACTGCAGTCCTGTTGACACACATTGTGAGGATATGTTTGTGCTCCACCTGGTCTCGGGAGTGGAGGAAAGACAAGCATATCACCTCCAGTTCCAACCAGTTTATGTGGTGAGCTGCAAATAATGCCATCCAAGGGCCCGACACTGTCCAACTCTCCACGTGGGCTTCCAACCCAGACCGAGAAAAGTTGTGTAAATTTGAGCTGGGCCTGAAAAGGCTTGTCTTCTCATGACGTTCTCCCTGATGGTCCACCACTGAAGGTGCGGCTGATCCTCAATGAGGATCAGCACATGGGTGTGATAGCCCTGGTCTCTCATCCATCTATCTCACAGCACGAGCTGCAAGGGACAACAGTGGAGTGGGCCTAATGGGACCTGGGAGTCCATCGAGGACAGAGAGCCCAGCAGGGTGAGCCATTGTTGTGCCAAGCAGACCTTGCCAGTCAAAAAGGGCATGAGCGGAGACTGCAGTCTGTCCCACCTGTCCTCCAAAGGACGACAGATGTAGGCTACCAGATTGAACTGGATGCCGAGGAAGACAAAGATCTGCACTGTCTGAAGACTGGACTTGGGTAGGTTCACTATCAGGCCCAAGAGTTGGAAGATTTCTAGGATGGTCTGTGTGTGACACTGCAAATCTAGGCGCCGAAGCACTCAGATAAGCCAATCGTCAGGGTACACATGAATGCGAACAGCTGAGCGCTGAAGGCTAGCTGCAATTGTCTGCGCGAACCTAGTAAACACCATCGGTGCCATGGCGAGACCAAACAGAAGGGCCCTGAACTGGTATATTTGGCCCGCAAATGCGAGCCACAGATAATTCTGTGAAGTCTCCGTAATAGTGTATGTGCGTGAAATGCATGAGTGAATACGTAGAACAATAAAAAGTCTGGCAAACTTTGCTAAATTTGAATAAGATTTATATTCCACCATTGACTGAGCATTTCAGAATTGAAGTATGTAAAGCAATAAGTGTGAATGAAAAACTTTCTTTTCAACATTTTTCATGCAAAATGTATCCCTGGTATCTCTGGGAAGTTTTTAGGAAAAATGTACATCTTCCTAGTGTATTTCTTCGTAAAGTACCCACTCCCTTGCAGGACATCAGGCAAGACTACTGGAGCGTGACTTGTGTATTCAGTTATTAACAAGCCAATTAAATTATTGTTTTTGTATACTCGCACATGGGTTATTGGCACGTGGCAGAGAGCGTCATTGAGATCCAGGGACATCATCCACTCCAGGGGCCATAAGGCTGCTGCCACCGACTGTCGTGTCTCCATGCGAAAGGAAAGGACCGAACCGGACTTCCAGATAGGTGTTTTTTAGCACCGACAGGTCTATGACTGGGCACCATCCTCCGTCCCACTTGGGGACCTGGAATAGTAGGTTGTAGAAGCTGGAAGAACCTTGGTCTTCTACCGGCTCTATGGTGCACTTGCTCTGAAGTGTTTGAACTGCCTCCAGGAATGCCGATGCTTTGAGTTTCAAAGTGGGTGGAGCAAACCACCATGGTTCTCAGCTTAACGTAGGGCTGTGTTTGCCGAAAGGCAGTGTGTAGCCAAGTCTCACTATGTTTAGGAAGAACGAATCATCCGTGATAGACTCCCATTGTGCCTGACATGTGGTGCTCAGGCAGCCGCCAACCGGGCGATGCACAGAGTCTAACAAGGTGGCGGTTTGCAATACTGAGACGTCTGCCAGGACCTGAGAGTCAGGAATGCAAAGGCTTTCTGGACTTCTTTACTCTACCGGAAGGCTTGCCGTTCCTGGATCACTGTCCACTTATCCTGGTTGTTGCACCCCCAAGGGAGCATGAGTCGAGGGATGGGTAGACACGGTCTGGGAATTACTGTGCTTTGGGGCCGAGGCGCCCAAGAATAACAAGGACCGAACAGAGTCAGTCAGTGCCTTGGAGCATGCCTGGTCTGCAGAGCTGGCCCGAAGGTCCTGCGCCCAGCAGACCACTTCCTCCATCTCTCCTCTGAACAGAGTTCCAGAGAAGAGCGGCCCCCTGTGGGCTCTCCCAAAGATTGGGTCAGGCAGCTTTTGACCCTGGAGGTAGGCATCCCTCCGTAACAAAGATTTGCCTCTAGCATGCAAGCAGTCAACACCGGGTGATCAACAGCTTGCGACAACGAAATAATTATTTAATTTTTGTATCAGGATTTTATGATTTAACATATAAAATGCCTTTGAAAGATCAAGAAAAATACATGGAGGCACTTCATCATTATCAAGTTTACTTATAAAGTCCTTTACGAGTTCTATAGCAGCAAATTCCTTGAAGTGTCCTATTCTAAACCCATATTGACCTTTATGAAACAAACCAAATTCATCAAAGTATTCAACAATTTGATTGAATATTATTTTTTCAAAGATTTTTTATATAACAGGAAGTACAGAAATAGGACGATAGTTTGTAAATAATCCATTATCTTCTTTTTTATATAAGGGAATTACTCTTGCTATTATAAGTTTGTCTGGAAAAATACCGTTTTTTTTAACTTTGATTTATAATTATAGTGATAAGTTCAATCAGGATAGAGCTAATTTGTTTAAATAGTTTCATAGACATTTGATCATATCCAAAACTAGTTTTGACTTTCAAACTGTTTATTACTTTGTTTACATCTTCAATTGTAACTTCCTTGAATTCAAAATTATCATTGTCAATAGTATTTTTCAAAACTAATGTCCTCAGGTTTGTTTGATGGCCTCTGCAGATGCCGAAATGGTTCTTGGGTGCTGAGCAGCAAACTCCTCCCAGTGTAAGTCCACAAATCTGGCAGTGAACCCAACAGGAAGATCTGCTCTCACACAGAGTATCACCTCCCCTGGACATCTGGCTTAGGGAGGAGTTGCTTCTGTCTCAGGTAGCCAGACATCGGCGGCTCAATGGGACACCGTGTGCCACGAGTCTTGGCTGTCTGCTGGTCATAGAACTCAGCTACAAAGGGCAAAAAGGGTATGGGCGTACATTGACGAGTGTCCTCCATAGACAAGCCCCGGCACAACAGCGCAACAGCGCCCAACCTCTCCTCCACTGGTGGGACCACAGCTTGGACACCAACCAGGCTCTGAATAAGAGTTTTAACAAGGTCAAAGCCCTTAGCAGGTGCAGGTGCTGTTTCCATGGGAGCAGTGGCCAAAGCCTCTGCAGAGCCCACAGTTGCTGGCTCTCTGCTCCAAGGCATCATTGAACAACATATTGTCTGAGGGTAATGGAGCAGCCCTGTGACAGCAGGGGATCTGTCACCATGCCAGGCATAGGGGTAGTGAGCACCCAGGCAGAGGTAGTTGTTGCCACAGATGCTGCCGCCACTTGCTCCTCCCATGAGGGGAGAGAGAGGGGAGGTAAGGTAGACTGATACGCTGAGATCTCGGGGGCTGCAGGCCAAGAGGTCTGCAGGCCCGAGAGATCTGGCTGAGGCTCCCGGACCTGAGGTCAGAACGAGAGCTGACTCAAAGCAGTGGCAGCAAGCTGCTCCGCAGATTGAGTCAGCTCAGACTCGGTGACAGTAGTGGTGGCCAATGCGGAAGAAGACTGAGCTTCCTCGGATGACCCCTTGTCCTCATGGAGCTCATGATCCGCCTGCTGCTCAAGAGAGTAAGGCAAGGTACCTGGCTCAAATGTAGGGACGAGCAGAATTACCAACTGCTCACCCCGGGGCAAAGCCAATGGGACCTTCAGTTGATCTAAGTCATGTTGAAACTGTGGTAAAATTTCATCAAAACAGGATGCAGATGATCCTCAGGTATCCCCGTCATGTTCTTTGGACAATACTCTGTCAATTCTCCTTATTTTATTAAGGTATACTACCTTAAATCACTAGATTGTGAAGATTTTGAGATCAGCATACAAGGTACATGGTTCTAACTGCCAATATGGATGCCAGTGCTTCCCACCAAAACTGAGATTTCCTTTTGAGGGAAGTGTGGTATATACAAGTCATATGGATCACATAGGATCCGTTACAAAAATTTCGGAGTCCATTTGGATTGCCTCACAAAATTTCAAAGTCCTTATGGATGGCTGAGGATCACTTCCAAAAATGTCTAAGTTGTATGGATTGCTAAGGATCTGTACAGATTGCTGAAGATAGCTGCACAAAATTTCAAAGTCCAACAGATTTGGGTAAGGTCAACCTCCACACTTGGAGATTGTGGCACAGCACATCTGTGACAGAGGTTTCTTGGAATCTGTTGCAGATAGAATTGCCAGAGGTGGGCTTCGATCCACTTTTCTGACTGTTTACTTGGCTTGTTAGAAGATGCTTTCAGACTGGTGCGCCAGTCGGAAAATACATTCTTTGTCTTTCCACATTGCCAACTTCCTCCTCTATCAGTTGAAAGTCCTTGGCAAAAGTTAGAGAACGTTGGAGGGATTTCAATCAGCCATCTCCTCAACCCTCACGAATGTCCTAGACATTCGCATTTGGAGCAATCCTTATCTGTCAGTGCTCATTCTTCTACACCAAGTGACTGGGGGACAGGCAGGTCTTACCATGGTGGGACCTTCCATTGATCTTAGTCATGTTGAAACTGTGGCCCTTGAGTGCCTAGAGGACCCCTCGACCACCACAGAACATGCCCAACCACCCTGCTTGCTTTCTCACAGCTGATGTCACATGACCACTCACCAAAAGAGGAAGGATAATTGGGTAGCATGCACACCGGGAGTCACCACCGGATCCATAGGAACAGAGACATGGCACCATGGGGCCGTCATTTTTTTTTAAATATCAAGTGAGTGAACTCAATTTTATTGTCTTGGGTGTATAGAGGTCTAGCCCATGGTGGTCCAGAGGTAAGTATACTTACTAATACCAAAATTACTAAAAAATTCACATGTTTATCAATAATCATACATTGACTTCATTGAATACTGAGAGTATTTCTAACTTTAAATTTTGATAATCAGATTATCTTCACACCTATAACCAAGATAAGTGTAAAGTTTTCCAACTGTTACCGGTATGCATTTACAGTGTGGTGCATCTAATATAAACTTGTAGCAGGGAAAATCATGCCAATTGGAGGCATTTCACATTTTGAAACTTGAGTATTCTCAAAAGGTATACTCAGATATATAAAAAATATAGGCATAATTCCAAGGTTTACTTATACAGTAAAACCTCTCAATAGTGGGTACCTTTGGGACTGGTAAAAAGTGCCCCCTGCAGGGAGATGCCCACTCCAGAGATGGATGTCCCTTTTAAGTATGGATGAGTATGTAGATGTAGGAAAAACATTATTTTTTCATCCATACATAATTTATGCACAATATTATGATCCAAGGGTATGTAAAACCTGTGGAACTATTATGGAGCATCAACTTTATAGAGAGTGAGCAGATATAACCTAGACACATATAGGGACTTGAAATGTTTAAAGCTTTATAGTTAGAAAGAAATCATAGATTTCTTCCTAACTAAAGCTTTAAATACTTTAAGTCCCTATATGTGTCAGGTTATAGAAGCACGGGTCTCATTGCATATGTTACGAGAAGAGAGACCACAAATACAAGTTGCAGAATCTGAAAGAGACAGGAAGGTTTGCTCTTAAAACAACCAAGAGGCTAAGACTGGGTGCAAGATGGTTGTAACCCACTATTCATCCAGCAATCATAGAAGTTTTAATTTATACTGCCAAAGCTAGGTCACCCCAGTGTACATGCCCTTGCTGGCCTCAGTGAGATCTGAATACACAGTTTGGCCGCCACTGTACCAGCAGCAGATTTCTTGGGTTTCCAGTTTAAATCACACTTTTTTTTTAATGTGTAAAACATGAAAAGATGTGGGGACCCAGGAAATATAGTCTGTATATATATATATATATATCAGCATAATATGAGACATGCATATTAATTTCCCACCACAAAGCACAGGGTTCACACCTTATAGTCACAGAGGACACACTGGCAGATCACTGTCAGAGTCGGGGCTTGATACCCCTTTCTCACAAAAATACATGTAGTGTCTTTTGCAGAAATTTAAGTTTACAAATGCCAAATTCATATCAATTCAGTGTTTCCTAAGTTCAATATAAGAATAATTTTTTCTATCTGCCTGTACATGTGCTAAGTATATTGAATACATTTGCAAGGCTCAATGTTCGGCGAACAGATGGGCCTGGGGGCCCATCCATTCGGGGGGCCCAAATATTCGTTGACACCGGAACAGGTAGCCCAGATCTCTCCAGGCAAGACTATGATTACTAAGACAACCATGTATGCAGTTGTGGCGGGAAATAAATATGCATGACTCGTATTAATACAATTGTGCTGCAAGTGTGATCTAACTTAGCACCATATGCATGAATTTGAGGAATTTTCACGCTTCATGGCCACAATGTCTGGTTGAATTTGGCCAGCCTTGCATCTCTGGTTACACAAGAGTGGGTGTCACATTGGTTACTTCAAAGAAATTATGATGATTAGTCACTCTACTAAACAGGCAGGTTGGAAATGAAATGACAAATTAAATTTGATATCTTTATCAAGGTACCATTTCCAACATTTTCAAAATTTGTTATCCTTTTAAAATTCACTTAGAATAATTTTAATACTGCAGCTTTTGATCACTACATGTAGTTATGAGAGAAGTCCACAGCACAATTCCATAAATTGGGAGGTGGGGAATGGCAACCCTATCTAAAATAGTTGAGAGGATATTCAAGATTTGAGACTTTTGTGTACTCTCCTTATTTAAATAAATTAAAATGCTACAACTTTTGTGCATACCCAGCCTTCCTCTAATAACCCATGTGCAAGTATACAAGAACAATGGTTTAATTGGCCTGTTAATAACTGAATACACATGTCACGCCCCAGTGGTTTTGCCTAATGTCCTGCAAGGGTGTGGGTATTTTACAAAGAAATACACTTGGAAGATGTAAATTTTCTCTAAAAACTGCCCACAGATATCAGGGATACATTTAGTATGAAAAATGTTGAAAAGAAAGTTTTTCAGTCACACTTATTGCTTTACATACTTTAATTCTGAAATGCTCAGTCAATGGTAGAATGTACATTTTATTCAAATTTATCAAAGTTTGCCAGACTTTCTATTGTTCTACGTATTCATTCATGCATTTCACGCACATACACTATTGTTCCACACTCCAGTTTTGTGACTATGAAATCCATAAAGTTGTCAAAACATGCAAGAATCACTTTGGACTTGAAGACTGTAAAGCTTTTAATATTCAAACCAGCTCTCACACTCGCAGGCTTTTTTTTTTTTGATGAGGGATATCATTGCAGGTTTTCACCCAGAGATGCCATGGTCTCTTGGGATCAAGGGCTGGCTGAGATAGGGCCCCCCCCCCCCCCCCAACTTGAACACAATGCTTCTTCCTATAAAGCCTTATAGCCTGTAGCATTGTGATGGGGCTGTCTATTTATTTGAATCTGAGAGATCTGCTCAACATGAACAGTAAAAGTTTTGTGGAGAACCTAATATGTAAGCTAATACACAGTTATTTTATTTTATTATTATTATTTTTGTTTATTTATTTATTTTATTTTTATTCATTTATTTATTTTATTTTTATTTTATTTTTATTTATTTATTATTATTATTTTTTTTTTTTTGTCATTTGCTGCAAGACCAAGGCTCTCAAAGCAGACAGAACATGCCATGGATGGAAAGTTGCCTGGAAGACAGGTTCTTACGTGCAAGCTTATGCATACTAAATGGCTGCACAACAGCTTCGAGGTAGATAAAAATAAGCAGCTGTGTACATGTACATGTAGTAATGGGGGGGGGCTAGAAAACGTGTATTGCATGTGTATTATGTAAAGTCTGTGAGGTATTCAGTGTAATAAGCATAAATTGAAATTCCTCAACTTCTGTTTACATGACCTAGGAGTTGCCCATGGCACAAGCAATATATTGAACAGAGAATGGCACCTTTACCTAGATTAGTTTTGAAGATATGAAACCTTTTTCTTAAAATTTAAGTTGCCTCTAAATTTCATAATTTTGAAAATATTAAATTATTCTCAATCAGAGGATGGATTTCAGTAGTAGAACTATAGCCATGCAACAGTTCAGATTTTTAACAATAGCCATATCTGAGCAAAGCTGCAGACAAGACTTGGTGGCAGAAAGAAAGAATCTGGAAGAAACAGATTGTCTGTGTTGGCACACAGACATATATGTATTTGTTAATCTGATTAAGTTCCCATGCAAAAATTAATTCTTTATTTCAAGTGGGTTATGTGAAAGAGTTCAATATTTAAAAGACCACTGGTGTCATTTTCAATGTCTGTGTGCAACACATGTTTTTCACATAAGTTTTTTCTTTCTTTCCTTCTCTCTCTCTCTCTCTCTCTCTCTCTCTCTCTCTCTCTCTCTCTCTCTCTCTCACTTTATGGTCACACAAACCATTGAAATGTAGAATAACTTCAAAAGTATTATGGGTTGTGGTGCCCCTCCAACTTAATTTCTTAAGTTTGTGTTGTAGGGGCATCCTATGAACCACAAAAAGGGGTAGAGTTGTAATTTATGCTAATTAGGAACACTTGGGCAATGAAAATGTTACATATCTTTCAAACTATTGCAGGTATAGGTGCTGACCAACTTAAATTGACAGGTTTGTGCTGTAGGTGCTTCCCACAAACCACAAACAAAAGCTTCAAAATTATAAATTATGCTAACAAGGAGCAATTTAAAAGTTTAAATGTTAATAACTTAAGAACTATCACAAGTGAAAGTGTAATTCAAAATTATTGCAGGTATAAGTGCCATCTCAACTTCATAGGTTTGTGTTGTGGGTGCATCCAATGAACCACAAACAAAGAGTTTTAGAATTTTAAATTATGCTATGAGATGCATTTGCCATGTTTAAATGTTAATAACTTCAGAAGTATTATTGATATCCAATTTAAATTCACAGGTTTGTGCTGTAGAACCACAAACAAAAGTTGCAGAAATTAAATTTATGCCATTCAGAGGCATTTGAAAAATTAAAATGTAGAATAACTTTGAAACTATTATAGAGTGAGACACAACTCCAATTGAATTTATAGATTTGTGCTGTACGCACATCCAATATGCTACAAACAAAGGAGATGTACAATTTTAAGTTATACTAATCAGGGACATTTGAAAAGTTTAAATTTTAAAGAGCTTCAAAATTATTTTTGAATTGAAAACAGCTAGCTATTTTATTGGGAGCAAATAACTTTATATTATCAGTTGTGATATAGAGTTATTTGCTCCCAATGAAACATCAAGCCATTTTAACATTTGAAACAGCAAGCCATTTTAACATTTAGTCAAATAAAGTTATTGGCTCCCAATGAAACAGCAAGCTGTTTTAACATTCAATCAGATTTATGGATATCCAAAATTTAATTTGGGAAGTCCGTATTTCAATTTTGGATATGAATAAATGATATTTTGACATCCAAAAATCATTTATTGATGTCAATAAATAAATTTTTGATATCAAAAATTATTTTTGGATATAAAAAATTATTTGTGGATATCCATAAGCAATTATTGATATTAAGAATTCAATTTTTGATGTCCAAAATTCAATTTTTGATTCTAAAATTCGTCTTCGGATATCCATAAATCTGATTAAATTTTAAAACAGCTTGCCATATTCCATGCTTTTATTTCTAGCAAGTACACTCTTCTAAATGTGTAGCTTGATATCTACCCAGCTTGCCAAAGTATGAATGGGAAATATTCCAGAGAACGTCAAATATTGTAATTTTCAGCCTACAATTAAATATATTCCGTTTTGTTTGTCGCTTTTTTGTTATTTTTATTGTGTCATTATCACAAAATTCAAGCATATTGTAAATTTGGCACTTTTATTTACTATACAATATAAAACATGAGAATTAAAAAAAAATCATGGCCGTTTCATGGTTAAAATACTACCCCTACCCCTTATTCAATAATAATTCTGCATTTTTGTTTTCCTTTGATGAAACATTGCTGTACAGCAACAATACCAGTAAAATTTAAAGTCTTTTGACACCAATGATATTGAAAGGTTGTAGTGCTTATAGTAAGGAGGATTTTCATACTTAAAATGCTGTATTTAAAGTTGTCTACAGCTTTCTTTGAAAGTAGTGTTTTGTACAGAATACAAGAAATGAACATTCTGTATTTTTGGGGGATAAACATATATTCCAACATGATTTTGTTCAAATTTTCTTTCTGATGAGTTTTTGTTCAATCGTAGAATGTTTGTTTTATATTTTTACAAATTTCATCTCTATTTAAGGTAAAATGTAAAATTGTGTTCACAATCTCACTCTTTAAACGATAAAAATTTACCCCCTACCCCTTATTTTATCACTCTAGGCATTGATTTCTCAGGTTTAGTTTAACAAGTGCACAGCGATCAAAAGGATCTATCTCCCTGCCACAATATATAGAAGAAAGCTGTACAACGTATACAGCATGTCTGGATGCACAAAAATTGGCATGTTCTTGGGCCCTGTGACCTTGAAAATAGGTTAAGGTCAAAAGCACTAAATGGCACACATGCCCTTGGTATGATGCATCTCTGGTATAAATTTCATTATTCTATGTCAAAGGGTTCTAGAGATATGCTGCCAGACACACGAAAATGGATATGTTCTTGGGCCCTGTTTTCAAGGTCAAAAACAATACACAGCACACATGCCCACGTGGTATGATGCATCTCTGATATAAATTTCACTATTCTATCTCTTAGGGTTTTAGAGATATGCGCCTGGACAGATGGACAGAAACAGCCCCTATTTCTACTAATTCTATGTTCCCCTATGCCACCTTTGGTGGCGGGAGACAAAAAAAATGCATACAACAGACTGTTTTAGTCGATAGAAAAGAATCAGAAATGAAGTTTTCCAAACTCTAATCACCATGTGTAAATAATACAGATGTCACTTTCTTCAAGTAAGGGCATGGTCACAGAAATTTAGGTCTATGTGGCAAACAATCATGTTTTATGAGGTGTGTTTGATAGTAAAAAGCACAAAAATTGACAAAAAATACATATTTTTGCAGTTTATTTTAGGACATTAAAAGTGTGGTGCATTCTTTTTGACAGGTATCTTTGACGCAAATATTTATGTGTCAGTTACATATCTTTCAATTATTAATGATCACATGTTACAAATGATTCTGGATATTGCATGCATAAACATTTACTCCTACCCCTTATTTAATCATTAGTTACGTAACATTACTTCTCGACCACCATTACCTAAACCTCTGTGTCTGGGCCACAACACCCGACACAATTGAGTTGGGACCTGATTTATCTGAAGAGCTGGTGCTCCCCATTACTCGGTTCCCGTATCAACATGCGGGATGGGAGGGGGAGACTTTTGGTGCACATGTACTCCTGCCTCGTTGGGCACCATGTTTGGCTTGCTCTAAGAGTTGGGAGCTCTGTTGACTTTCATCCAGAGAAACATTTGTTTTTTTTGCTGACCACCTTGCCTTCTACTTTGTTGGGCTGAGTGCAGAAGATGGACTCATGGAACAATTTCATGGCAGCCCGCGGGGACCTTGAGCACACCGTTACATTTGTCACCAACAGATTGGCTGCATGTGTTCTTGTGATAACACATGCAGTTTTTGGGCTACGTGGGGAGATGAAAAGTGACTGCTCTATGAGCAGTTGCGGAGGAAGAGTGAGAGTGCCAGGCATAAGAGTGCTACCAAGCACCTGGCCAACGAGTCTGACTCAACTGAGTCTTCCACCCCAGTGACACCACTAGAGAAGCAGAAGCAAACCCATGCGGCTTGCATGCAGGTTCAGGTCGTTGCTGCTTCTTCTCCCGAAACCCCCAGCCTGGGAATAGGGAGAAGAGTGGGCATAGTCGGGCCGCAAAGGATCCACTCACAGGGGTTCCAAGTGTGCGGTCCCACTAAGGTGATGACCGGAGGCTCCCTGGCCACTGATCCAAGGCCCTCAGCAGTCTTGGAGGTGATGGCGAAGAACCAACAGTAGCAAATGGATCTGATCCAGCAACTGTTATTCCTCTATGCGAGCTACTTTGGAGCTCCCAGGTCCAAGACCTTGGGTCAAACATTCAGGAATCTCAGAGCACCAGAGACAGTCCTTAAGTCAGAGATGTCTAGCTGTAGTGAGCTAAAGGGCCCTATAGCTCCTGCAGTTGTGGCCCCTACTACAACCAGAGTGCCAACTCTGGCACCTCCAACCCCTGTGCCTGCAGTGCTGCTCTTCCTCCAGGCCCAACCTGGGCGGAGCAGTTGGCAATCCCACTGCATCCTCCCTTCAAGCTATATACGCTGCCTCCCTCTTTGGAGAGGCAAGCAGAACACAAGCTCCGTGAGGAGCAGCAGTTGCGGATGAAGACTTTGTCTTTATATGCTACCACCAGTACTCTTGCCATGTCAGAGTCGGTCGTTTTGGTTAAGCAGCTTGCTGCCTCTGTTCTGAGCCAGCTTTCACTAGACCCACAGGCTCTAGAGTTCTCACAATTCCAGCAGGTGCCCTCAGACCAGCTGACCCAGGTTGGCGGCTGCTGTTGCTCCCGCCCCGAGCCTCATGGAAGTCCCCCTCTCTCGCCCTTTGTGGGAGGAACAGATAATGGGCTGTGGAGGTTGCAGCAACAACTTCTACAGAACTTGATGCTCCCTCAAGACAAGGCAGGGTGACAGACACACTTCTGTCACAAAAAGCAACCACCCCATCTGCCTCAGACGAACAGCTGTTCAACCAGGGTTTGGGGCCTCAGACTCCAATGCCTGGTGACGAGTCTTTGGACATTGGCACAGAGGATGAGTAGCTGTTGCTTTTGGATTTGTCTGTCAGTAACTCCAGGTTTCTGGCTTATAGCCATATAGCCATTGCCCACACTGATGTCGCTCTGCTCTGTAGAGCCCTGTAGCATCGGTGGTGCCTGCGGAATCTACTTCTGCTTCCATGGACACTATTCTGGCACCAACTCAGGGCTATGAGCATATGAGCAGGTCAAAGCTCTCATTCAGAGCCTAGTGGGTGACCAAACTCTGGTTGCTCAGCCGAAGAGAGGAGAGGGGCCATTGTGATGTGCTACTAAGACTTGTCCTTGCCTGACACAGGTCCATCATCCCATTGTTGCTCTTTGTCACCTAGCTTTATAACCAGCTGATGGGAAGGATTTGCAGCACTCAGGTTCCCATGGAGCCACTGATGTCCAGCTATCTTTGGGCAAGGGCAAGTTCTCCCCTGGCAAGACATCCGAGGGAATTGATATTCCACCCCAGAGAAGATTTACTCATCCCAGTCACTTCTGGTAGATTTAGATTGGGGGGGGGGGGAGTATGATGCAAAGGCCCGAAAGTCCTTTCAGCATCTTTGGACATCTTCAGGAGGCTAGAGGAGGATGCTAGAGGCTCTGATCTGATGGCATTCTCCGATGTCTCACTGCGGGCTCTGAGATCTCACTTGGATGACCTCTAGCATTTGGCGCAGATCTTGGAGGTGGTCTGGGACTGGCTTAGTGAGACAGCCTTGCTCACAAATTTATTGTTGTGGGTGATCAAGCATCAGATCAGGAGGACCTGCACACTAGAGGCAAACTTTTCTACATTTCCTACACAGGGACACCCGTTTCCAGTGTCAGAAGTTGCCCGACTCAATCTACCACTGAGCATGCATGCAGACCCTCCTCCCTAACATGCTATTTGGAGGAGAAATGGCAGACGTTCGAGGAGTGCATGACCTTTGGGCCCCCTCTGCCAAAGGAACCAGGACAAAGGCTTTGACTGACTCCATTTGATTGCTTTCCTCCCATGACACTTAGATTGCACCCCCTCAACCCCCGGCAAGAGCAACACACCAAACATCACAAGGGCTTAGAAAAAGTGACAGGCAAGTCGGAAAAGGCACGAAGGCCAGTAAAGGCAAGAAGTGGGGGAAGCCTCAGGGCTCCTGACTCTTGCCTTTCAAACCACAATGTCTCAGGGTTGCCCTCTGCCACCGCTATAGACATCACTGAGTGCCCAGTTGCATTTCTGCCTTTTACTCATAGTGAGAGTCTATCACTGCTATCCCACAAACCCAAATGGTTAACACACCCCACAACCCTAAGGCCAGCAGTGGCAAACCCTGATGGGCTCCCTGGCCTTGATGGACTCCCAGGTCCCCCTAGGCTACCTACAGCATTGTCCCTTGCAGCATGCTCTGCACGACATCATGGTTGAAGGATCAGGGGTACCAATCACATGTGCCAGTACTCCCAGAGGACCACCAGCAGCTCATTTGGTGGACTAAACAGCAGAATATCATGTTGGGTCAGACATTGATGCCATTTCAGGTTGCAACTCACAATGTATACAGACTCATCTCAGTCCAGTTGGGGAGCCCACATGCAGGGCCAGATGGTGTTGGTCTTTTGGCTGAGGCATGTCCCACCACATACATTGGTTGGAACTGGAGGCAATATGCTTAGCACTCCTCCACTTCCAGGAAGGAACTAGTGGAGCACAAACACATTCTCATTATGTGCGACAATAGGACCATGATCGCCTACCTAAACCAGCAGGGTGGGACATGCTCCCAAAAGCTGACGGGGCTAGTTGGAGGCATTACCAGATTGTGCTCTAAACATGACATCCACATGCATGTGAGGCATGTCCCAGGATTAAAAAAATGTCATGGCCGACCAACTCTCGAGAAGAAGTCAGCTGGTAGGTACGGAGTGGTCCCCACACCCACCAGTCCTTCATGTCATGTGGGTTAGTGGGGTACCCCACATGTGGATCTGTTCACGACAAGCACAAATGCAAAACTTCAGGTTTATGTGTCGTCTGTCCTGGATTCTGAGACACTTGTGCTGGATACTCTATCCATGAACTGGAGCAACCTTTGGGCTGATGCCTTTCTGCCTCCTCTTCCCGAGGGTCCTGTGGAAGGCTTGGTCCCATGACTGCAATCTGATCCTAGCCACCCCCTGGCAGCAGAGGATGTATTGGTCCCTGGACCTTCTGGAATTAAGCTACATCTACTGCCATGGCCGAAACTTTTGATGCAACCACGGATGAGTGTTTCACAGGAACCCTCAAGTGCTCAACCTGCATGCTTGGAGACCCGGACACTATGGCACAGCATACCTGCAACAGAGGTTTTTTGGAATCTGTCACAGATAGTATTGGGAGAAGGGGGCTTGGAGACTCTTCTCTAGTGGTATACTCAGCTTGATGGAAGATGTTTTCAGACTAGTGCACTGGTCAGAGAATACATCCAAGGTCTCTGTGTATTGTGGGCATTGTGGACTTAGTGCTGTACCAGTGGGTGGGTGGGGGGTCGTCAGTAAGAGCTCAAGAACCATGGAGGAGTTTTGGTTCGCCATCTCTTCAACGCTAATGAACGTCCAGAGGTATGAATTAATACACCAAGCGGCCAATCAGGTGCCAGTTACCTCACCAAATAGTTCTTTGTTGTCTTGTGCGCACACCTTTGGGAGCCATTTACCTGCAATTAGACCCCTGTTTCAGCTAGACTATTACATGATGTTATTGGCCTGTTTATGTTGTTTGGTTTGATAGATATTTTTCCATGATGAATTTTATAAAAAAAGGGCGAATCATATATTCATACACAGTGATGCAATGATGGCAAGTCATGCTCAGAGCATGTGTATTTGTCGGCGCCCATGGCCTCCTTCACACACAAACTGGCTGATAGGCAGGTCCTACCACAGAGCGGACTTCCTGTTGGCCCTAGTCATGTTGGCCTTTTGAGTATCCAGAGGACCCCTGCATAGTGGACCTTAAGTACTGGACAAGGAAAACGCTAGGTCATGGATAATGCTTTCCCCGCTGAGGAGATGATTATCCATGACCTTGTGCCCGCTGAGAGTTCTGCCTTTCTCCCACACAGACGGTGCCAGGGGTCACAGGTCTGCCCTCATTTTGCCCCTGAGTACTGGAAAATGTCAAAAGATACAGGTCTGTGGAAATATGATCTCATTGTGGATTAAGCAGACCAATTTGAAGGCCTATGAAAATGCTTTGAACAGGCTCTCGGCCCAAAGGAGGTCTCGGCTAGAGCTCATGGGGTGCGAACACTTAATGCCACCTGGCAAGCCCTAAGGATAGTTGATGTTGTCGAAATCCTCTGGACTTGCGAGTGGCAATCATCTATGACTTTTGCTGAGCACTACCTGTGCGACTTGATTGTGCTGAGGAGGGCATTTACGTCTTTGCAGGCATAGTAAGCTTCTTTGCATAGGTTCCTTATACTTGTCTGTTATACTTCACTTGTCCCCTCAGGACAGCCACCATGCTCCAGTTTATGATGCCTGGGGGTTTAGACTTGGATGCAGTCTATAGGTCGGCATACCCAGAGTTTGGCTAGACCTTGTCTTGAACTTGTATCGGGCAGATGTCCCCGGGGAGGGCTAGGCTTAGAGCAGAGTACACCCATTTCAACGGGACACTGCTTTACCGAACCATATGACCACCCCCAACCCCCGGCGCCCGCCATATTTTCCACGATTCACTGGTCTTGCTTGACCTCCAGGACTTAAAGAGTGGAAACAGACAGCGTCTCCCTGAAGCCAGACTGCTCTCAGGTAAGTGGGTGGCTTCCCGGTGGGCACATTACTGGTCAGTAAAGAGGGCTTCGGGACTTCGGCCAGGATTCTCCTGTTGGCAGCCTCACTTCCATGAACCTCTGAGGTTTTTCCAACAGACATCACCTCCTCACTTGGACCAACAGTCCCCCCAGGCTGTTTGTCCAGTGGTTGTTGGTAAGCATGCATGTTTCATTACTCCCTCCTACCAATGCATTTGTATTCAGCAATGGTGTTTGAAAGGTGACATTATGCGCCTAATATGTGAATTCTTTAGTAATTTTGGTATTAGTGAGTATACTTAAAAACTGTAGACACATATATTTTACATGGATTGCCAAGTAGGCCAAGCCTACATTAATCACTCTCCATAACACAGATGATGGTTTATTCTTTACTACCCTATTGTTTACATTGTGTGTATACTTCCCTCTCAACCACCAGAGAAGCCCGCCTGACCTGCCTGCTTCCACTCCACAGTTGAGGTCCAATCACGAGGAGGAAGGAACAATAGGGACTCATGCGCACAACTGCTAATCCTCACAGAGCTCAAGGTCCACCTGCCAATCGAGAGAGTAAGGCAGGGTAACCGGCTCAAATGTGGGAACCAGCGTGATCACCAACAGGTCACTCTGGGGCAAAGCTGCCAGAGGTGCAGAAAGTACTGCTGGTGTCGCTGTTGGGCGGGACAGGAGGTTCCGCCCGGGCTGGAGGTGCTGACGTCGCCGAGGCCAAAGGCTCAGTGGCAGTAGAAGGCTACCCCTTTCTAGGTGTCTTCCTCCTAGGTCCCCTATGCCTGCATTTTCCACCTGAGCTCTCGGATCCGGGAGCTCAGGAGGCCAATGGAGGCACCGGTGCAGTAGCTGGCACTCTTGGCTTATGATGCGAGTGCTTGGACTGGCTGGGGTGTTGGCTTTCCGTACTGCCCAGATTTATAATCTGAGCGCTCAGACCCGAGCGCCTGGACTGGCCAGGGTCCGGAATCCTGGGGCGGGCGCTCTGATATGCTTCCACTCTGGTCGCACCGGTTTGTGAGGTTGCATGCTGTCTGAGCGCTCGGACCTGGAGGACCAAGATCTCGACAGCTGCAGTCATCGCTTGGCAGACTTCTTCTGATCGGAAGAAACAGTGTGGTGAGAGGGGGCAATCAATGCACGGACCATCTCAGCCTGCTGTATCATACTCTTTGACATCACCTCCTAGGCTGTGACCACCTTTGGATCAGTGCCAAGAGCAGATTTGGATGTCCTGGGGGCCTAAGTCTTTTGCTGGTGAACTCCAAGAGGAGAACTCTTGCTACCTGACTTATAACTCAGTGTCTCTTCACCTTCTCCCAAGGGGTATCAGGAGAAGAAACGTCTGTCTTAGGAGACTGCAGACGAGCCGGAGCAGGCCTACACTCTTTCTCCTTCAACATGAGACACGTGGGATGGAGAAGGACGAGCTGAAGCAAGTCTATGTTCCTTCCCATGGGGAGTCCTTGCAGGTGAGGACTTGACAGTGTCAGATATCTCGGCTTGGCATTTGGCGGCTCTTGCGACCTGCCACCTATGCCTCGCACGATCAGACTTCCTGCTCACCTTGTCACAGAGCAGCCACTTGTCCTCCCTCCAAACCTGGCAGCACTTGCAAGTTCGTTCACAAGAGCAAACTTGGCCTAACTGCAGCACCAACCATAGCAGTGTGGATGGTCATCCCTGAGGCTGCCATATAGTGGTTCTGAGAATACAACTTTTGTCCATGACCCAGGAAGGACGAGGATGCAGATGTAGTGGTATCTCGCCCAACACCAATGGACTGCCTCCGAAAGGAAGCAACAGCCTGGTGCCCAGTGCTTTCTCTCTCTCTCTCTGTTCTGTTTGCTGGGAGGCCATCTTGAAAAATCTAAGTACAAGTCAAACGACCAACTTTGCACTTATTATTTCCACTGGTATCCGTTCACAGAAATCAGCTATCTAGGTATCCGTAGATGCCTGGACCACTGAGAAAAGATTTTCCCCAGAAAAGAGCATGTGAGAGCACAAAAAACAGTGACTGTGAACTATCATTCATGGAGTTTCACTCGAAAAGAACAAGCCAGTAATGGGGCCCACAAGAGGAAGGATGATACGGGGCACATGTGCACATGACATCACCATCAGTTCCACATGGAACCAGAGTTGGCGCCACAGGACCGTCAGGTTTTCAGAATCAAGGGTGAATCGCAAGCTTCTCATCTCGATTTCTTGGGCGTCATGTGAAGACCCAGAGGTCTTGGCAATGGTGGTCGAGAGGTAATGTTACGTAATTAATACAGGTATAAAATTATTGCAACTGCTATGTTGGCCATACCTTACAAATGAGGTCAGATTAACATCAAGTTACACTTTTTAAAGGTTATAACTACCAAATAACTAATCTCCTGACTTTCATCATCTAAATGATATAAATTTCATTGATTCCCTTGATGTGGCCACAAAACTAAATTTTTGGGCCCCTTTTTATAAATCAGGGCCTTTTTGGGGACCTGCATGGCTTTCCTACTATTACTGTAAAATTGATGAGCATTAATAAAGATTATTAAAACAAAAACACATCTGGTTGTGTTTAATCAGGGACGTGCTAATAGTATGTCCCTGGTTTAATACATATATCTGCCCTCCTTTTAATACAAGTTCCTTGCTGCTGCTGGATAGGGGCAGTGCCATTGACATTGAACAACACCTCACACGTTAACCCTTTCACCCCTTAAAAAACCAGCTGATGGTCAAATTTGTCTGCTTCAGGGTTATTGATTAATGTCAACTATGATGAAAAATAATTCGAATGAGAATTATAGATGAGACCCATCAAGATCATATCCCTCAGGTCAACAGGATTCCTTGGGCTTGGCACGAATTGGGCGCCTAACCCACACGAAGGAAAGCTGTCCACTGCTAGTCTTACTCTTAATTCAAGGGGAAAAGGGTCCAATTATATTTTATGTTCAGGATGAGTAAAAGTTTGTGTTAATTTTCAAGGGACACATACAGCTGCACTTTTACGGTTTTTATTTAATTAATGTTTGGTAGAACATACAAGTTCTCAATCTTGTTTCCATATTTTGCTGTGAAATCTTCAAACCGAAAGTGTGTATCACAAATGCTCAAGTTCATTTATGAGATCTGGGACGTGGACGTCTATAGCACGTCCCTGATAAGATGGAAAAAAAAAAGTGACTCGTTTAGCATGGGTGGTCCGACTTCAGCGGGACAACACTCTTTCTGTACAACAGTGTTGAGTGTTGACCTAACCTGCAAGGTCGGTCACACATGATGCACTGTAAATCCATCCCATCACATCAGTAATAACTAGGAAACATGATTTGCTGCATAGCAAATCAGTGTGTGTGTTTTCAAAGCATATTGATGTGGCAATGTAAAATTATTCCATAACACAGGAGTAGAAGCTGGAATGCCATCTCTATCTATTATAGCTTTGAGGTTATTCAAAATTTAAAATTTCTAATGGTGCTATTTAGCATAATTTAAATTGCTACAACTTCTAGTTGCACAATGGTCAACAACCCCCTAGTAGAAGTTGGAATGACATCTCTATCTCTTATAATGTTGAAGATATTCAAGATTGAAAATTTCGAATACTGCTAGTTAGCATGATTTAAATTGCTTCAACTTTTGTTTTAGATTCATTACATGTGCAATGGTCAACAATTAACCCCCTAGTAGAAGTTGAAATGACATCTCTATCTATAATAGTTTTTAAGGTATTTAAGTTTTAAAATTTCAAATGCTGCTAATTAGCATAATTTAAATTGCTGCAACTTTTGTTTTAAATAGATGCGCACTGGTCAATAACCTGCTGATAGAAGTTGGAATGACATCTCTATCTATGATACTTTTGAAGATATTCAAGACTTAAGATTTCAAATGCCCCCAATATGGATATTCATTCTGTATAAAAGAGTCAAACTCCTTTTATTATGGAGGTACAATCATGCCCAGTTTGGAGTTTCTATGTATAATAGTGTCCCAGAAAAGTGTCGGACAAATTTGCTGGTAAAGAAAGAAAGAAAGAAAGAAAGAAAGAAAGAAAGAAAGAAAGAAAGAAAGAAAGAAAGAAAGAAAGAAAGAAAGAAAGAAAGAAATAGGGTCAGACAAATTTGCTGGTAAAGAAAGAAAGAAAGAATGAATGAAAGAAAGAAATAGGATCGGATAAATTTTCTGGTAAAGAAAGAAAGAAAGAAAGAAAGAAAGAAAGAAGCTTATTCGCCGCGGTCCTGAAACAGGTGGCCGGAAAAGAACAGCACAGTCCGCTCAGTCATTCGGTATGCTGTCCCTCTCGGCCACATGGGCCAATCGACCGTATGTGGACTCGTCCAAATTGCTGTCAGCACGTGCTACCCTTTCAGTGACGTCTCTTTAATGTGCGTTCCCGTCGAAATTTTTGGGCCTTCTCTCATTGTGTGGGCTGGCAGATTCTGAGTGTTGACCAGCTCAATTTTATGTTTTATTTTGTTATGCAATTTGCGCTTATAAGAGACACCAGCACAGGAAAGTTTCAATATTTCACATGACTGCTGGGTGGGATAAACATCATTTAGCCTTTTGGCATTCAAGTTGTTGCTCAAAGTGGTGGTTTCTTCCAGACAAGGGAGAAAAAGTGAAAACTTTTAAGTATAAACGTAACCACAGGAACTGAGTTGCCTTTTTGTGTGAGTTTAACAAACTTCCAACTGCAAGTTCGATGCACTCACGTTAAAGTTGGACCAAAGCGAACAAGCCCATAACATGTCGGTAAGTTGTTTCTCATTTTGATGTGCCCGTGCCGTTTATCTTGAGACTTGTGAAGACAAAACTCGATTTCCATGTTCATGTTCAACTTTAGTATGCCTTGTGAGTGCTTCGGCACTTCACAGTACGTTAGGTTGATCTCGCTCACTTAACATACTTGAATCCAGCGAAATTATTGAATTTCGATCGAAGAGAAAAGTTACCAACTTCGGAAATTGTGGCCAAACTACACGTGCCACCAGTGGCTGGTTGCGGATTCGTGGACGATGTGCCAGTGCTGAATTATCTCTGCATTGTCGGTACCGCACTGCCAAAGATCAGTCAACCAGAGCAAGACCTGTTTGTGAATTTGATGCTAGCCACATCGTTGGTTGTTACTGTTGGTGCAGTTGAATGTTGATACGTTGGTTGTCTTTTACGAGAGGGAGATTAGTGACCTGTCTGTAACACTTAAGAAAAGTAGATGTACGTCAAGTTGACAGTTCAAAGTATTATAATTGTGAACGTTTTCTCCAGGGATTCAAATTTCAATGAATGTTACGAACCAAGAACTTCGCCGGCGGGAGGGGGGGGGGGTAGGGGGGGGGGAATTTGCATCTATTTGTTTTTTAAACTTGAAGCAGATGCCATTATCACACAATAATATGTTATCGATTTAATCTGAAATATGCATTTAACGTAATGATAGTTGATACATTTATAATTTTACAACATCTTTTTGGTAAAAATGGAGAAGTGTATTAATAGAGTATCATCGGAAACTAGGCTACGAGCTGCTGAGCCTGAAGGCTGGAGAGTGAAATGAAATTTGTTCAGTTTGCGTTTACGGTTATTTTTGTGCTAAATGAAAATGTGAAATTCAGTTCACGTAACACTAGCTCAAGCAGATAAGGCCACGCACCCTACTAATAATATGAAGCCAAACCCACAGGAAACATCAAAGGATTCGCCGGAAAGGAAGTTGGTCGTTACAATGTGAAACCCCCGTGCCCTGTATTTTGGACATTTGTTCTAGATACAAGTGCAGCATCTCCAAACTAATTCAGTTGCGTGTACTGGTGACACAACAATAAACTGAACAATGTTAAAGTTTGTTGTTACGCTGGAGATTTGTGAGTGATGTGTGCCCTGTGGAAGCTATATTATCAAGTTAAAAATATTCATTACACTATTACAAAAACGGGCTTCTGTGGCTCTCCGCATTTCTGCCGCGGTGCTGTGTGACACAGGTGGCATAATTTAAATTATCCCATTAAGAAAAAAGAAAAGAGGAGAGGAGGGGGAGCGTGACTAATCATGGGCGGAGGAAACCATGGTAATCCTCATCAGTTTGAGCTTCCATGTTTACCAGGAGTCTGGACCAGAGGGACAAAGTCAGAGAGTCCACCACTCACACTCTCACCATGGAGGAATAAACTAGATTTCTAGTTTATTCCTCAGTGTTCTCACAGATGTAGTGGGCTCATCGTCCTGGGCTTACCTGGATATATCCCCTCTACACTCATCACTTGTTCTTTCTTCCCCCTGGCAGGAAAAGAAAAATCTTTCCCTCATACACTCTACCCCCCCCCCCCCCCCCCCCCGAAATTAACCTGTTGATGTCGAACCCATACTTGTCTACATCCTGCCGGTTTTCTGTACATAAACCTACTTTTCATTATAGTCGCTTTATATAAATAGCTCTCTAAGATGATATTGAAAAAGGAATGAAACTTTTGAAGTGGTTTAATTGCCCCTGGAAGAAGGGACAAATTTAATTCGTCACAGTTTTTGTTGCCTTTAAACTACAGCTGCCGAAGATGCTTATCCTGTCCCTACTGGACACAATCCAGAGCTCCATCCCCACATCAAAGGAACACAAAATAATGATGTCATAGTCCTAGTGTATACTGGTGCACTTGTGCTAGTGCATGGAAGAGATTAACAGTGAGCTGGCTGGGCAGGGCAGGCAGGAACAGCACAACTGGGTCACATCTAATCTTAGCGTTCTTTGTGGACACAACATGACAAAGCAGAGTGATGGGACACTAAAGTGCATTTTATGATTTGGTGTAACATGGCTGTCCACTACCCTGTCCCAGGTGTGACAACACTAACCTGGATAATAATAGTGATTAATAATGATAACAACAAAATCAGAAAGTTTCACTGGTTGCACCCACAATTTTAAGGTCTCTTTAGATAGTAAAACCTCCACAGTGGGTAACCTCGGGACTGGGGAAAAGTACTCACCACTCTAGGGAGGCAAGGAAAGAGTCTTAGTGTACATTATGATAAGAGGGCTGGAGGGGGGTATTCAAAGATAGGGACGAAAAGGCTTTTCAACGAAAGCAAAGACTTATGTACATAATTGAAAGTTGGGTTTGGTGAGATAAATAATTACTAAGATAATTAAAGCCTGTTATGAAAAATTTATTATCAAATTTGGAATAAAATTTTATATTTTAAGAATTATGTAAATTTATGAATATCGGTCATGTTTTTCTGTATAAGTGTATTATACTAGAGAAGTTGGTCATCCAGAATGCACATTTTTTACTTCTTCTCCAAAACATCAGCCAGATTCACTTCAAACTTAATGGCAGTGTACCTGTGATGGGTTTGTACCAAGTTTGTACAAATAGTTATGCTCCAGTGATTTTTGGATTTTTAGCGCAGCTGACTTGTCAGTCAGCTGAGCTTATCTTATGGTCCTCTGTCCATCCAGAAAAGGACCTCTTCAAAAGTGGAGACAGGTTAAACAAATGCTGCAGGATTCACATTGTAGTCAGGAATTACAAGACTTACATGACAAGTTTGTCTTCACACCTGTTGACAAAGCTAGCAATAATATTGCACTTACTTGTAAACCATACTACATTAATACATTACTGAGTGAATTAAATGATGAAAGTTATCAACAGGCAGGAACCTCTGATACTGGTATGAAGGACCAAGTGGATAAAAACGAGTTGAAATGCAGTGCCTCAAATGAGGACAAGAAATTACCAATCATATATGCAATAGTCAAAATGCATAAAAACCCTGTTAAATTCAGATTCATCATTGCAGCTAAGAAATGTGTTTCCAAACAAGTTGCCAAACGACTCACTTAAGTTCTCAAACTTGTCAAAAATTCACATACGAACTACTGCAAAAAAGTGAAAATGTACACGGGAGTGAATAGAATGTGCTATCTGTATCCACAAGTGATATTCTATTAGACATTGACAAAATCAACAATAAGAATAGTGCCAAATCAATTCATACTTTTGATTTCTCAACATTGTATACAAAGATCAACTTGACAGACTTAAACAACGTGTGAATTTCAATGTTGGATAAAGCGTTCAAAGGTGGCACATGTCAGTATATTAAAGTATCTGGTAGTGAAGTTAAATTTGATAAAGGTAAGAACAAAGGAATATCTTACGAAGCAAGAGTGTGCTCAGATGATAGAATACATTATCAACAATGCATACTTTTGCTTTGGAACCAGACTCTATCAACAAATAATAGGCGTACCAATGGGAACACTCAACAGATCCAGTCCCATATATTGCCAACCTTTATTTACATTTTTATGAATCGAAATGGATGGAGGAATTGGCAAAAACAAACTTTTCAGCTGCAAGAAGATTATAGTCTCACACAAGAAGATTTATAGATGACCTGTGTGCTTTAAACAATGGAGATGAAATAAAGGGGAATTGGAAAAACATATATCCAAAAGAACTTATATGAAATCTGGAAAATGAAAGTGATACAATTTTAAGCTACTTTCCTTGATCTGGATATAGAAATAAAGAACAACCAGTATGTAACAAAAATATTTGACAAGAGAGACCAGTTCAAATTTGATATTATCTCCTACCCTGACCTGACAGGAAACATTCCAGAGAAACAAGCATATGGAGTTTGTATGGGAGAAGTGATACGTATTGCTAGAAATACCACACGTTTTAGGGATTTTGTCAATAGGGTTAGAACTTTGTTGCATGAATTACAACACAAAGGTTATAAAAAACTACACAAAACTCTGTTGAAATGTTTCCAGAGATATGACCAAATACCTAATAAATACAACATTAACTCAAGAACATTAGTCAAATTGTGTCAAGTTGGAGTTTGAAATAACAAAGTATAGTCCTGAAAGTGTTTAGAGTGGTAAGGGGGAAAGTACCCGGGGTAAAGTATACTTAACCCACCTAGAGAATTTTCTCTAGTCCGTCTTAAGTCGGAAAACCATGATGATACTCACTTTTTGCAGGATTTCTTTCTTTTTATCTTCATCCAATACAGTGGAAGAGGTGGCTGTCAGCTAATACCTTAGTGCACTTTACCTCGTAACACCTCTAGTCAACTTTATGGTGCCAACAGTTGTATTAATTACTATTTACCGGTTTATACCAGTGTAGGTATGGTGGAATAGTGTATGAAGCTTTTAAGTTTCAAATGAGACTTCCGTCGTCCGTCGGTCCACAATTCACATTTTCGACTTCTCAAAAACCGTCTGCCAGATCCACTTCAAACTTGGTGGGGATGTGCCTTGCGTGGGTCTCTACCAAGGTTGTTCAATGGTCATGGTCCAGTGATTTTTGGGTTTTTTATGATTTTTTTTGGTTCATTTTTGGGTGAAATCTTAAAAAATCTTCTCAGAAACCGCTCACCCAATTCCTTTGATATCACACAGGAACACTCCCTGTGACTCCTAGTTCTTAATTTGTTTACCAGGTGGTACTGCAATTTTTTTTATGAATTTTTGTGTTATAGCTATTTTTTTCACTTCTTCTCCAGAACGGTCACTCAGATTTAGCTGAAACATGGTGGATATGTTCCTTGTAGAAGGGTCAAACAAAGTTGTTCATTATGTGAGAATGCTGCAGATTCCCTATTTTTAATGATTTTTAGCTCAGCTGACTTGTCAGTCAGCTGAGCTAATCTTATGGTCCTCCATCCGTCGTCCGTCAACAATTCACATTTTGATATCACACAGGAACATTCCCTGGGACTCCTATATCTTAATTTGTTCACCAGGTGGCGCTGCAATTTTTTTTCTATTTTTTATGAATTTTTGTGTGTTATAGCTATTTTCGACTTCTTCTCCAGAACCGTTACTCAGATTAAGCTGAAACGTTGGGTATGTGTTCCTTGTAGAAGGGTCAAACAAAGTTGTTCACTATGTGGGAATGCTGCAGATTCCTGATTTTTTTAAATTTTTTCAATTCAGGGACTTATCGGTCAATGCAGCTTTCTTATTGATTACTATGGAAGTCAATGGGCATTCTAATGCTAATTTACATTTTCGACTTCTCCAAAACCGTCATCCAGATTTGCTTCAAACTTGGTGGGGATGTACCTTGGGTTGGTGTCTACCAGGTTTGTTGCAATGGTCATGTTCCAATGAATTTTGGATTTTGTTGATTTTTTTTTCAAAAATCTTTACAAAACATGGGAATTTCTTGTATTGATTATAACTTGGATAATTTTGGCCACATTTACTTCAAACTTGGCGGGGATGTGCATTGGATGGATCTCTACCAAGTTTGTTCAAGTGGTCATGCTCTATTGATTTTTTTATTTTTTTATGGGTTTTTTTTTTTTTTTTTGGTTCTTTTTGGGGGCAAACCTTAAGGACAGTTAAGACACCAAAAACCTCTGCATGGCCGATTTTGAGATTTTAATGGTTTTTACAAGATGAATGTCCTTTCTATTAGTTGTCAAAATTTCAAGCTTTTAATTATAGTAGAAATATGAGAAAAACGCCAAAAACCACACAGACGTGTGGACATCCAACGTCCATGTCTCATTCCTTTGGTTTTGAGCCGCCAAAGGTAACAATGGCACCCGTCAATCATACTTAACAGCCTGTCACATGGCTGCAGGTAGCAACGGCCCATGGCAAAAGGAGAATGTTATCAGGGCGGCAATACGAAACAAGGCAGCATGCGGAAAGTATGTTTGTAAGCAGGGAAAAGATGCAAACATGCGAACATATCACAGCCTTGGTGGTTTACTTTTTATAGTTATCTTGCTTGTTTTGCGTTCTAATGAAGGGAGACTTTAAATGTTCAAGAGGAGCGGGAATCGTCAGACGATGTCCCTTCAAACTTCAAAGGTCGTGCTGCGATGGATTACCCCAGTGGTCCTTCACACCAAAGACAGGCGGGGAAAAAACTGGCACCTTAATCAACAATACCCACATACAAAATAAATATTTTGTCGAAACCCAGGGATCACAAAATAAAAGTGCAAATAAACACATCGAAATAAGCATAAATGTGAACAGCAGAGAAAACACACAAAATAGCGTTACAAATCTCAGGTTGGAAAGAGAAACGAAACTCACTGAGAAAATAACTACAGAATAATGACAAGCCAACTAAGTAAAGTGTACAGACAAGTCTAACAAGCTAAATACATAAAGCATACAGATAGGAGTAAATAAAATAAAATACTATCCCTAATAACAGGATGAAGAGGTAGGTGGCGGAAGAAAAAACAGCCATCTGTGCACTGACAACGAGTGGCCATAGGCCGCCCCACCGAAGCAAGGCAACACATTTGTTGCCAGGCTTGAGGTTCGGGTCGCCTCAACGACGTCACACTCTGAAACCAGACTGTCGCTGTCTCCATTTGACAGATCGCTGAATGTTTTTCGTACTTCAAAGGCTCTTTCATTCATGTGATTGGCCAAGAATTGATTGACAACCTCCCCAAATGTTAAGGGACGATGTTTCCTACGTTTTGTACAAATATCAGCTCAACTGGAGCAAATGGTATTCTTTCAGAGGCAAATTGTCAACATCAAAGGCCTTTGAAGCTTGTTTTCTCAGAAAGGATAATAGGACGAGAACCCCACCTTAGAAAAGTTATTCCAAGAAAAAGGCTGGGCGAAATTTAATCCTTTTAATGGCTTCTGATTCTGTAATATCTGAACTGCAAAAACATTCAGCGATTGTCTAAATTTTGTTTCGTTCTTTTTCTATGAAATGAATAAAATGAACATCCTGAAAATCAAAGGGAAAATTGAAACGTCAAACTTTGAAGATGGATAACAGAAAAACTATACCAAACATAAACAATCGCAGGATCTTTTTTTTGTTGTTGTTGCCAATGTGTCAGGATTAAGATGCATGTGTAATTATGATTTTATCACAAAAAATTAGTGACTTATATCGACATTTGTGGGGTGGATGCTTTGCAGTTAACTTTCAAATGTTTATTCAACAATTAACATCACAGACACCCAATTACTGGACATATAAATTCTTTGAAGTATGACAAGTACACACATATATCAGGGCTAGAAATAAGGAAAAATTTTCACTTGTCCGCCAACCAAGTGGAGTCTTATTCTAATTGAACTGTATGTAAATTTTGGACAAGTGCATTGGCAACTTTACTTGTCCGTCACAAGTTTCACTTAGTACGGACTAGCGGATAAGCCCTATTTCTAGCCCTGTATATGATATGTTATCCTAATGCAAATACATTTTGAGCTAGGATTGACCAAAGTGGGATTTATTATGTCTCCCGGTGGAAGCCGGGGGACATATTGTTTTAGTGCCCGTTTCTTCCGCTTCTTCTTCTTCTTCTTCTTGTTGTTGTTCATGTTCTTCAACACTTGGTTTCCGTGCAATAAGTCTTGAAGGACTTGACAGAATTTGATGAAACTTGGTAGGAGTATGTATCTAGGCAAGACCTAGGTTGGGATTGTATTTGGGTGACCTTGACCTAATTCTCAAGGTCACAGGGTCACTTATGTGAAATTGGTTTCTGCTCGATAAGTCTTGAAGAACTTGATAGAATTTAATGAAACTTGGTAGGATTATGTATCTAGGCAAGACCTAGGTTGGGATTGTATTTGGATGACCTTGAGCAAATTCTCAAGGTCACAGGGTCACTTTTGTGAAATTGGTTTCCGCTCGATAAGTCATGAAGAACTTGATGGAATTTGATGAAACTTGGTAGGATTGTGTGTCTTGGCAAGACTTAGGTTGGGATTGTATTTGGATGACCTTGAGCGAATTCTCAAGGTCACAGGGTCACTTATGTGAAATTGGTGTCCGTTTGATAAGTCTTGAAGAACTTGATGGAATTTGATGAAACTTGATAGGATTATGTATTTTGGCAAGACCTAGGTTATGATTGTATTTGGATGACCTTGAGCGAATTCTCAAGGTCACAGGGTCACTTATGTGAAATTGGTTTCCGTTCGATAAGTCATGAAGAACAGGATGGAATTTGATGAAACTTGGTAGGATTATGTATCTTCGCAAGACCTAGGTTGGGATTGTATTTGGATAACCTTGAGCAAATTCTCAAGGTCACAGGGTCACTTATGTGAAATTGGTTTCTGTGCAATAAGTCTTGAAGAACTTTATGGAATTTGATGAAACTTGCTTGGATTATGTATCTTTGCAAGACCTAGGTTGGGATTGTATTTGGGTGACCTTGAGCAAATTCTCAAGGTCACAAGGTCACTTATGTGAAATTGGTTTCCATGCAATAAGTCTTGAAGAACTTGATGGAATTTGATGAAACTTGGTAGGATTATGTATCTTGGCAAGACCTAGGTTGGGATTGTATTTGGGTGACCTTGAGCGAATTCTCAAGGTCACAGGGTCACTTATGTGAAATTGGTGTCCGTTTGATTAGTCATGAAGAACAGAATGGAATTTGATGAAACTTGGTAGGATTATGTATCTAGGTAAGACCAAGGTTGGGATTGTATTTGGATGACCATGACCTAATTTTGAAGGTCACAGGGTCATTTATGTGAAATTGGTTTCCGTGCAATAAGTCTTGAAGAACTTGATGAAAATTGCTAGAGTAATGTATCTAGGTGAGAGCTAAAATAGGATTGTAATTTTCAAGCAAACTTGGTCATTTGTAATTTGAAATCACGTGTGGTTTGTTCAGAGACGTAAGTGTTCCACCGGGAGACATTTGATTTTCTGTTGGAAAATCAGTCTGTTCTAGTTTTTGGTGTTTTACCTTAAAAACTCCTTTCCTCTGAAACCGCTCACCCAATTGCTTTGATATTGTACATAGACACTGCCAGGGACACCTAGTTCCCAATTTGATCACCAGGTGGTGCTGCAATTTTTTTTCTTGAATTTTTTGTATGGTTTTGCTATTTTTCACTTGTTCTCAGAACCATTACTCAGATTAAGCTGAAGTGTGATGGATATGTTCTTGTGGAAGGGTTAAACAAAGTTACTAGGTGGCACTGCTTTGGATTCCTGATTTTTAAGGATTTTCAGTTCGGGTACTTATCGGTCAATGCAGCTTTCCTATTGATTACTATGCAAGTCAATGGGCATTCTAGTGCTAATTGACAGGGCATCTGACATGAAATTTACTGTTTACTTGATAACTTGAGATCTGTTTTGAGTTGATACCATGATACTGCACATGTTGATGTTTGTGTATGAAGGTCATGCTGAGACAGTACATGAATTACCTTGACCTAGTTTCTGGGGTCACAGTGCAACATGCACGAATTTTACTCTTCACTATAACTTGAGAACTACTTGAACTTTGATGTTGCACATGTTAGTGTTCTTCTACAAAGGTCAGACTTACTCAGAACGTGGGTGAACTTGATCCTTTCCGAAGTTCACAGAGCTGCAAGTGTGATGAATGTCTAGGTCAGCTGAGCATGGGCTGTTCACACAGCCCTGTTGTTTGATTTTTTTTTTGGGTGGGTGGGTGAGGGGGTTCTTTTTCTGGCAAACCTTAAAAGATCTTTTTCTTCGAAACATATCAAATTGCTTTGATTACACACAGGAAAAGTCCTAGTTATTAATTTGTTCACCAGGTGGCACTGCAGTTGTTTTCTCATTTATGATTTTTTTGTGTGTTTTTGCTATGTTCGACTTCCTTCTCCAGAGCTGTCACTCAGATTAAGCTGAAACATGGTGAATATGTTCCCCATGGGAGGGTCAAAGTTGTTCACTAGGAGGCTATGCTGGGGATTCCTGATTTTGAACATTTTTTTTTTCAATTTGGGTATTTATCAGTAAATGCACTTTTCCTATTGATAACTTAGATGTTAGTCAATGGGCATAAGATGCTAATTCACTTTTCTGACTTGTCCTGCACAACTGTCAGTCAGATTGATTTCAAACTTAGTGGCAAGGTATCTTGGTTTGGTCTCTACCAAGTTTGTTCAATTGGTCACACTCCAGTGATTTTTCAAAGTTTTATGGTTTTTGGCTCAGCTGACGTGTCAGTCAGCTGAGCTCTAGGATGGTCTGTCATCTGTCGGCTGTGCATCTGTCCGTGCCTGTGGGCGTCCACAATTGCATTTTCGATTTCTTGTCTGATTTTTAACCATCTTTTCCATTGGAAAATCAGTAAATGCACCTCTCTATGTCAGTCTGTGGGCATTCCAATGCCAATTCACATTTTTTACTTGTTCTGCAAAACAGTCACTCAGATTCACTTCAAACTTTGTGGCAATGTACCATGGGTGGATATCTACCAAGTTTGTTCAATTGGTCACGGCCAGTGATTTTTTGAGATAAGCGCACAGCGCTGAATTTCCCTCATTATCTTTAGATAATATACTGGCTCGGATGTGCCGGGGGGGGGGGGGGGGGGGGGACGGGGACAAGGAGTACCATGCAAAGTGCATACAGTATTTTGTACACCAATTGTTTGTGTTACTGGGGAGAAAACCTGCAAATGTGGTCACACTTTTGCAGTAACATGTCTCTGGGGCAGACGCAATGATGTACAAAGGAATAAAAAAACGTATTTTTAAGCATTACGCAATTCAAAAACACGAAGTGACCCATGCCACTCAAATTACAAGTGTGTGCACCATAAACCGGAAGCCTGACCAACGCACTCAATTTGGTGAATAAGAGCATTAAGAAGAGTTCTATTTATATGTTCTTTGTTGTTTGAATATGTTTTACATTGTATTATTATTCACATTGTTCTGTGTCGTGTGTAGGTTTTAGTACATAACAAGCCATAAACTGTTTGTCAAACATGCAATTTTTGCGAGTCTCTGTGCCTGGAATAATGAAATTGAAGTGATGCAATGTGAAGTATGCCTTTGAAGAATATCGCTATCTTTTTACTATGGCGATCATCATGCACAGCTCGCAAGGGTATTGTGTCGCTTTTTGATTTGTAATGAGTGATAAATACTGCTTCAGACACAACCGAGCAGGCAGATTAAAGATAAGATAGTAAGTCATGATTTAAAAATACTGAAATGAATGTTTGCCAGGGTAACTTGGTAAACGCACACGTGGAACTTAGCGAAATACCAGGTCACCATGGCATTGGCCATTGCATTAATGATGACCGCTGTGCAATGTTCCACCTTCTGGCCCAAGTTGACAATCCAGAGAAATTGAAATAAAATGCTGTGTTTGAATTGATTTTCATTAAAATAAGGGCATGCGTTGGTCAGAATTTCTGGGAATAACTGTCCCAGGTAAACTTTAATAAATATTAATAGTTGAAGTGGCTTCAGGATCCTCTTTTTTGTTGCTGATGGAATCAAAATGGATGCCATTGTTATGCATCGTTTGCATTTACGTTAGTACCATGAATGCTATCCGTACATCACACTCAATTTGCACATACGTATTGGCAAGTACCTTGCAATAAACGGGAAGCAGCATCCAGTATTGCTCCTTCCCTCACTAAACTGCTGAATCTCTCCTTGCAAGAATGTAAATTTCCATCCGAATGGAAAAAAGCACACGTTACACCCATTCTTAAGGGTGGTGCACCCGAATTATGCAGTAATTATAGGCCAATCTCACTGTTAAGTTGCGTGGGCAAGGTCCTTGAGCGTGCTGTTTTTAAGCACATCTTCAATTTCTTACGTGACAACTATGCTCTTTCTGAAAAACAATCTGGCTTTATACCAGGAGATGGAACAGTAAACCAGTTGGCTTATCTTTATCATGAATTCTCAAAAGCTGTGGATCTGCAGAAGGAAGTACGTGTGGTATTTTGTGATATCACAAAAGCCTTTGACAGAGTCTACCATCCGGGTCTGATACACAAGTTAAAAAAAGCAGGAATTCACTGTCCACTTATTCATTGGATCGAGGATTATCTGTTTGCAAGGACCCAAAGGGTGGTCATCCAAGGCCAGGCTTCATCTTGGGGGGACATCAGAGCAGGCGTCCCACAAGGCTCAGTTTTGGGACCACTACTGTTTCCAGTTTATGTAAATGATATTGTGGAAATTGTTATTTCTGAAATTCGACTCTTTGCAGACGACACGACTCTATACATTACAGTAAATGATCCTATTATAGCTACAGAGACACTAAATCATGACTTGTCATCATTATCAGAATGGTCCAACCAGTGGCTCGTCTCGTTTAATCCCCCAAAAACTAAGTCCTTGGTAGTCAGTAGGAAAGTTAATATTATTGATCATCCTTCCTTGACATTCAACAATAGCGATATTGAGAATGTCAATGTACACAAACATCTGGGTCTCTGGTTTTCTAGAGATCTTTCTTGGTCAACTCATATTGACCACATGGTTGCTAAATCAAAAAAACTAGTTGGAGTTCTTAAGCGATTACAGTATAAGTTTAATAGGCGATCGTTGGAAGCACTCTACTTCTCATTTGTTCTTCCATGTTTGGAATATGCTAGTGTAGTCTGGGATGGATGCACAAAAGCTGACAAAGACCGTTTGGAATCTGTTCAGCTGGCAGCAGCCCGTGTGGTAACAGGTGCACTTGCACATACAGGTCTTGAACAAATTTATTCTGAAACAGGTTGGGAAAAATTGGCTGAACGTAGAAGGAAACATAGATTAGTGCTTATGTTCAAAATTATTAACGGTATTGCTCCAAACTATCTCTTAAACTTGTTACCCGGAAAAATTTCAACACGAACAAACCAACTTCATACTTTCGAGGCTAAGAAAAATACATATTTTAATTCATTTTTTCCATCAACCATACGTGAGTGGAACTCACTACCCCGATCCACTAGGAATTTGGAACACTTAGACAAATTCAAAAGAGAACTAAACAGAAATAAGCCCAAATGTAATGATCACTACTATCTTGGTGAAAGAAAAATTGCTGTTATCCATGCTAGGATGAGAATGGGCTGCAGTCATCTGAACAAAGATCTCTTTAGAATAGGAGTTGTTGACTCCCCATCATGTTCATGTGGTGCTAGGGAAGAAATCAGTTATCATTACTTTTTTGAATGTAATAAATATATTATTTTGCGAAACGATCTGCAGCAAAAAATAGTGGTGCATGGTAGTTTCAATATAAGAACAGTATTATGTGGTATTAAGGGTGCAGGAAATATAACGAAGCAAAATGAGCAAATTTTTGAAGCAGTCCATAAATTTATTAAGGAGTCAAATAGGTTCAAAATATAATACCAAAAATGTGTTACGCCTACTGTATTCTGAATTTTTTTTTTTTTTTTTCCCAGCTCACACACCAATCCATTTATATTCCCACCTATCTTTATCTTCTTGTGGTCCTGTATGTTTAACTATCTGTGTACTGGTGTTCGCAATTTCATTGTTGTATCGTCATATATGTACAAGAGGCCCTAATATAGGCTGGTGAGCCTGTCGGCCGATTGTTTTTTGAATAAAATACGTTTAAACCAATAAACGGTGTTCTTAATTCAAAATCAGCAATATGTCTGCTTGTAATGCACATCGAGTGTGTGAATGATCACTTATTTCCCATTGGCACTGTAAACAACAGCTGCTTGGCCATGTTGTCTGACCAATACATCATCCAGTTGGTCAATTAAGTTACATGCAAAAATGGGCCAATCACGGCTCGTGTTGCAGTGTGTTTATCTTGACTTCTGCCATTTGTTTAGAGTTACGGAGGGAACACACAAACGGGAAGCTTTGTTTATATTAGAGCATGTGAAAATAAAGATTTTGGAGTTTATAGCAACAATTTCTTGGAGTCACAGGCAAATACGCAAAGGTAGGGGATAGAGGGAAGTGCCTAATGTGTCACAAATCAGTCCATGAGAGGAGTTGATGCTCAGTTTTAGGGTTGGGACGATATATCAAAATACCACAAAACTAACCCTGTGCCGAACTATATTGTGATACGATCCTTGCGTATCGAATTTTCATCATGTGATAAAAAACTTCAATTTTTTCATAAGTTAGGAATTTTATATGAAGAAATTTAAGAAAATCATCCCTGTATGGAGATGCACAGCCAATAAAACACATTTCACAGCTTACACCACCAAATCATTGCTTGTGCATGTAGACACAGCAGAATGTTTTATCAAAACACAAGCACAAAGGCTTTGATACTGACTGTTGTACATATTTTAACTCAGAGAGTGTGATCACTTCATACACTCTCATAATATATCATGATACGTACAGTTACGCCCGAGCAAAACGTTACAGAGAACTGACCCTAAACACGTTCATGGTCCGTTCGCTTCGGTTCCGTGCACGTCCCGTTACATTTTTGTGGGGTAAAGGCACCCTTTGCATTCTAGCTTGTGCCCCCAGATCGCATTCTCGTTCCCGTAGGAATACGTCCTTTCAAATGTCGCTAACACACTATGTAATCACAGAACGCGTGGGGTGGCATTCCCGTTACATCAGAACTAGTTCCATATGTTCTCAAACGACTGAATATCACAATGAATAATTGATTTAAAGGTACATGTATATTTATCCTAGATTGCCCAGGTAGTCAATACATGGATAATACAGCGGGTTCTCCAGCAAAATAGAACAGTACCGGCTGCAAACACAAACAAAAAAACTCAAACTTGGATCAAATGCAATGCAAATGCGTTTCAAACTCTTTCTTACAAATGCGTTTCAAACTCTTTGATAACGAAACTATTGCAACAGTTCACCAAACACGTTTCGAACACTTTGACAAATGCATTTCAAACATATCCAAACACCTCTACGACATTTATAGGCCTAGCGGTTACAAAGTATGTCCGAAATGTTTGATGCTGGCAAAATGTACCCACTCCCAACAAGTTATGCATTCAGTTGCTTTAACCCAACACAGGAATAAAGCTTTATTTGTAGGTGAAAAAAAAATGTACATGCAGCCTACATGCACCTAGATGCAATATGAATTTATGGGCCAAATCGTTTTGATTCCCCCCGCTCTATCATCTTGTTTGACCAAGACGAATGACCAGTTTCAGATGGAGCGGCCTGTGAGACACAGCACCAGCCGCAGCTGCCACCTGAAGAAGTCCTGTTTCCAGCCAGGAATGATAATCTATCGTTTGCTGTGTCAGTCTCATCATGAAATGGTTGGTTCTAGAACCTGCTTGAATCTCCGGCACCCACAAACCACAACCACTTTGTACAACCATCTCATTTTGCAATTTTCAACAGCAGTTATAACATTTGCGTTGTTCAGGCGTGTTTCTGTTTATTTATACTAACCAAACCAATAATGTCATTCAGCAAAGTTTAGAGATTTGTTTTAGGTCTCCATCAAAATCAGTTATCTACTTTCCATGTTTCCAAAACAGTCAAAGGAAATCAAAACCCAGGGTTTTGAATTTTGCACATGTGGCACACAAGGGTCCCTTGTGTGCCACATGTGCAAAATTCCTGGAAAGGGGTCACCTCGCCCATGGTCAAAATGGTGGTTAACGTTTGTAAGTCTTAAGGCACCTGATATTGAAGCTAATGGTTTTCTGCAATTACCTTTCTTACACTTTCTGCAATATTATTTCAACGAATTTCAATGGAAAGGCCTAATATAAATTGTTTGTCATCAGGAAAGATATTACTAAAGAGGAATTGAAAATGGTCCTCAACCTAGTGTGTTGAGACCGTCCGGTTCCAAGGTGTGAAACTTATAGATCCAATGTCGTTCTCTTTTGCGTCGGAAGGTGGTGGAAGATTGGAGGGATGGGTTCCTGTTGATAACTTCCAAGATTTGTGTGAACAGAATGTCGTTGGCCGAATGGCCGGCTTGTACCCAATGGTGAAGTAGGGGACTCGTTTTTTTGAGTCGTATGTTTCTTTCATGTTCGAGATATCGCTCACGGAAGGTCTTTTTGGTTTCTCCAATATATTGGAGTGAACATTTGAGGCATGTGAGGAGATAAATGACGTTACGGGACTGACAGTCTGTGTCTGTCGGTATTTTGATCTTCTGGCCTGTGCGTGAGATCGTAGCTGTATTTTGTTTGCGAATCATGGAGCAAACAAAACAGTTCTCACGCTGGCATGGATTGGCTGGAACATGTCCCTCGCGGCCCTTGTTGGGCCGTGGGTATGCAAGTTTGGCTCTAACCAGAATATTTTTGAGGTTTGCGCATTTTCTGAACCCGAAGATTGGTTTCTCAGTGAAGACCTCTCTGCAATCTCGGGAAAGTTGTAAGATGTCCCAATAGTGTAGGACCATTTGCTTGGTTTTCGGATTGCGCGGGTTGAACGTATGTATGAGCGGGATTTTGTTAAATTGGCCTATGGCGGTTGTAGGGATCATGATCTCGCTCCGATGTCGGAGGAGAGCTTTTTCTCTACTGGCCTTAAGTAGGTTCATCGGGTAGCCTCTTTTCGGCTCTCCGTTTAGTTCCAGTTGATAGGAAAGATATTAGTTTTATGTCGGTAGCCTGAACGTGAAACACAACGGTCAAAGGAATGGGGGTCGAACTTCGAAATTTGATGTTGCCGGGTAAATATTACGTAGGTTGAATCGTGTGACACCTTACATTTTTTTGTCTATCTCAAACATACGAGTGATTGTTAACAGGCAATGATATAGCTAATGAATAAAGTAATTGTATATATGTACATGTATGTACTTTCAAGAGGTTGTTTATTATTGTCACTTGATAGTCTTTCTCGTGTCTTCAGAATTTATACTTTTGAACTGAAAAAAACGAAAAGAAAATGAATGAGAGAAGCAGCTTTTCGTCTCTCTCTCTCTCAAAAGAAAAAAAAACATTCATGCAAATCAGAGCAGTCTGACCGTGTTATACCCACATACACACAGGTACTCGTAGCGAAATGAATTATGCAAATATTGTGTTACAATTATTCTAGTGTTTGCATGACTATTTGCCACACCTCCCCAACTTGCTGGGCGCCCAACTCAGGAGGCTGGTGGGAAAGATTTGAAAGATTGCTAATCTGTGTCACACTGACTTGTGTCACGTTCGCTTTTATTTCTCACTTTCTATTCAACCCACCTTCATGTAATTCACAACGTTTATCCAACACAATTTTTTTTTTGTTCGTATGCTGACTTTCAGTCCGATCAAATGTTTTGTTCCGAGTTCACGGCTCCGCAAAAATCTTTATTTACAACAAGGTTCAAATTGGGACACTAACCCGTCACATTGAGCGCCACAGATCAGTCACTGTTTTGTCATGGTTTGTGATGGACACATGGAATATTTCATGCCATTTACCCAGTGGGCATTTGGATATGACAGAGGACTATGAATTACGCGCAGTTCGTGGATGGATAAATGTACACATGACCGTGACAAAACGGTGACTGATCTGTGGCGCTCAATGTGATGGGTTAGTGTCTGAATGTTTCAAATCTTTCCCACTAGCGCCCTCAGTTGGGCGCCCAGCAAGTCGGGGAGGCATGGCAAATAGCCAAGCAAACACAAGTATAATTGTAACACATTATTTGTATAATTTATTTTGATACGAGTACCTGTGCACATACATGGGTTAATTGTTCCCCCGTTGTTTTATCACAGTGTAGCAATACCTACTAAACAAAATTAATGTGAAGTCTGCATGTACATGTAGCAACTCCTTTTCTCGAGGCACTTTTATTATAGGACTGATCACATGATACAATCCTTGTATGACCACCCTGAATTAGAATTTGTAATCCCCGCGTGATGCTCATTTAATATTAATGAGCCATGTGGATTCAGAACTTCTGCCTGGCCACCACATCAAATGAGCCCTACGCAATTCCTCCCATTTTTGAGATCTCAAAATTGATAAAAAAGAGAAGCATTAGTAATCATGTTCTTGCAGAGAAATATATATCGAAATTAGGGGTATTTGATATATATGACAACTTATGTAAGTTAATCGCGTTATTTGTCAGGCGCGGGGCCACATAGGCCTATCTAACAGTACAAACAGGGCAATCCTGTTGACATGAAAGATAGACATGCGTGCTTGTAAGATATCCGTCATTTGTTCGACACACTCAGTACAGTATTGGTGGCGAAAGAGCTCGATTCAACTCACATTTTTATTGCACACCAGTAACCCATATATAAACATATTTTGTAAAGATGCAAGAAATGTCAGTTCTCGTGTTTGTATGACAAAACTATGATTCCTAAATTTATCATAACTTTATCTACTGTTAAATGCATTTATTAAGATACAGTGCCAGTAACAGGCGCATACAGAGTAACAGTTTTTGAGTCTCATTCAATACAGGCCTACTGAAATGATCAAAACATCAAAGCACTTTTGCCGCACATCGTAGATCCGTATAGTCCCTGATAATGAAGTAAAAAACTATTTACACAAACACGAAGCCAAAGAAAAATGTTCAATTTATATATGTAGACACCAAACACTAGTAAATTTTTTCGGCGATGAAAGCAGCAGGCAGCGGCAGAGAGCGGCATACAGTGGCAGTCGGCGGCAGACAGCTGTCTGCCGCTGTGATAGTGTGTGGCCGAAATCCAATTGAGACTTCTGGGGCACAGCGGCAGAGAGCCTTTCACCGCTGTATGCCGCCCACCACTGCTGTCTGCGGCTGGCTGCCGCTCTGTACTAACAACTGCATTGTATAAAATGTAAAATATGAATCCAGGTGAATAGAAAGGAAAGGAAATTGTTCATTTATGGTACATAACACTTCAGTTTAGCTAGATAAGAAAGGCAGAGGATAGCTGAATGTGAAATAATAGTGCAAAACACACATTATTTTGTAATTAATCTTTGTTTCTCTTATTATGCATGTCCGAGCGCATCATTTCCATGGGATTGAGACTTTCGGCATTTAGATTTCTAAACAATAGCCTACCTAAATGACGATTGTGCTGAGCATGTTTAACACATGTGTATAGTGTAAACTTGTCAGTGTTTCATGAAAATGTATCTGCTGTGAATTTACATACATTGACACACATGGATGAAAATGCACTTGATCTGTCACGTAAGATATTTGGTTATCATATAATTCTCCCAAAATACAGAAATAATATAAATCTCGCGGTGAAAAAATTATTGACATTTTGTCAAGGCCATTTCATTTATTATACCACAGTCTTAACAAGGTGTCAAAGACGCAAATCTATATGCCACTTCACAGTTGTTATGATAGGCCTAGCAACTCTTCTTCCATACAGAGTTTCAGCTCATTCATAAAACTGAACAATAGACAAATGGCTACAAAATGAAAAGGAAATGAGAAAAACCCAAAACACATATTGACTTGAGAAATGGTTTGTGTGGAGCGGGAGCTATCATGGACGAATTTCACTTTGATGTATTCTTTTTTTTCAAGGTCAAAGAAAAATTTTAGATTTGTCTGCTCAATACTGGATATTAATTTATTAATACTACCGACATAAAACTAATATCTTCCCTAACGATGAACAATTCATATTAGGCCTTTCTATTGAAATTGGTTTAATTTTCATTGTGGAAAGTGTCAGTTAGAAGTAAATTGGAGAAAACTGTTGGCTTCAATATCAGGCGACAAAAGATTTACAAATATTGACTACCATTTTTACCATGGGCTAGGTCACATGATCCCTGCATGGACCATATGACCACTTTCCACGAATAATGCACACGTGGCGCACAGGGGTATTGATTTTCTTTCATTTTGCGGAAATGTAAATGATTGAAATAGATGGGGGCCTACATCAACTCTCAAAACTGTGTTAAATGAAGATACTGGTTTGGTTAGTTAAAATGAATAAATGGAGACACGTGGGAACTAGGCATATGCTAATTGCTTTGTTAAAAATTGCAAAATGGCATGGTTGCACAAAGTGGTTTCAAAGCATGCAGGTTCGAGAACCAGTCGTTTCATGATGAGACTGACACTGCAAATGGTGGACTATCATTCCTGGCTGGAGACAAAAGTGTTGTTGTTAGGCTATAGCAATATATTTACTTGTCTTACGGATTCCGCCGGTCAATTTTTTCCCTCAATCCCAAAAATCAAAATTAAAAACATCGAAGTTCATTATGGTGTTTAAGGAAATGAGGGCCTCTGCCACTGGTGCTCTGTCTCACGGCCGTTCCACCCAAAACTGCATGAGCTTGAGTTTTCTCATTTGTGTTTGAGGATTCTGTGGTCAGCGTTGCCAATGCGTTTGTGAACTTTTAACGCGGGCATCGACATTCAGACGTCGTGGTGACAAAGAAAGTAAATGTAGATAAACATGAAAATAGTTTAACATGCAAGTCAACTTGTAAAGAAAAAATGCGTTCCATCCCATACAAAAACGAAGAAGAAGGGAGAGGAGAAGCAGGAATGTGTTCTTTGTCCAGTCGAAGCTATTACTTGCGTGTCCTAGAAATGGAACCTGTTAGTTTTGGCATGCGTTCCTCCGAAAATCGTTCCTGTTCCATGGCGTTATACTCAAGGCCGTTCTGTGTCCATTCTTACTCGGATGCATTCGTAACATTTTGCTCGAGCGGAACTGTATCATGATACATGGCTGTGTATCAAAAAGTATCATGATACAGAAATAAGTACAGATACCCATTCCTACTCATTTCACCGTAGGTCACCGCATACTGTCACATGCATGCAACTGGCAGTTGTGTGTTGTGTTGGCGGGGAAGTCAACTCACGGCATCTACACATGACCTTTCCACCACTGTTACAGCTCACCGATAAATGGCATTTGATGCCAATTTGCAGAAGAATTCGCCATGCAAATTTTAATTTTTTTTGATGCTGCTTTGTGATCAGTAGGACAGTTCAGACTGATGGTGTGTTGCTTCGACCCCGCTCCGAAAACAGGCGTAAGCCAATACTGCCATTACCTTTGATCTGGTAATCGTATGTACATGTACACAAGAGTGAAAATACCTGCTTGTTGTGACAAATCAAGTAGGTAGCCAATTCTTGTTGAATACAACTGCTGACCAAATGATTGTTTAAACGTGCAGTTATTACCTAGGGATTATCGTCCTGGTGTCCCAAGCACGTCTGCATTGGTGTGTAAGCGCACGCCACAGACTGGATTTTGACTTCTTCGAAAGAGTCAGTCAGATTGACTTCAAACTTGTTGGCAATGTACCTTGGTTGGGTGTGTACCAGGCTTGTTCAAATAATCTTTCTCCAGTGATTTTTGGATCGTTTATACATTTTTTGGTTCTTTTGTGGGGCCAAATCCTAAAAAATCTTCTCCCAAACTGTTCACCAGGTGGCGCTGCAATTTTATTCATTTTTTTTGTTTTTGGATTGCTTTTGCTATTTTAGACTTTTCCAGAACCGTCACTCAGATTAAGCTGAAACTTAGTGCATGTCAAACAAAGTTTTTCAATATGTGGCACTGCTATGAATTTCTGATTTTTACCCTCGGCATATAAAGTGCCGGAGGGTATTGTCCCCTTTGTCGTCCGTCTGTCTTGTCAATGCTATCCCTATATCTCAAAAAATATTCACCGTAACTGTACCAAATTTTTGTCACAGAAGGACCTTGTTATGAATCAGGTTCCAATTTAAAACTAGCATCCTCTGATTATTTTTGAACTTTTTATGAAACTTTTAATGTATGGGTTCAACCCTGATGACGTTACAGAGATATTTCAAAAAGTATTGACCACAGCTTTGCCAAAGTTTTTCCAGAGCTGTATCTTATGGTGGACCATAGCCCAATTTAAAACCAGCTTCCTCTGATTATTTTTTAACTTTTTTATGAAACTTTTAATGTATCAATTTGAAAGCCGTCTATGTTGCGTCAACCCTGACAATGTTACCGTGATATCTAAAAAAATACTGGTCACAGGTTTACCAAATTTCTATCAGAGATATATTTTATGATGGACCAGAACCCTGTCTTAAAAAGCAGCTTTCTCTGATTATTTTCAAACCTTTTATGAAACTTAAAAAGTATTTATTTAGAGGCCGTCTGAGTTGTGCACAGGGGGACAATGTTGCCTTAATATCTCAACAATGATCCAATGCAGCTTCACTAATTTTTAGCTCAGCTGACTTGTCAGTCAGCTGAGCTTATCTTATGGTCCTCCGTCCGTCGTCCGTCAACAATTTACATTTTCGACTTCTTCTCCGAAACCGTCAGCCAGATCCACTTCAAACTTGGTGGGGATGTGCCTTGGGTAGGTGTCTACCAAGTTTGTTCAAATGGTATGGTCCATTGATTTTTGGATTTTTAATGAATTTTTTTGTTCTTTTTTTGGACAAATCTTAAAAAATCTTTTTCTCCAAAACCGCTTACTCAATCACTCTGCTATCACACGGGACGACACCTAGGGACTCCGTGTTCTTAATTTGTTGACCAGGTGGCGCTGCAATTTTTTTACTAATTTTTTATAAATTTTTGTGTGTTGTAGCTATTTTCGACTTCTTCTCCAGAACCGTTACTCAGATTAAGCTGAAACTTGGTGGATATGTTCCTTGTAGAAGGGTCAAACAAAGTTGTTCACTATGTGGGAATGCTGCAGATTCCTGATTTTTAACGATTTTTTCCATTCGGGTACTTATCGGTTAATGCAGCTTTCCTATTGATTACTATGGAAGTCAATGAGTATTCTAATGCTAATTCACATTTGCGACTTCTTCTCCAAAACCGTCATCCAGATTAACTTCAAACTTGGTGGGGATGTACCTTGGGTGGGTGTCTACCAAGTTTGTTCTAATGGTCATGTTCCAATGAATTTTGTTTTTTTTAGGATTTTTTTTTTCAAAAATCTTTTCCAAAGTTTTAATAGGAAAGTTTAACATGGGAATTTCTTGTAGTGGTTATAACTTAAATAATTTTGGCCAGATTTACTTCAAACTTGGTGGGGATGTGCCTTGGGTGGATCTCTACCAAGTTTGCTCAAATGGTCACGCTGTATTGATTTTTGGAATTTTTATGAATTTTTTTTCGTTTTTTGGGGGCAAACCTTAAAAACTCTTCACCTCTGAAACTGCTCACCCAGTTGTTTTGATATCGTTCATAGACACTCCCAGGGACACATAGTTCCCAATTTGTTCACCAGGTGGCACTGCAATTTTTTCTAATTTTTTTTTTTCATGAATTATGTCTCCCGGTGGAAGCCGGGGGACATATTGTTTTAGTGGCGGTTTCTTCCGCTTCTTCTGCTGCTTCTTGTTGTTGCTGTTGTTGTTCAGGTTCTTCAACACTTGGTTTCCGTGCGATAAGTCTTGAAGGACTTGACACAATGTGGTGAAACTTGGTAGGATTATGTATCTAGGCAAGACCTAGGTTGGGATTGTATTTGGATGACCATGAGCGAATTCTCAAGGTCACAGGGTCACTTATGTGAAATTGGTTTCCGTTCGATAAGTCATGAAGAACAGGATGGAATTTGATGAAACTGGGTAGGATTATGTATCTTGGCAAGACCTAGGTTGGGATTGTATTTGGCTGACCTTGACTTAATTTTCAAGGTCACAGTCACTTATATGAAATTGGTTTCTATGCAATAAGTCTTGAAGAACTTGATGGAATTTGATGAAACTTGGTAGGAATATATATATAGGCAAGACCTAGGTTGGGATCATATTTGGGTGACCTTGACTAAATTCTCAAGGTCACAGGGTCAGTTTTATGAAATAGGTTTCTGTGCCTAAGTATTGAAGAACTTTATGGAATTTGATGAAACTTGGAAGGATAATGCATCAAGGTAAGATCCACAATTGGGTCGTAGCTGGGTGACCTTGACCTAATTTTCAAGGTCACAGGGTCATTTATGTGAAATTGGTTTCTCAGCAATAAGTCTTGAAGAACTTGATGAAAATTGCTAGATTAATGTATCTTGGTGAGAGCTAAAATAGGATTGTAATTTTCAAGCAAACTTGGTCATTTGTAATTTGTTATCACCTGTAGCTTATTCAGAGACAGAGACATAAGTGTTCCACCATGAGACATTTGATTTTCTGTTGGAAAATCAGTCTGTTCTAGTTTTTTATATGGTTTTGTTATATTTCACTTGTTCTCAGAACTGTCACTCAGATTAAAGTGAAATGTGATGGATATGTTCTTGTGGAAGGGTGAAACAAAGTTGTTTACTAGATGGCACTGCTTTAGATTCCTGATTTTTAAGTATTTTCAACTCGGGTACTTATCGATCAATGCAGCTTTCCTATTGATTACTATATAAGTCAATGGGTATTCTAGTGCTAATTCACAGGACAACTTACACAAAATTTACTGTTTACTTGATAACTTGAGATCTGTTTTGAGTTAGTATTGTGATGCTGCACATGTTAATGTTTTTGTATGAAGGTGATGCTCAGACTGTACATGAATGACTTTGACCTCATTTCTGGGGTCACAGTGCAACATACATGAATTTTACTCTTCATTATAACTTGAGAACTACTTGAACCTTGATGTTGCACATGTTAGTGTTCTTTTATAATGGTCAGACTTACTCAGAACATGGGTGACCTTGATCCTTTCCCAAGTTCATAGATCTGCAAGTGTGATGAATGTCAAGATCAGCTGAGCATGGGCTGTTCACACAGCCCTCTTATTTTTTTTTTCAGAGATGCACATTATAGTGGACCACATACATTTCTATGGAAAACCAGCTTCCTCTCGTTATTTGTAAACTTGTTATGAAAATTTGAAGTATGTATTTAATGGCCGAATGAGTGACACACAGTACAGTCAGGGTTTCCGCCAGAGGGTAAAACAGGTAAAATTGCATACCCTAAAAAAATTCAAGGGTACTTTTGCTTACCCTAAAATTTTGGTAAAAAAGTACAATTTCAGCATAAATTGTCCCAAAATATCCCATAAATCTTCATTGTCAGACTTTTCACTTTGAAATATGAGTAACTGAGTACCCTAAACTTTCACTCTGGCAGAAACCCTGACAGTGGTCTCTGTCACCAGGACCTGCCCCAAGAACACATCCAAAAGTGCTCTTTCATTTCATAGACAACAACTGTATGGAAATTGTATGTAAAGTATTCTACCACCAAGTCTCACATTTTGGACTTCTCCAAAGAAACTGTCAGTCAGACTTCAAACTTAGTGGCAATGTACCTTCTACCAAGTTTGTTCAAATGGCCACGCTCGAGTGTTATTTTGAATATTTTAGGCTTTATTTTTGGAAAATCTTTAAAAAAAAGTTTTAATATGAAACTTTAACATGGGAATTGCTTTTAATGGTTATAACTTAGTTAATTTTGGCCAGATTTGTGTCAAACTTGGTAAGGATGTACAACAAGAACAAGATAGTAATAAATTCATGATGGAAGCCAGAAAAAATATACTAACATGGTGGAAAATCATGCCCAGGAGAATGCCTGTGCACACTCGCTCTTGTTGCACGGCCCGTGTCGCTTAGTCAAAAAAGTCATCGGACTTCAGATCAGACTCTTGACACCTCCTACAGTATCAAATATTTGAGGTAAATTGAAATAGAAAGTGCACTGAAGTATAATTCATGCAATTTCTAACCAACTCAGCGTTCATTGCTTGGAATGAATCGCAAAAATAACAGAACCCTGGCATGTGAGGGACTTGGACTACGGAGGAAGGGAATGAAATCTTGATCTGAAAGTATTGGCAAACATGACAAAACAGCGTCACTGGGCCTACAAGCATTATAAGGAGCATTTGCATGGACACAGACAGCTTAAACATAGAAAGAGAGAACTTAAATTAGCTGATGCCGTTTCCAAATTAAGGCTTCACTTGCACGCATCTTTTAAAAAACTCTATGCAGGAAAACAGAGGAAAGGGACTACAGTATGAAGAGCCAACCGACAAAAAGTGGAAGTGCCTTGTGTAGCAAACTGTGTTTAAAACACCCACCCACAGTCTAACACAGGTTATGTTAGACTGGGTTTTTCATGTGGAACCTGTAACTATGGTAGGTGTCAATTTACACTTTGATTTAGATATATTGTACACTTTCAGTATTGTCTTATCAGGTATAAATAAACTAATGTATACACACATCTGTGTTTTATTTTACTCAGTGGGAATTCTCTATTTGTATATGACAAATTTTAAAAGTAAAGTTTCGACCCCCCCCCTCAAATCTGGGGTGCAATCTTACACGCCAGCAGGTTGAAGAAGTTTCAGTTTTGGGCATGTCTGTCTGCTCCTACCCCTGCTAACGTTCTGGCGTCTTTTGCGGCAACAGGACCAGTGCAAGAGGTTGCAACAGGTGTCGGTCCCCTGGCCTGTATGCCCGTTCACTTAGTGGCAGGCAAAGACTTACAAGGAGTGACACAAGGATTTGCTGCTCTGGAGGATTGTCCCATGGCTGCAGACATTCTGGACATCCACTGCTCGGACTTCCAGACTGAGGATTACAGGGCAGAAGCAGAGAGTGCCCGTTTCTCCCGCGAGGCGGTGCAGGGGAGGGAGGCCAAGTCTCCGCCACTTTTGGTGGCTGCCGAGTGGGCAAAAGCTCGTCGGTCCCCTGGCCTGTATGCCCGTTCACTTAGTTCGTGCCGGCAGGCCAGTGTTGCCTCCTCCGGCTGACGAGCTTCTCTTGGGCATCTTGCCCGAGGAGACTCTGCATGTGTGGGAGGACTTGCAGTCGCAATATCATACTGAGGCTGTAGCGCTGGCAGGCAAAGACTTACAAGGAGTGACACAAGGATTTGCTCCTCTGACGGGGGGGGGGGGGGGGGGCGGTGATCTGGAGGATTGTCCCATGGCTGCGGACATTCTGGACATCCACTGCTCGGACTTCCAGACTGAGGATTCCAGGGCAGAAGCAGAGAGTGCTCGTTTCTCCCGCGAGGCGGTGCAGGGGAGGGAGGCCAAGTCTCCGCCACTTCTGGTGGCTGCCGAGTGGGCAAAAGCTCTTCAGTTGACGGGTTCAGCCGAGGAAGTTGTTGATTGGTTGTACTGGTTTCCCTCTAGGGCAGAGAAGCCGGGTGCTGTGTTTTAGATCAATGTTGCATTTATGAGGGAGACCCTTCCTGGGGAGGTGGTCCTGTAGCCCACATCAGTGCAGCTTAGGGCAGTGCCAATATCAGTCGACAGAGTGGAGTCGGCATCCAAGTTAGAAGGGCCTTTCTGCACCTTTATGGGTAGGAAGTTGGTGTTGTTGTTGCCTGCACTTACCGGGTCTAGGGATGGCCTAGCCCCAAATCGCTTGAAGTCCAGGCTGGAGTTGTACTGGATGAGTGTTGCCGTGTACAACTTTGCTCCTGTGAGGGTTTACACTCTGTTATGGGAACGCACCGTCAAGGAGTTAGAGTTCAGAACCCTGCCCCTCTCATCGCTCTTAGCAGGATGTGCATGTTATGATCATAGCGGGCTTCTTCCTGGACTGTTTGGGATGTTCCTCCACCCCTCTTTTAGAGGAGGTGCGTGACGACCCTGCTGCACCAGCCTCCACTAACTGTTTGGTGGATACCCTGCTGAGCTGTTTCAAAGCTGTGCTCTGGGCCATATGCTCAGTGGGGCCATTACGCTTGACGTGAACTTGGAAGTAAAAGCAGCGTAATGCACTCCTCTCGACAGCCAACAAGCCGACGGCGGTTAGCAAAGTTGTTTACCAGCTGCCCCTGGACCCTGTTGGTCCAGGGCAGCTCTGTCAGAGGTTGGTTCCCTGCCTGGAAAGGGTGGGCCAGATAGCCAAAGAGAACCAGCAAAAGTCTCTAGATGAGGTTTTGCTGCAGGGTGCGAGGTCTTCCAAGGAGTCTGCTTCCTCCAGTCAGTCTGCCACAGCTGGGTATGGGCCCAGGGCTCGCAGGAAGCTTTGCAAGTGTTCTATAAAGATTTACAATTTGTGTTGGAACAATTTTGCTGACTGGTGCTCTGCTAGGGGCCTTTTGCCTCGAGAGCTGGAGGCTTCAATCCAGCAGGTAGCGGACTTCCTTTTAAGTCTGTTTGAGGAGGGTCACTTGAAGGTTTGTGGCAATGGTGGATACAAGTCAGCCATTGCGGCCACCCCTAAGACCAGGGGGCAGAGTTTAGGGAAGGATCCCTTCCTCTGTGGGTTTGTCAATAGTATTTATACTGATTGGCCAGTGGATTGTAATCTTGTGCCTCACTCGGATCTCTCTGTGGTGCTTGAAGCACTGTCTAAGCCCCCGTTCGAGCCTAGAGATATGGGTTTGATCGATCTCAAGATCCTAACCTTCAAGACTGTGTCCTGTAAGATCTGGCCTCAGATGCTAGGCGCAGGCAGATGCACACCTTAGGTAGATCCCTCATCGGGTGGTTTGCTGATGGGAAGGATGCTTTCTGAGGCCTTGTGTCTAAGACACGAGTGAGCAGTGATTCATCAACTGCTTTGACAGGTTTTTCGGTAAAGTCAACTCTTGGCAACAATGTTGAGGTCCATGCCAGGTAGGGCCAGTTGTGCTGTTAAGACACTCCAGTTCTATTTGAGTAGGACTGAGCCTCATCAAGCTTGGCCGAAACTTTGTTTCCCCCTTTTGGGGAGACAGAGTGACTCTGTAACCTAATACCATCTTGGGATGGATTTATAAGGAATATGTTTACCTTGGCCTACTGGGTGGCCAGAAGGAATGAAGAGCTTACATGTCTTCCTATTTTCGGGGCTCATGAGATTAGAGCAATCTTTGCCTCCTGCGATGTGTCGTGAAGCATGTAAGTAGGGTATATTGAGGCCGCTCTTTGCGTGGCGCTACCATTATACCTGTACATCTGTTTACCTTGGTAGAGTTGGAAGCGCGGCTGTTGGTGCTTTATTGCTTCCTGATAGCTGCATCCAACCAGTCTTAGGGGGTGCCTCCCCCAGCCCCTCTAGGAAACTGATTTGCACGTTTGCTAATACACATTACGGCCACCAAGAGTGCTGTGCATGCCACAGGGCCTGGATGGTAGTGATGAGCTGCATGGATACTGCACAGGACCATGGAATTTTTTATGGGGGCTGCGGCAAAGCACAGGTTAATGTGTGTGGAAACCAGATTAAGTGACTTATGGTGAGCAATGTTACTTAGCAGTTTTGCTGTTGAAAAAAACTTCATATTTGAGAGAAAACAAAGTCTGTGTTTGCACACAGACTTAATAAAGAAATTGAAGAAAAACCAAAAGTCTGTTTGCATACAATCAAGATATTTGAGAAAACAGAATGTCTGCGTTTGCACACAGGCCACACAGGCATGAAAAACAGCTGGTGGACATATGGCTGAGATATTTATTTGTGAATTTGCTTGAATATTGGAATTCATAAATATCAATATAATGATAGCTATTAGTTGCTGGAAAAAATTGAGGGGTTGGTTCTGTTACCAAAAAATACACAGAACAGAAAAAGGCCAGTACTTCATTATTATTGACATGTTAATTGTCTTGTTTTTCTTTGTTTTTGTTTTTTTTATGTAGGCCTATGACCTGTCAAACCTACATGGGGATTACACCACTAGTGATGTATCAAACACAGATATCTTCAAGAAAATCAATGCATTGCTGGATAATTCTCTGGATCTCTCTCACCTGACTGGATCTGTCCTTCCACCATCCGAACAAGTGAAAGGTAAGAAATTACTTGGCTTAATTTAGTTCAGTATATTGCTCAAAATGATGAGTTTTGCATTGCAATTAGCTCCTTGGAACTGTCTCGTCTCCTCCACCAAATTGATGCAATATTAATCAATCTAAAAATGATTTGAATATACTGTAGGATATCGGAAGTTTTTACCACTATCAAAAATTAATTATACAATTTGGGCCTGTTGAAATGAAAATGTGGGGGTTCTGTGGGTATAATCTTTAACCCTCTGAGTATTACATGCCAACACATCAGCATAGACAAATTATTTGTCCATGTGTCCTATTTGCCGGGACATCGGTGAGGGTATTTTTCATTGCTCAGCACCACACGCCGATCACTCAGCGGATTTTATATTGTTGTGTCTTGCTGCCCATTTTGCCAATTTTAAAGATGATAAACCAATAAAATATGCTTTTACAATGCTAACACATGTAAATGTTTTCATACCTTTTGTCGTGTTAGATTTGTTCGTAAGCACAGTGCTTCCATTCCAACTATTGTAAACAGCATGGTGGCCCTTGGTCACTTTGATCTGTTCGATGCTCGCAACTTTTTCACAGATGAAAAATATGATGACAGTGAATTTTGAGGGATTTACAAACCAAGATTATGTTGATGCGTTTAATCCTTCCTCTGCTGCAGGCGAGAAAACTCGCCCATAGATACTCGCTTCTCCTATGCTGCAGGCAAGTTTATCTGCCCAATGTTGTACATGCCAAAGATCAACTTTCAGTGCACATTATTATCGAGATATGGCAACATGGCGCACTCTCCTGCAGATGTACATTAAATCAAATGGTTTTGACTATAAATATTGAGTTATAGTGCAAAAACTATCTAAATATTGCGGTATCATCTGGGATATTCTGAATGTTTTCAAAATATTTACCGTTGATATTTCTCTTAACTTCAGTACTTATGTGACATGAAAACATAAAGGTACCATTGGCTTCAATGATCATCTCCACCATGAATGTCCCTGAGGAACCGCTGAAAGAAATACAGAGTGGAAACTGCTTGCAATCGATGTTAAAAACTGGCAACTCTTGCACCTGTATGCATTGTCAATCAATCTCTGTGATGGTCCGTACTGAATAAAATCTCTGTGTTGTTTTTTTCGCAGAGATGCCACAATATTTAGATAATTTTAGTGCTATTATTTTTCTTTTTTTTTTGCAAATCTTAAAAAATCTTCTATTCCGAAACCACCCACCCAATTGCTTTGATGTCACACAGGATCAGTCCTAGGGTCTTCATGTTCTTAATTTGTTCACCAGGTGGCACTGCAATTTTTAGCGAAGCTGACTTGCTAGTCAGGCTTCACTTTTAGGAGGGTCAGTCTTCCAGCTTAGAAACACTACCAAACATCATATGGGAACTCAAGTAAACCGCGACCCAGGTCGATTCAGTTGCAAACTTGATTTTATGGTATAAGATTAGGTCAGCTGATCATGGTCTGTTCACGCAGCTCTCTAGTTTCTATTTTTTTGGGGGATTTTTTTGTGTATTTCCGTCTTTTTCGACTTCTTTTCCAGAACCATCACTCAGATTAAGCTGAAACGTTGTGGATATGTTCCTTGTGAGAAGTTCTAACTAACTTGTTCATTGTGTTGAAGTGCTGTGCATTTCTGATTTTTAACGATTTTTTCAATTTGGGTTCTTATTCGTCAGTGTGTCTCTACTAGTGATTACTGTGCAAGTCAATGGGCATTTTAATGCTAATTTACATTTTAGACTTCTACCACAAAACTGTAATCCAGATTGACTTCAAACTTGGCAGCGATGTACCTTGTGTGGGTCTCTACCAAGTTTGTTCAAATAGTCATGCTCTATAAATTTTTGGATTTTTAAATGAATTTCTTTGTTGTTTTTTTGGGCAAATCTTAAAAAATGGTATGGGTATATATGTACATGTCAGCTGAGCACAGGACTGTTACAGTCCTAGTTTTTGAGTATTTTGATTTTTAAAAAAAATCTTCATTTCAAGAACTTCTTGGTGTATTGCTTTGATATTGCACATAGGGTCAGCTGGGGTTACCTAGTTCTTATTTGGCCACCAGGTGGTGCTCTGAGCTTTTTCCTATTTGTTTGAGGTTTTTTTGTGTGTGTAATAAGGCTATTTTTGACTTGTCCTGAACAGCTAAATAGAATTGCTTAAAATTTTATTAGAATAAAATTTGACTTCATTGACAATGAAAGTTTGTGAAATTGACATGGATATGTTAATTTTTGACAAAGTTATGGGAAATTATTTTAAGGTAAAATGATACATTGGCATCTTTGTAACCGGTACATCGTAGACCCACTGTTACTATTACAAAATACCCATGGGGTTTCTCTTCGTGATGTTACTTTTGACTAAGTGACCTTGAAAGGTTAAACTAGCATATTGGCTTGTCACAATGTATTTAGATAATGGTGGATCCTATACCCCTTGTTCATGTTAAATATCAGTAAGAAATTGGAATGTGGGGTTTGTTTTGATGTGTTCCCTTTAAGGCCAATGATTTTCCATTTAAAAAAAATAAGATAGAGGAATTCTGCTTCATCAGCAAAAATTTTCAAAGAGCCACTGCTATATATTTATAATATATATTATTCATATAAGAAAAAATATCAAATTCTGTTTTCAGGATGAGAAAAATGCACAGTTTCCGCTTCGGTTTGGGAAAAAACGGAAAATCATTGGCCCTATCCCTTTTTATCTTGCAAGGTCAAATTTAAGTTCAATGACATATTTATAAGCTTATTTTATAAATATCTTGATAATGATGGATCCTAAGCCTTTGGTTAGCTGGTTAGTGGTTATCGTGCGGTCACAGGCCACACGAAATACTAGTGTTGTTCCTTTCCCCACACCCACAAAATGGGAGCAGGGGATATAGGAACAAGTTTCCTTTGTCCCGAAGATGCACACGATCATCATGATCCCCTTCTTTGATTTTTTTGTGTTGATAGGCTATTTTCGACTTCGCTTATGATATACAATGTATCAAACTTTGCTACCACTGTACATGTATATAGCTATACAGACTAGGGTACGTGTTGCATACTGTAACAGCAGATTCCAGTCAGCAGAGCACAGGATCATCATTAAAATCATCTTGTTACTTGTAGTTTTAGGCCTTGACATATAAAGTACCAGAGTGTATTGTCATCCCCTGCATAGTTCGTCTGTCTTTCCACTATAGGTATCTGCATAATCCCTATGGGAACAGATCCTGCACCATAGAAGGCAAACTTGTATTTTATTATCAGTGCATAAAACAGTACAGAAAACTTACTGGTCCAGCTGGGCCAGTAAGTTTTAATATTTAGTGGACCAGCTCAGTACTTAGTGGTCCGTAATTTTGACGTTGCAAGTGCGCATAGCCATGCTAGGGGGTCAGAGGGCATTCCCCCCCCCCCCTCGGACATCTAGGTGCCCTCTGGTGGCATCTCAGGTGATTTTTGCCACATTGTGAATACAATATTTACCGATGCATCAGTGGGGGAAAGAGGGTCAGTCTTGAAGGAAAGTGGCAGGTCCTGAGCTAATATGCCTTGTACACAACTTCAGTTAGCCCTCGCGGTATCCTACTGCCCGACTTTGACTCTGACTGCATGGTCCTGCTGGTAGGCCTTCTTCTCTTTACTAGTTTGAATCTCCCGCTTGGGGGGGCTTTTGAACGTTTAACCCCTAGCACGCTGGGCAGTTTTGGGATCTGGCACAGCCAGTCAATGGGCATTTTTTGTTTCGTTGCGCAACATGTGATTTGTTCACCAGGTGGCGCTGCATTTTTTTATACTTCAAACTTGGTGGCTATGTACCTGGGGTGGGTGTCTACCAAGTTTGTTCAAATGGTCATGGTCACGCTCCAGTGATTTTTGGATTTTTTATGATTTTTTTTTTCAACAGATCTTTTAAAAATTTTAATAACACAGTTTAACATGGGAATTTATTGGAATGGTTATTTACATAATTTTGGCCATATTTGTGCCATACTTGGTTGGGATTGCCTTTTATACATGTCTACCAATTTTGTGGAAATGCTCATGCTTCAGTGACATTTGGACCTTGACCTTATTCCCAATGTCACAGCACAACTGACATGAAATTACTATCCACGTCATAACTTGGGGTCTGTTTTGAGTTAAGACCTTTATGTTACACATGTTAATATTTCCTATGAAGGTCATACATACATACATACATACATTCATACATTCATTTATTTATTCTCGGTTTCAAAAAACAATACAACATTCTTAGACAGTACATGAGTGATCTTGACCTCATTTCTGGGGTCACAGTGCAACATACCTGAATTTTACTCTTCACTATAACTTGAGAACTACTTGAACTAAGACTTTGATGTTGGACATGTTAGTGTTCTATAAAGGTCAAGACTTGCTCAGTACATAGGTGACCTTGATTCAATCCCAAGTTGACAGAGCTGGAAGTGTGATGAATGTTTAGGTCAGCTGGGCATGGGCTGTTCACACAGCCCTCATGTTTATTTCTTCTGCAAAACGGTCAATCAGATTGACTTCAAACTTAGTGGCAATATACCTTGGGTGGGTCTGTAGCAGATTTTGTTCAAATGGTCACACTCCATTGATTTTTTGGTTCTTTCTTTAGGCAAATCTTAAAAAGTCTTTTTCTCTGAAACCGCGCACCTGATTGCTTTGATAGCACACAGGAGCGGTCTTAGAGACTCCTAGTTCTGAATTTGTTTTTTGCTCCTTAGCCTGGAGTGGTATTGTCATTAGTATGCGTCTGTTCATCCATGCCTTGGTAATGCCATATCTCCAAAAATACTCATGTCACAGAAACCAAATTTTCATCACACAGCACCATCGAGGAGTTTCAGGTGCCAATCGAAAAGTAGATCAGTAGGTCATATTTAGGTCACAGTACTACACAAAAGAAAAAACACTGTATTAACACAATATCTATAAAAATTTTGATTAAAGTTTCATCAATTATATGACAGTTGGTGCTAAGGATGCCTCAGGTGCCTATTGAAAACTAGGTCGCTGGGTCACATATTTAGGTCATATTGCTGGATTGAAGAAAAATGGTGCTACCATGATATCTTCAAATATTCAATTACTCATTGTAGCTGCACCACTTAATTATGACAGTTTGCCCTTAGGATGCCTCAGACACGTAGTGAAAACTAGATCACTGGGTCACATATTTAGGCCAGAGTGTTGTATTGAAGAAAAATGGCCTTGTTATGGTATCTCTGCTCATTGCATTTGTACCAAAGCTTTGTCATTAGGTCAAACAAAAGTAGCGTTGACCTATCAGAGGGATATTTTCGTCACCTACATGTCTGTCTGTCTGTCCATCTGCCCTGGCCGATGGGTTTTCGATCACTGATCAGCTTCAAGTTGTGTGATATGGCTATTTTCCACTTCTCCAGAACTGTCACTCAGATTGAGCTGAAACTTGGTGGATATGTTCTTTGTGGACTGGTCAAGCAAAATGGCACAATAGGTGGCAATGCTGTGGATTCCTGATTTTTCACAATTTTTTTAATTCGGGTACATATCTGTAAATGCATCTTTCATATTGATTACTATGTAAGTCGATGGACAGTCTGATGCTAATTCACAGTTTTGACTTCTTCTGTGAAACGGTCTGTTAGATTGACTTCAAACTTGGCAGCAATGTACCTTTGGTGGGTGTCCAGCAGATTTCAGTGCCCTTGTTTGATATTTTTTTGCTGTTTTCCCAGTGAAGAAAGATGTGAGAAATGGAATGGGGATTGGAATTTTATGTAGCTGTTTCAGCCTTCCTGAATTAATTTATTAGTTATCATGCACAGGGTTTGGAAAATGTAAGTTGTGAAACTGAATGATTTCAATGTTAAGTGATTATGAGAAAGGGTCTCTTGGTTTAAAAAGTTTTATCCAGAGATTCCATTATTATTGTGATCATTAGTAACCTTTTATTGTAGTGTCAATTTCGGAATGACAAGTTTCTGGTGTGCATGAACGTCAGTAGAAGTAGAACATTTTGGCCCGGGGGTTAAAGCAGTTCTTTTCTAAAGTGTGGGACTTTGGGCCTGCTAGGTTCTATTGGGTACTTTCTTTTGTGGAGCTCCGGATATTGTAGTTTAAGTGAGTATGTGCATTCTGAGTTAGTTTATTCATGTTGTATACACACTTGTGAGCTGGATGATTCATGCATCACGTTTCTGTAAGTTGAAGTAATGACTTAGTTTCATGATTAAGTAAAGTAGTCAAGTGGAATAGGGGCGCATCAAGCTGAGAGAGGTCACAGGCCAAGGTCAAGAGTTTGCCAGCATAACTGGAGACTTTCGTCACTCCACAACAGAACTGTCGATTTCTATTTTCTATTAAGCTGCTTCTGACATTTTTGCCTGGACATTGCAGTGCAGTGGACTTACTAAGCAAACTACATTATCTGTAAAGTTTTCTATGTAATTTTGTTGTACCTATTTGAGGAGACTGAAGAGATGGAGACAGACATGATGCCAACCTGCTTAGTTTTGGTGATTATACATTGTAAATTTTTTGTAATGGGTTTGGCAAATAAAGAGCACCATCAGTTTTATTCTAACTTTAAAACTTGCTTTGACTTAAGTAGTATATGTAGGGTTAGAGTTTAGTTATGTAGTGATAGGAGAATGGTTCTTGTGTAGTCTGTCAAGTTGGATGTGTGCCAGACTTCGGAAGTATCTGTTTTTGTACGAGAAACCCCACACACTAAAACTGGTACCTCATAGTTTATTCCTCAACATTTAAAGTCCTAGCCTATGGCCTTGTAGCTTAGAAGTTAGGCAATGTTCCGAGTTAGCTTTTGTTTGAAAACAAGAGAATGTTTCAGTCTTGGCACAAAAACTACGATTACCAATGTGTGTTGTATTGTGTATTGTATCTTGACCAGTGTATCGAGATATGTATCAAATTATGAAAATTAGTATCGTTGCACCCCTAGAGAAAACATGTCCCTTGCCCAATTGACGGAAAAGATATAATCAGAGGATGTTTTCGTTTGTCCGAATATTTTTTGTCCAGTTTCCAATTTAGTTAATCTATATGTTTCTGAACAAATTAATTGCAGGGCCCATGCCGGGATTGCCATCTTTGTTCAGTGCAGGCATGCCTGATACCAACCTTGGAAACAGTCAAGATAGTGGCATCTATCCAGGTAAGTTATGTATAAGTTGTTTCAGAAAGAAAATCAAGTTATTTCTGTATGATGAAAATATGAGATTATTAAAGCAAGGCACATTATAGTAGGAGCCGTCAGAGAATACACATGGCTACCTTTGAGTTAGCTTTCCTGCATCATTCCTGCAACAAAACAAACCGGATCTACTAATAATGTTGAGGAATGAAAGTGAAAGTTTTGTATGGATATTCACAGATATGCTTAATTTTTTATTGCTGATTGCCCACATGCAGTAATAAAAAGGCAGCAGCCTTTCTTTTGTGCAGCATACCTATATTGTACATGTTACCCATGGATGTTGACAACCTTCAGTCAATTAAAATTCCAAGTGAATTTTAAGTTAAAATCAGTCTAGTCTTCAGTAAATACAGTACAAGGCAGCCTTAAGCGAGAAAGGTTGGCATTATTCTGCAAGTTGTGCCAGTGTGAACAAAAAAAAACCAAACTTTTTTCCAAGTGCATGTGTCACATTCCTTCCACCTACCAGGTAGGCAGCTTTCACTTGTCCTTAAAAGGGAAGTTTTGGCTCAATTGGTACTTGATAATCCTACAGCTTGTTTGTGCCCCATAATTACACCTGTATAATTGGTAATAGGGTCCTAAAATTTTGTATTTTTTCCATACTTTACTTTGTGTAGGAAGTTGGTTTGTTTTGGATGATAAACAGCCAAGTCAAGTAAATCAAAAGATGAGGTCACATAAATCATAGGAAAATTAAAAATATTAGTAGGAGGGTAGACTATTGCCCAGCTGATGAGTGCCCATATCAGAAAACTCAGCGAGTCGAGATTGCAACAGGGATGATATAGAACTGCACTTATCCAAAACTGCAATTATGATCATTACATTTCACAAGTTTGAAAATATTTATGTCTCCTGGTGGAAGCCGGGGGACATATTGTTTTAGTACCCGTTTCTTCCGCTTGTTGTTGTTCAGGTTCTTCAACACTTGGTTTCCGTGCGATAAGTCTTGAAGGACTAGACAGAATTTGATGAAACTTGGTAGCATTATGTATCTAGGCAAGACTTAAGTTGGGATTGTATTTGGATGACCTTGAGCGAATTCTCAAGGTCACAGGGTCACTTATGTGAAATTGGTTTCCGTTCGATAAGTCATGAAGAACAGGATGGAATTTGATGAAACTTGGTAGGATTATGTATCAAGGTAAGACCAAGGTTGGGATTGTATTTGGGTGAGCTTGACCTAATTTTCAAGGTCACAGGGTCATTTATGTGAAATTGGTTTCTCTGCAATAAGTCTTGGAAGAACTTGATGAAAATTGCTAGAGTAATGTATCTAGGTGAGAGCTAAAACAGGATTGTAATTTTCAAGCAAACTTGGTCATTTGTAATTTGTTATCACCTGTAGCTTATTCAGAGACGTAAGTGTTCCACCGGGAGACATTTGATTTTCTGTTGGAAAATCAGTCTGTTCTAGTTCATCCTGGTTTTAGGGCCACATGGATATATAGTATACCCACAATGTGCAGGACTAGCTTGAAGAACCTACATACAGGCATTGTTGTTTGGATGGCATGAACTGGGAGCTAGTTCTCCATTGGTCAACATGGAGAGCTATTGTAAAATTGAGCTTGCCAAAATGAACATCTGCATCACCAAGGGTGCCATCAGACAAACACTTCTCATTGTATATTTCTATGGACTGGAGGAACATAGCACCCTCTAGCGGTTGACCCCATCGCTCATTACTTGACCTCTGGTTTTGACCAGTTGCATGAAATTTCTCTTTCACCGATTCTGCATCCATGTTGTTTTCTACTCCATAGAGTTTTTTACACAGTGCCAACTTTCATTGTATTTGTTATCTTGTCTAACCTATGTCAAATTGGAACTCTGTGGACTGGTGCTGTTACAGACTTTAAGGTATTCCAAGTTCTGTGGTATGTTCACCTTTCTGTGCACAAGTCAGGTTGGTGGTGCTGTTCCTGCCTCATAGTTGTTTGCAAAATGGCATCATAATGACAGCTTTGGCAAATTGGATGCCAAAGGACATGTCAAGGCCAGGTGGGACACTCATCAGCATTGCTGAAGCTGCTGGGAACACATTGGAGGGATCAGATGCTTTAGAAACAACCCCAAGAGTTTTTGCAAGGACTGGCCATTAGAATACTGGCAGAAGGTTGTGAAGGGGGACCAAAAATCAAAGCAGAAGAGAAAGGAAAAACAGGCCAAGAGTCAGGCTGTGGCCTTGTTTTGGTCAGTGTACCCAGTCAATGCCACTGGAGCCAGCAGTCACTGGTCCTTGAACTTCTCCATCATTAGCACATACTACCACTTGTAATAGCTACAATTTATTGCAGTCATTTTGCTGGGGCCAGCTAGGGCTCTGACTTCAGTTTCGGCAGCCCCCAGTATGGATGAGGCCTCACACCAGAAGTTCAACGTGCGGATGTCCTCTTGACGTTCTAACAGTTCTTGGTTTCCCTGTAGGATCAGTAACAGGCCGTAGCAGAAGCCCAGCCTTCACAACCTGCAGTCTCTCTCCACTACAGTCAGCACTTTCTGTGCCTTCCTCCTCCAAGGACTGGACCGTCTATGGAGCAGGTATGGAGGAGAGAACCAATACCCCAGCAAGCTTAGGAAGAGGAAGAAGTAGGGGACGTCACATTCTCTGTCTGACACACCACCTTTGCCAGTTCAGCTGGGCCTCCAGCTGCAGAGTACATACCCTTCAGGCCAAGAGGACCTTCACTGGATCAGTTCTCACCCCATTTTGTGCATAGAGCAAAGGCCCCTTTTCGGGCTGTACCTACTGTACGCACTGTGGTTCATTTTCTACATCACCACTTATCATTGTTCTCCCCCCCCCCCCCCCACCACCACCACCACCACCTTGCTGGTCTGAGTTGCCTGCGGACCATCTGTAGCACTGGCTGTCAGGCTAGGTAGTTTGTTCAGTTTCGTTTCCTTTTCTGGCCACTTACACCGTACCCTTACCGGGATGCTCAACACTCTCTGTCTCCATTGTCCCTGAGAAGGAGCATCATAGTACATCCTCGCCAACTTCGGGGATTCCCTGAGTGATAGAGAGGAAGACCATTATCCTTACCAGAGGTGGAGTTCTGGTGGAACCAGAGCCCTGTGCTTCTATCTTGCAGTGTGTGGACATCAGCATCCACCTTTGGAGCCTACCTCTGGCAGATGGGTAGCCCCAGGCTCAGACTACCCACCCCAGGTCATTTTGGGTCCCAATCCAGTGGAACAGGATATTATCAATAAAAAAAACGTTCCACCACACTGGGCCAGTAGATATCCCTGTGGGCAAACGTCAACTGCAATGACTGATCATATTCTCACTGCTCCATGTCATCTGATCAGGCAGAGGCAGAAGGGGAAGAGGACTCTTGTCCACACAAGACCAGTTTCTTGTGCACAGTCTGAACACTTCCACTAACCACATCACCTGGGCCCATCAGTCGGCCGAGTACATAAGCAGGGGAGACTTTTAAAAGGAAGATGCTGAGGGATGTCCCCACTAGGCCAGCCTTAAAAATATTTCTGTTTCGTATAATGCGCCCAGTGTGCGCAAAACGTTGCGGTTGGAATATTTTTTTCAACAGTGCAAAAAAAATTTTTTTTCAGACTTGATTTAACGCTATTCGCACGCCCCGTGTGGCAGTTCTGTAAACGCATATCGTTTGCGTACCTACCATGAATGCTATCGGTTCATCGTAGTAAATTTGCGTATACAGTATTGGCAAGTTCCTTGCAATAAAAGATGTTCCTAAATCAAATTCAAACGAAAATTTTAATATTTCAAATCAGAAAGCGAGTGTGAGCACATCGTTCCTGCAACTGTACACAAACAGCTGCTTTGGCCATGTGGTCTGACGCACAACACATCACCCGATTGGTCAATTGAGTCACATACAAAAATGAGCCAATCACGGCTCGTGTTACAGTGTTTTCATCATGGCTTCCGCCCGTTGAACATGTGTGAATCTGCGGTAATTTACGGAGGGAACACACAAACGGGCAGCTTTGTTTATATTGCAGCATGCGAAAATAAAGATTCCAGTGTTAGTTGCAACAATTATTTGGAGTCACAGGCATATACGCAAAGGTAGGGGATAGCGGGAATAGCCGAATGTGTCCCAAATCAGTCCGTGAGGCTGGGTCAGTTCACCGCAGATCCACTCCACGCTGTCACTTGCGTGTGACTGGAAGTCATTTAATTTTCAAGGCACCTATTTTTTCCAACACTGTTAGAACACACCGATAAATGGCATTTGATGTTAATTTGCAGATGAATTCGCCATGCAAATTTTTTATGTGTTTTGGCTCTGCTTTGACATCGTTGCCATTGGGGCAGATCACACTGACGGCGAGTTGTGTGACCCCGCTCATCAAACCAATAATTACTGCCGTAACGTAACGTAATCGTATGTATTGACTATTGTACGACAGTGAAAATGTCTGCTTGTGTTGACAGAGATAAAGTTCTGATGAATACAACTGCGGACCAAGTAATTGTTTAAACTTGGAATGTTTATCAATTAGCGATTACTATCACCTATCGGCGCCCCACGCAAGTGCTGCGAAAGCTCAGATTTTTTAAGTGATTAGACCCCCGTAGCCAGCCTTGCAAACAACTGCAACTTGTAACTGTGTCATGAAAATTTGAGGAATAGAGTTCCCAGCGAAAAAAAAGTTGGTAGCCCAACCAGGCAAGTACCTATTAATTTTAACTTGCCCGAGATTAAATCTGACTTGACCATGAAGCAATAAAACTCTTAATCCACGTCCCTGCACATACACACAAAAGAGTTCATGATTTGTAATATTTACTCTGAACCCTCATCATACACCGTCACTATTACACCCCTCCCCTCCCCTGCTGTTGTCAAGTGAAAATTAAAACTACACATTTGTATTTGATATCTTACTCTTTTTCTGCTGTGATATTTTAAAAAAGGGGCAACTTTATAATTACGCTAATCCTTTGTTTCTTGAAGCCCTGTACATGTACATGTTTAAAATAGCAAAAGACCCACCCCAATTCAAGCCAAGCCGAGGTGTATTTAGAGTAGGGCTACTCTGTCTCAGCGCCAGCGAACCAGCCTGAAGCATATATTGTCCCGCTACAACCTCATCTGTGGCAGAGTCTCTTGCTTTAATACAGATTTAATAAAAATTTTTCAACCTGGAATCTTGTTTATCTTGTATCAATACTAAGTCCATCAGTCATGATGCCCATATTGCAGTAATACATAGTAGGTATGTGTAGTTCAAAAAAAAAAAATTCAAAAAAAAAAAAAAAAAAATCCTCCCTGCCTCATCAAATTTTTCAAGGCCCTGTTATACGAAACAGAAATATTTTTAAGGCCGGCCCTAGCCTTCCCACGAGGAGAACATGTTGCACCTGGAGATCAACTCCATGTTAATTCAGTGATGAACGCACTTCAGCATGTTGACAGCAACCAGCACCTGGGCTTGCAGCTATACAGTTAAGCCCACATTAAACTTAAGTCACCAAATGCACCGACCTTTTGCAATCTTTTCCCAACCATTTGAGTGAAAGGCAAACCTATTTCAAACACGTACCAAACCATTTCTCTTCTTGCATTAAAACCCTTTTAAACCTTTCTCTATTGGTTAACAGCTATTTCACACACTTGCTCAACCTTATTGATGAAAATGTTGGAATGGTTTGAAACCCTTTGTCAGCATTTTGCAAACCTTTCACAACCTTTACAAACCCCAGCACAACACTTTGCAACACAAAAAAAATGCATTTGGCTGTTAAGTTTTGGACGGGCTTAACTGTACATGTGACTTATTGACCAGTTGTGGCTATTTGATCTGGAGGTACTACTGTCAGTCATACAAAAGAACCATCAAGAGTCCCATCTAGAGCTACGGCTTGAGCCATCCTCCAGTGGCACACATGGGAAAAGCCTCAAGGTGAGGGTGGGCTGGAGGCAGTGGTCATAGACCTCTTCACAGACAAGCTAGGAAGTGCCAATGCAATGGAGGAAAGGGCAACAAAGCCCATGGACACCATAGAGGAAAAGATGGCGGAGGTGGGTGGTGGGTGGGGAATATATGGTGGTGATCTCTTGAGACTTGACCCCTTTCTTTACAAGAAGTTTAAAATAGAGACCCTGGCTTCTTCATGATTTGCCTGGGTAGTTGGGTGACCTCGTGGACCTGAAAAGTGCATACTTTCTCTAACAAATCCCGAGTCCAGTCAGAAATATTTGTGGTTTGTAGTAAACAGAATGGTTAATCAATTTCTCACTCTTCAGTTGGAGCTTGCTGTGGCACCCATGTTGATAAGAAAAATGAGTGAGGTAGCAGATTACGAGCACTGTCTGGGTGTGCCCATCCACATAACTGGATGACTGGTTGATTTGCTCACTCGTTCAGAAAAGTCTCCAGACAGACACAGCCCTCATACTTACTACCTGCCTCAATTTAGGTCTCCTGGTCAATTTGCTGTCGCCAAACCTAGAACTGTCCCAAAAATTAGTATTTCCCAGGCAGACTTTACCAGATGGTACTGTTCCTCTGCAAACCATCTGAAGACCGCTTTGAAAGGCTGCAGACAATCCTGAATTGGTTTGTATCCGGCACCCAGCTTAAAGTCCATAAAGTCTCAATGTTTCAGAGTAAAAAAATCACCAAAATTCACGAAAAGCAAATTTAACTATGAAATTTTCTTCAGTGCACTGAGCATTGTTTGCCGCACTGCACTATGTATCTTTTTTATTTTTTAAACATGTAATTACCATTTTGTAGTAGAAAAGCTTTTTGGATGGGGAGTCAGCTTTGAAAAAGTTAATAGAAACTACGCATGTGTGTGTTCTATTGATGGAACAGTTACAACAGAAGCACATGTATACGAGGACTCCATTGATATGCTTATTGGTGGTTTGAAGTAATCTGTGATTGAGGTGTGGCTGTTCTACGTGAAAATTTCTGCAAAACTGAAACCACAAACACAATTACAAACAGGTTTTATTGTAAACTCTCATTCATAGTATGAATGAGTAACCCAAGTAAATGTATTGAGTAGATTATGTCATCCACTAAGGCCCACAGAAGCATGTTTTTGTCATTGGTTCATTGTTGTCACAATGGCAAGTCGGCGTGGTATGGCAGCAAGGGTGAAGTATCATTTTGATGAAACCAAGAGACAAGATATCATACTAGTATACAATTATTTTCAAAGAGAAAATCAAAAGCAGCGTGTGGGAAGGCGCCTTACTGAAGGAAATCTTTTTGAGAAAATAGCCCAGGCACTTAAGGTTTCACGAACAGCTGTAAAAAGTATTGTTGTAAACTCAACAGTTGAAAACACAGGGACCGTTTCAAGAACCAGAAAGAAAAAAATAGATAGTTTTGATAAAGAAATAATCAGACAAAATGTTTTTAAGTTTTACAAAGAGAGAGACTTACCAACGCTTACAAAATTAAAAAAAGCTTTGGAACTGGATATTTGTATTTCAACTGTGCATCTGCGGTTTGTCTTGAAGGAACTTGGGTTTTGCTGGCGCAAAACAACCGACAACAGACAAATAGTTACAGAAAGGGCAGATGTCACTGCTGCACGCACAAGATTTTTAAGAGACATTAGAAAATACAGGGATAAAGGTTTCTCAGTAGTGTACACAGAGGAAACCTGGGTAAATCAAAATCATTGTCGGGGTTACACATGGCTGCTGGTTCTTCATAAATGTGGTATGTTTTCTGACAAAGATGGTGTTCTCAATGATGTCACAAAATTACCAAATATACCTTCTGGTAAAGGACAGCGACTGATAATACTGCATGCAGGAAATAAGGATGATGGTTTCCTTCCTAATTGTGACCTTGTATTTGTGGGGAAACATGATGCTGCAGATTACCACAGTGAAATGAATACCAAAACTGTTATGGAATGGTTTGAAACTAAACTTATTCCTGCTTTGAAAGTACCCAGTGTTATCGTGCTAGACAATGCAGTCTACCATAATAAGAGAACAGAGGACAGTATATCTCCCAATATGAGCCATAGGAAGGCTGTCATGCAAGAGTGGCTCCAGTCAAGGAGTATTGCATACGAGCCCAAATTTACAAAACCAGAACTATATCAAATAATAAAAAGAAACAAACCTACTCCAGTATATGTCACAGATGTTCTTGCCAAGCAACATGGACATGTTGTACTCCGTACCCCTGTGCGTCAGTGTGAATTTAATGCCATTGAACTCATATGGGCCAAGGTGAAGCATTTTATTGCTGATAGAAATACCACTTTTAAAATCAAAGACGTTAAAGAGCTTGTACCACTTGCCTTTTCAAATGTATCTACAGACGATTGGGCAAAAGCTGTTGAGCATACAGAAAAAATAGAAAATTACTACAAGAAAACTGAAGGACTGAGAGAAGAAATTGATCAGGTCATAATACACCTAGATAGCGACACTTACAGTTGCAGTGATTTCAGTTCAAGTGGAGAAAATAGTGATAGCAGCAGTGAAGATTCAAGCGCATAGTGAAACATTTTCAATTGGTAAGTTTAGAGATGTTCCCTTGTTAGAATAAGAGGTTACTGCATTCTAAGGTCATGGCCTGGGTAATAGAACTGCTCCATTCATTGCTGCTATCCCCTGCTGCACACACACATGAATTTCTTCTAATATCACTCAATTGAAATGATAACAGGATGAAAACCTGTGGTTTTGACATATTATTACCTATCATCTGTAGGTGTGGCATTTACATATACACTACAAAATGTATTTTCCATCCACATATTTCATCCATGTGATTTTTAATGATTTTTTTACTCCGAAACATTGTGACTTTATGGACTTTAGCGTGGGGGAATGGCAGATTCTGATAGGCACCTTAAAATCACTGGACTTAAGGGTATATATCAGGTTACGCGTGAGTCTTACAAATGACTTAATAAAAGTCTGAAAATACACTAAAAGTACCATAAACTATATATTTCCTAAAAGCTAACAAATCTGGAAATAAGTTGATACCATTTTCATTTGTACCAGTTCTTCTGTGTTGACACAACAATCAGGTAAAGTGATCATAAAAAAATTACACAATTGTTAAATCTACTTTTTTATTTTGAGCTTGAGCATGTGCATTTCTGTTGCAAAAGCTAGCCGACATGATTTTCTACACAGACGTGTCTCACTTTTTTCATTGTTTGCGCTATTGTGGAGATACTCACGTTTAATGTTGAAAAGATGACATTCCATTCTTACATCTAAGGTTTTGACTTTTGGCTCGCTGTAGAGAGAAAAAATCAACATAAAATCTGAGACACGTTTTTAAAGATTATATTCTTGTGAACAGATTTCCACAAACCCCAGGTCTTTATGAGCAAAACTGATGAAGTTGATTTCACAAGAAGTTGAGAAACAAAGGCAAGGAATGATGCTGAGAAAAATGCTTTCAAAGCAAATACCGACTACAATAGGACTTGCGCTATTCTTCGGGCCTTTGATCGCAATGACACCTTGGTATTCCGTTACGCACTCCTACCTGTTGAGTAAATGGACAAGTTTGGAGCATCAAACTTCAAAGAATGCTGTATTTTAGAGGTTTTACATCCAAAAATGTTATAATCGTGCTCATATGTCACTTTGGATTCCATGTTAGGGTTTCTCAAGTTTAACCTGATTGGCCGACAAATGACTGATAGGTGGTTACGGGGCAACCAGGTTCTATGATGTTTGCCGTCTTGCGTGGGGCGGAGCATGCGCAGAAGCGCTGACACCTGCTGTATGTAAATGAGGCTCCTGTTGGGATTCCTGCAGGGCGGAGCTTAGAAGCTTAGCTAGTCCCCAGCCGGAAGCCACACCAAACAGTGAGAACCAGGCCCAATACTTTTGCCAAAATTCACAATTTTCCTTTACACAACTTGAAATCTGATTCAGGCGTACAAAACTTAAAGGAAAAGTGCATAACGTGTGAAAATAGCAAAAATAATGGTGTCCCAGGGGAGATGTTACTGCATACATGTGCAGCAAGTGTTCCTGCTATCATGGTCCAGGATCTCCTGATATCAACGAGATCATACTGATCTCCAACGAAGTCAGTCAACCGCTGTTCTGGTAGTGCAGCAGGGACAATGCGTGGTGCAGTCAGACTCTGACCCCCTTCAGTTTGAAGATTAACTATGCGAACTGTCCTTCAGGGCTGGGGGGCTCGCAGGGGGTTCCAAGAGGGTATCCAGGGTCTGTCTTTCTCAATACAGGTCCTATCCTTGTGGACAAAATTCACAAGGGTTATACACTTAAGTGTATAAAATTTATAGTTTATTCAATTTTGTTGACAAAAGTAGGTCACTCTTGTGTAATTTTGTGGAAAAAATGGTATATTTGCACAATTCGTAGGACAAAATGAAGTAGCGCACAGTAGTCCCACTTTTGAGCGACCACCCCTAGTGCAGACCAAAAAGCGCTCATTGAAGGAACCCGCAAGCTCAACAGCTCAACTCCAGGGTAAACTTTCCCAGGTTCACAAATTTCTGCCACCACCACTTCATAATTGATTAGATATGTAAAAAGCAAGAAATTACCATTCATTTAATTTGACAATTGAAACCCTTAAAATCTTGATTTCAAAACAGAACTCTTGTCTGGGTGATGAAAGATGTGTTTCACAACTTGCAAATATTTTCCGGTCTTGATTTTTGTCATTTCCCCCGTTACCCTCAATGGGTCTGATGCATCACCTGGTATGGAGCCTTCCCTTGCGAAGTAATCAGCTTGAACTGTGTTAAGATATGTTTTGATGGCATTAGTCACTGTTAACTTTATTCTACACGTTCAGTGGAGCCTATATCACTGTAATTCATAAGTTGTTGATCAAAATAAGACTCAGCATTTTCCCATTGCGACCACATTTGTTTGGAGGTCATGTTGACCTTGCTCTGAACTGTGCGAAAAATGTATCGGGCATTTCGTCAGTGTTGGTATTGCACTGAAGCAGGCAAATGTGTTTGATTTGGGTTCCTTGAAATTTTGATCTAGTGAAAGTTATCAGGGCTCGATTTTGGCAGGTGTCCGGCGACCCGATGCCCCCCCCCCCCCAATTTTGACACAGACACCCAGAGTAGTCAACAGTGGATGTCTGTTTGACCACCAATATTTTTCCTCCCACCTGCAAACATCATGGACATTCTCACTTTGATTTACAACAAGCAATCTGTGACTGAAAGAGCTATTTTTATGTCTGGGTGCCAACCCAGACATTTTGTTTTTCCAAGAATTCTCTCTCTCTCCCTCCCCCCCCCCAACCAAGTTGGTCCACAGGTTTATTCAGACACTATTTTTCCGAAAACCACCAAACTTGCCATGGTGACTGATATAACCAGTGAAATTGTGCATCTCATTTGGAACAGTCATGATGTTTAAAATTATGCAATTTTTTAGAGGCAACAAAATTTTAAAAGTGCCATATCTTCCAAACTATTGCAGATGGACTCAAAATTTCGATTTGCATATATACCTCTGTGATACTTGCCACTTTAATGGACAGTATAGTTGTAGAATTTCAAATTATGCTAATAAGGGGCATTGAAAATTCAAAGGTTGAATATCTCTAAAACTATTGTACATAGAGATGTCATTCCAACTTCAATTTATAGTTTTGTGGCAAAGCCTCATCAAATGAACCATGAACCAAAGTTGTAGGATTTTAATTTATGCAAATTAGGTGAATATGCAAAATGTAAATCTTGAATAACTTCAAAACTATGATTCATGCAAATTAGGAAAATACACAAAATTAAAATGTTGAATAGCTTCAAAATTATTATAGATAGCAGTTCCATTCAAACATCACTTTATGAGTTTGGGACATGGCCACATCCTTTGAACCAAGGACCAAAGCTGAGCATTTTAATTCATAAAAATTAGGCTAATGCACGAAATTTAAATTATGTGGAACAATGGCAAAGTGTGTCATTTCATACTGTTCTCCTTTTAAAGACACCCAGACAGAATTGCTGTGAAGCAAATCTTCTTTTCTAGTTACTGTTCTCATTTACTGTGTCAAAAGCCATCCCGCACGTAATTACGATTGCAGTGTTCCATTGGTCTATTTTTATGCCCCCCTTCGAAGAAGATGGGGCATATAGCGTTGCACATGTCGGTCGGTCGGTAGACTGTGGTTTCCGCACAATAACTCAAGAAGTTTTTGAGCTAGGACTTTGATACCGTATAGGTGTATTATTCTAGTCAAAAGCTAGGCTAAGTTCGAAGATGGGCGACGTTGACCTAATTTCCAAGGTCACAGTGGTTCCTGAGCTAACTTTGGTTTCCGCACAATAACTGAAGAGATTTTTAAGCTAGGACTGTTGTATTGCACAGGATTATAGTCCATATTTGGGGCTAGGCGAAGTTCGAAGATGGATGACCTTGACCTCATTTTAAAGGTCACAGAGCCACTTTACTGAATATGGTTTCATGCTTTCTGCATGATAACTTATACCTTGGAGCTAGAACTTTTATATTGCACAGCTTTATGGTTCTCTGTAAGGGCTAGATTGATTTTGAAGATGGGTGACCTTGACCCAGTTTTCAGGGTCACAGAGAGATTGTAGAATTCCTGTGGTTTCCGCACAATAACTGAAGAGGTTTTTAAGGTAGGACTTTCATATTGCACGGGAGTATAGTCCATATTTGGGGCTAGGGGAAGTTCGAAGATAGATGACCTTGACCTCATTTTAAAGGTCACAGAGCCACTTTACTGAATATGGTTTGATGCTTCCTGTGGTTTCTGCACAATAACGCAAGAAGTTTGTAAGTTAGGACTGGGATACTTTACAGGTCTATAGTTCTTGCTAAGGGCTAGAAGAAGCTTAAAGTTTGGTGACCTTGATTTAATTTCCAAGGTCACGTTGGTACCTGAGTTAACTTTGGTTTCCACATGATAACTGAAGAGGTTTTTAAACTAGGACTTTTATGTTCCACTGGATAATTGTCCGTATTCAGGTCTAGGTCAAGTTTGAAGATGGGTGACCTTGACCTAATGTCAAAGGTCACAGAGCCATTTGGTTGAATACTGATTCTGCATGATAACTTGCATTTTACAGGTAGCACTTTTATATTGCACAGCTTTATGGTTGCCTATAAGGGCTAGTTTGAGTTTGTAGATGGGTGACCTTGACCCAGTTTTGAGGGTCACACACAGACAGTAGACTTCCTTTTTTGTTTTTTGCACAATAACTGAAGGTCAAGTGAAAATGAGTGACCGTGCCATAATTTCCAAGGTCATAAAGCCACTTTGCTGAATATGGTTTCTAAATGATGACTAATTTTTCAGCTATAACTTTTATATTGCCCAGGTTTTTAGTAGTTTTTTAAGGGCTAGGTTAAAGTATAAAGATATGTGACATTGATGTATGATCAACCTTCACTAATTTTGTAAGGTCACGAGTGCCCCTTCTACCACTATCAATAGGGTAGCGAGGGCAAGGGTAATGAGGGAGGGGGGCATCTATGTTTTACAAACATATCTTGTTATTTGTAAGTTCTGCTAACCAAAGGTCGCAGAGCTTATAGTATCACTCATGTCCGTCCGTCCATCCATCATTCTGTCTGTCCGTCTGTAAACTTTTGTATTGTGAGCGTGATAACTTGAAAAGTTTTGATGTTAGCCAAATGTAATTTTCGGTACTTATAGGGTGTATGAAAATCCAAGTTGCTTTCGATATTAGTGGCGTCACCTACAGTATTATGTAATACACGAGTCAAAATGTCAAAATCTTGCAAACATTTTAGTATCTTTAATTTTTGGCGGATCTTCACCATATGTGGTGAGATTGTGAAAGTCTAAGTTGCTTATGATACTGCTGGTGCCACCTATAATTTGACGGAAATTATGTGCCAAAATGTGTTTTAAGATGTAAAATTCCATATTTGGAAAAGTAATTGGATTAGACTTCTAGACCATGGCCAAAGGTAAAATGTTACCCAATATCAGTGACGACATATTATGTCTCCCGGCCGAAGCCGGGGGACATATTGTTTTAGTGCCCGTTTCTTCCACTTCTTCTTCTTCTTGTTCAGGTTCTTCAACACTTGGTTTCCGTGCAATAAGTCTTGAAGGACTTGACAGAATTTGATGAAACTTGGTAGGATTATGTATCTAGGCAAGACCTAGGTTGGGATTGTATTTGGGTGACCGTGACCTAATTTTCAAGGTCACAGGGTCACTTATGTGAAATTGGTTTCCGTTTGATAAGTCATGAAGAACAGGATGGAATTTGATGAGACTTGGTAGGATTATGTATCTTGGCAAGACCAAGGTTGGGATTGTATTTGGATGACCATGAGCGAATTCTCAAGGTCACAGGGTCACTTATGTGAAATTTATTTTCCGTTCGATAAGTCATGAAGAACAGGATGGAATTTGATGAAACTTGGTGGGATTATGTATCAAGGTAAGACCAAGGTTGGGATTGTATTTGAGTGACCGTGACCTAATTTTCAAGGTCACAGGGTCATTTATGTGAAATTAGTTTCTCTGCAATAAGTCTTGAAGAACTTGATGAAAATTGCTAGAGTAATGTATCTAGGTGAGAGCTAAAACAGGATTGTAATTTTCAAGCAAACTTGGTCATTTGTAATTTGTTATCACCTGTAGCTTATTCAGAGACGTAAGTGTTCCACCGGGAGACATTTGATTTTCTGTTGGAAAATCAGTCTGTTCTAGGGACTAGATATGAACCGCGGGTCGAGCAGGTGGTCATAATACCCACTTCGAGCGCCGATAGGTGCGAGAAGAGGTATTATGACCACATACGAGACACAAGGTTCATATCTAGTTTAGTTCATTGTTCGTCTAAGTCAAAGAAAAATGTCATGCTTTACTGGACATTTAATTGTTTGGAGCTCGCTTTAAACCCCTTCAATGCACGTGCAACATAGATTCTTTCTATTTTTACAACTTTTCACAATGTCAATTCGTCCGACTGGCAACAGGTCTCAGAATCGACTTAGCCACATTGCCAGTGCTTTACAGCGAGCCGTGATGTTTGGACGTGCAATACAATCTCGCTGGTACGCACTTTGCGCTTTGTTCCTGACTTTGTCGAAGTTCAGAATGGAGTTTTCTGATTTGTTTGGGCATGAGACTGATTTAATTCTGACACAGGCTTTGGTAAACGCAGAGAACGATATGGCTGTTTTTAATGGAGACCCATCACTGGAAGAACTGAAACTTTCTCAAGTATGTGCTGAAATAGAGAACTGTGAAGAACTAAATTGCGTTGCGGATGACTTGGGCGTGTTTGTCCAGGAAGTATGGGATGCATTGGAGCATGCAGTTGACTGCACAGATCCCCTGGCAATTCCCTATCTGTCTATGGGTTACAATTACTCAAGTAGACCTAAAGGTACGTTTACATTTCAAATTTTGTATTCCTTGCCAGCGGTATAATTACAGGACCTATATTTAAAGTTATTTAACACTAACAAAAATTATTTTCGGTCTCGACCGTTCTACCAAGGAACATGTATGCACGTATGGGGTCCTTTTTGCTAAAATTTGGATGCTTTTCTCGCAAAAAAAAGCACAATTACCAGTTGTTGGCTTCTTAATTTCATAATGTATTAGCTTTAGTTCGAAAGCCATGTAGGTGCACGTGTTGCAGTCAGACCTATGTATCGCATGCTACCACTTAAGCAAAAACGTCTGATAAAAAGTACTGATTTTGCCATAAGAGCGCCTATTTTTGCAGTACCAAATTGGCCAAAGTATTTGGAAAAATATTGTGAGAATCCCCCAAATAATCTCGCCAGCACAAGTTGACCCCAATTTTTTTTTTTTTTTTAAAGTTTCTGAGGGAGGGGTGGTGGTTCCGTGGTCGCGTACTGGGGCTTTTTATTTGATGCAGCCTAATACTAGTGTACTGGAAGCCCGCCATATATTGCATACCCCATACTAGGCAAAAGTTTGCAAGATTTTATTTTCCCTGGACCCTCCCTTACCCCCCCCCCCCCCTCCGTGATACAAGACCTGTCTTCGCCATTTCTGTGAGATGCGATTCTAAACACGTGACACAAACTTCTTGCCTGACTGCATTGTTAATTCATTCACAATAGCCTGCTCAAAAATAAATTGTGGCGAAATTGTAACCTCGACGAAATAGAGCCCATGCCTCCTGGCACACGGAGACTGTAAAATTGTGTTCGGCCTTCACTCTGGCCCCTATGGATAAATGTCATTTATCCATAGGGGCCAGAGTGAAGGCCGAACACAATTTTACAGTCTCCCTGTGCCTCCTGATATGCTGCTACATTTTACCCATTTTAAGACCTTCAAGCCAAATTACTCCGGCAATGACACGATCCTTGTCATTTGATATGGAATTGAGTAGATTTCAACTGGTTGTTAAGGTAGTAATGTAAGCCTAAATAGCATATTTATTTCCCTCGCTTTCACTCAAAAAATAAATACAGCGTGGCCTTCGTTATTAGGCAGCAGTTACTCGTTGGTTTATCTTGGAAGTGCTATGTAACATGAACAATTTTGGTATTTTACTGTGTTACCTATTTATTAGGGGAACCGAATGATATTCATTCTGAAAGTTGTTTTTTATTATTTTATTTATTCATTTGTTTGTGCCTTCCCCGGGTTGGGGGGGGGGGGGGGGCTTATACCATTTACAATGTATATTTCTACAATTGGCTTTTAGAGGAATGACCTATATTTTTATTTATTTTGTAGGTAAAATTTCGATGCCTTTCGTTTATGAGCAGAAACCGTTAAGCGAGATGGATTTAGTCCAAGCTACTGTCCCGCTTAATACAAAAAAAGCTGCATCTTGGGCTGTGTCAACTTTTGAGCAATGGCCATGGCCACGTGATCGACCGAAAGATCAAATTCCCGTAGTACATGTAAAAGATATATTGCACATCGCCAGTCAGAAGGAACTTTTCAGCGAATTACTTTCACAATTTCTTCGCCAAGCACGCAGGATTGATGGCCAGAAATATCCCCCTAAAACTTTGTATTGTATTTTTGCTCCATTCAAAAGTATATCAATTTGATGGGGTTTGACTACAATTTTTCCTCAGATGACATTTTCTGCGTTGTTAAGCACCCACTGGATTACAAAATGCAGAAAGGAACGAATGAAGGTTTGCAGCTTCAGCAGAAACAAGCCCAAGTTGTTTCCGAAAAGGATGAACATATGCTGTGGCAAAAGGGAATACTCGGCAACCAAACACTGCTAAGTCTACTGAGGTCCGTGTTTTGGCTGATTGGCATCAACTTCGGTTAAAGGGGAGGGCAAGAACATCGCAATTTGAAACTTTCAAACTTCGCATTCCATACAGACAATGCTGGCAAGGAATATGTCCTCTACACGGAATGTAACAGTAAATCCTACGCCGGTGGACTGAAGCACAAACGCATCAAGCCACACACGGCACGTGCATATGCAAACACCAATAACCCTGAGAGATGTATTGTCAAGAACATGCGCATGTATATCGCACTCTGTCCACGAGGGTTTTTAGTCCCCCGCCCACTTGGTGGGGGACTATAGGTTTGCACCTCGTCCGTCCGTCCGTCCGTCCGTCCGAAGCTTCTCCAGGCCATATTTCCAACACCATAACACCCACAGCTACCAAATTTAATGTGTTTGTACTTCCTAGGATAGAGGTGTATGGTGTGCCAAAAGTAGGTCACTAGGTCAAATATCTGGGTCACAGAATACATATGTATGAAAAACCTTGTCCGGGCCATAACTTTTTTGTCCTTTTACTTAGTCATGAAATGTTACACAAATGTGAAGCTTAGTCTAAGAAAGTGTCATAAAGGAAAACTAGGTCACTAGGTCAAATATTTGGGTCACCACGATATGTAAAGATACAGAAACAAATTTAGTCCGGCACATATCTTCCCTATATTAATGCTACCTCTTCAATTTTTTTATGGTGGGTAGACCTTAGGTAGTGGCTGTGCATAGGCATTGTTTTGTGTGGCTAATTACTTGCATTAATTAATTATTTAACAAAGTTCGTTAAGCAAGACAAATTTTGTCCGGAACATATCTTCTAAACTATTAATGCTAGCCCTTTGAATTTTTTGTGGTGGATAGACCATAGGTAGTAGGTGTGCATAGGCATTGTTTTGTGTGGCTAATTACTTGCCTTAATTAATTATTTAACAAAGTTCGTTAAGCAAGACAAATTTTGTCCGGGCCATATCTTCTAAACTATTAATGCTAGCCCTTTGAATTTTTTATGGTGTGTAGACCTTAGGTAGTAGGTGTGCATAGGCACTGTTTTGTGTGGCTAATTACTTCCATTAATTAATTAATTAACAAAGTTCATTAAGCAAGCTCAAGCTACAATACAAATTTTGTGTGGGCCATATCTTCGAAATTACTGATGCCAGCCCTTTGATTTTTTTTATGGTGGGTAGACCTTAGAGGGGATATGGTAATGGGCACCGTCCATTTGTCCGTCTGTCCGTCCATCTGTCCATGATTACTGTGGGCGGGGGATATGGCTAGCGTCAGCGGCTACTTGTTAAATGATGCCTTTTACCTCCGTCCACTACCTAAAGCAATGGATAAATTGCGGTACAGCAAACAAGTGTTGGACCATAACAGTTTGGCCAAGATGGTGACCTCAATAATGAAAGACGGAGGTTGTGACGGTTTTTACACGAATCATTCACTGCGGGCTACAGTGGCAAGTCGCTTGTTTGACGCATCGGTGGATGAACAGATGCGAAACTTGCTGACATATCCAATATAGTGAATGGGGGTAAATGCCAAAAGCCAAATACCGATCTTAATAGAGTCGAGGAACCGACTGCTGTTTCAGCTTGTGAAAAATCAAAACATCTCAAGGACCAGTGTGGCGATATGATAATTAACATATTTGGCGGCAATGTCTCTTTCTCTCATACAACCACAAAATAGGCACACTGTTTGCAATTTGTTGCCAAATAGCCTACACGAAACGTTGTGTGTGCAGTGGTTGCATGCTTTGTTGACTGGTTAAAATTTACTAAAATTCAAAAGTTACAATTCCTAAGTTCCAACTTTTTACCTAAAATTTGCTTATAATACATTGCAACAATTGGACAGTTGTGTTAAAGCACAGAGTGCATGACCATGGCACTATTCATGCTATTATGATAAAAAAACTATGACATCCAATTATGATGCTTACCAAGATAATAATTGAAGGGCTCTGGAGAAAATAATAACCAACATTTTATCTATTTAGAGAAAAACCCAGGAATATCTTTTCAAAATATCTGTAAAATATTTGTTTCAGAAGTGAACAAGTTTCACGGCATTTTTACCTCAGCTGACTTGTCAGTCAGCTGAGGTTTTTTGAGGGTCCGTCGTCCGTCCGTCCGTCGTCCACAATTCACATTTTTGACTTCTTCTCAAAAACCGTCAGCCAGATTCACTTCAAACTTGGTGGAGATGTGCTTTGGGTGGGTCTCTACCAAGTTTGTTCAAGTGGTCACGGTCCAGTGATTTTTGGATTTATAATGAATTTTTTTGTTCTTTTTTGGGTAAATCTTAAAAAATCTTCTTCTCTGAAACCACTCACCCAATTGCTTTGATGTTACACAGGAACACTCCCTGGGACTCCTAGTTCTTAATTTGTTCACTAGGTGGCGCTGCAATTTTTTCCTAATTTTTTTAATGAATTTTTGTGTGTTGTAGCTATTTTCGACTTCTTCTCCAGAACCATCACTCAGATTAAGCTGAAACATGGTGGATGTGTTCCTTGTAGAAGGGTCAAGCAAAGTTGTACACTATGTGGGAATGCTGCGGATTCCTGATTTTTAACGATTTTTTCAATTCTGGTACTTATCGGTCAATGCAGCTTTCCTATTGATTACTATGGAAGTCAATGGGCATTCTAATGCTAATTCACATTTTCAACTTCTTCTCCAAAACCGTCATCTAGATTAACTTCAAACTTGGTGGCAATGTACGTTGGGTGAGTTCTACCAATTTTGTTCAAATTTTCATGCTCCAGTGATTTTTTGATTTTTAATGAATTTTTTTGGTCTTTTTTTTGGACAAATCTTAAAAAATCTTGTAGGTCAATGGGCATTCTAATGCTAATTCACAGGACAACTGACACGAAATTTACTGTTTACTTGATAACTTGAGATCTGTTTTGAGTTAGCTACACATGTTAATTTTTCTGTATGAAGGTCATGCTGAGACAGTACATGAATGACCTTGACCTCGTTTGTGGGGTCACAGTGCACTATACATGAATTTTACTCTTCATTATAACTTGAGAACTACTTGAACTTTGATGTTGCACATGTAGGTGTTCTTCTATAAAGTTCAGACTTACTCAGAGCATGGTGTCCTTGATCCTTTCCCAAGTTCATAGAGCTGCAAGTGTGATGAATGTCAAGATCAGCTGAGGCACGGGCACGGGCTGTTCACACAGCCCTCTTGTTGTTTGATGTTAGCCCTTGGCCAAATATCCATGTAAATAATTTTGATGTTAAATGCAAAATGAATATAGGACACTACAGTTAACCCAACTGTTCCTCACGAAAAATTACACATTTTCGTCACATGACACAATTTTCGTTTAAATCTTTAGTTTTTTCACTTATTGATAATTTTTGAAACAGATATATAAAGAATAAACATCACACTCAGAACTCAGAATCGAAAATTTGAATTCAGCGCAACTTTGAATTTCAAAGGTCATTTGGTGCATTGGGGAAGATAATGATATCCGATACTTTACTTTAACGTTGTATGTCATTATCTCTCCCCCCCCCCCCAAAAATCGGTATTTTCACAAAGAGTAGTGATGACTTTTTTCAGACAAATTGTACTGCCACCTGGCGATATCCACTATAAGCAATAGCATGAATTAAAAGTGCTGGGTTTTCTCACTCTTGTGTGTGGATATCTCCATTTTCGTGAAAATGCAGACCTGATATCCATATATTCTCCCGAGCCCTTCAACCATTAAATAAAGGTGAGCATGATTGCAGTTTTTTGAGTCGGTCATCAATTAGTTTAAATAGTTACCTTGCCTGTACACTATTTTTTCTCACAATAAAGTAATATATATATTCACTGTCACACTTCCTGTGAATTGTGTCTTATGTGGTCGCTAATTTTTGTCGGTGTTTTGAGCATAATTATGTCTCCCGGTGGAAGCCGGGTGACATATTGGATTAGTGCCCGTTTCTTCCGCTTCTTCTTCTTCTTCTTGTTGTTGTTGTTCAGGTTCTTCAACACTTGGTTTCCGTGCGATAAGTCTTGAAGGACTTGACAGAATTTGATGAAACTTGGTAGGATTATGTATCTAGGCAAAACCTAGGTTGGGATTATATTTGGGTGACCTTGACCTAATTCTCAAGGTCACAGGGTCACTTATGTGAAATTGGTTTCCGTGCGATAAGTCTTGAAGAACTTGATGGAATTTCATGAAACTTGGTGGGATTATGTATCTAGGCAAGACCTAGGTTGGGATTGTATTTGGATGACCTTGAAGGAATTCTCAAGGTCACAGGGTCACTTATGTGAAATTGGTTTCCGTGCGATAAGTCTTGAAGAACTTGATGGAATTTCATGAAACTTGGTGGGATTATGTATCTAGGCAAGACCTAGGTCGGGATTGTATTTGGGTGACCTTGACTTAATTTTCAAGGTCACAGGATCACTTATATGAAATTGGTTTCCGTGCGATAAGTCATGAAGAACTTGATGGAATTTGATGAAACTTGGTAGGATTATGTATCTTGGTAAGACCTAGATTGGGATTGTATTTGGATGACCTTGAGCGAATTCTCAAGGTCACAGGGTCACTTATGTGAAATTGGTTTCCGTGCAATAAGTCTTGAAGAACTTGATGGAATTTGATGAAACTTGGTGGGATTATGTATCTTGGTAAGACCTAGGTTGGGATAGTATTTGGGTGACCTTGACCTAATTCTCAAGGTCACAGGATCACTTATATGAAATTGGTTATTGTGCGATAAGTCATGAAGAACGTGATGGAATTTGATGAAACTTAGTAGGATTATGTATCTTGGCAAGACCTAGGTTGGGATTGTATTTGGATGACCTTGAGCGAATTCTCAAGGTCACAGGGTCACTTATGTGAAATTGGTTTCTGCACGATAAGTCTTGAAGAGCTTGATGGAATTTGATGAAACTTGGTAGGATTATGTATCTAGGCAAGACCTAGGTTGGGATTGTATTTGAGTGACCTTGACTTAATTTTCAAGGTCACAGGGTCACTTATATGAAATTGGTTTCCGTATGATAAGTCATGAAAAACAGGATGGAATTTGATGAAACTTGGTAGGATTATGTATCTTGGCAAGACCTAGATTGGGATAGTATTTGGATGACCTTGAGCGAATTCTCAAGGTCACAGGGTCACTTATGTGAAATTGGTTTCCGTGCGATAAGTCTTGAAGAACCTGATGGAATTTCATGAAACTTGGTGGGATTATGTATCTAGGCAAGACCTAGGTTGGGATTGTATATGGGTGACCTTGACCTAGTTTTCAAGGTCACAGGATCACTTATATGAAATTAGTTTCTCTGCAATAAGTCATGAAGAACTTGATGGAATTTGATGAAACTTGGTAGGATTATGTATCTTGGTAAGACCTAGGTTGGGATTGTATTTGGATGACCTTGAGCGAATTCTCAAGGTCACAGGGTCACTTATGGGAAATTGGTTTCCATTTGATATGTCATGAAGAACAGGATGGAATTTGATGAAACTTGGTAGGATTATGTATCAAGGTAAGACCAAGGTTGGGATTGTATTTGGGTGACCTTGACCTAATTTTCAAGGTCACAGGGTCTTTTATGTGAAATTTGTTTCTCTGCAATAAGTCTTGAAGAACTTGATGAAAATTGCTAGAGTAATGTATCTGGGCGAGAGCTAAAATAGGATCGTAATTTTCAGGGAAACTTGGGTCATTTGTAATTTGTTATCACCTGTAGCTTATTCAGAGACGTAAGTGTTCCACCGGGAGACATTTGATTTTCTGTTGGAAAATCAGTCTGTTCTAGTTATGATTATGAATTACCTGATTTTGGAATTTATGTGCATGTATTACTCTTGCAGGACCTCAGGATGTGTGCCTCTAGATCACAATCTATTTCCAGGGGGTTGTAAGCACGCGAATATAGGCCAAGAGAAAACCATAAGCCGTTTGGCAAGTTTATTGCACCGTTTTCCTGTTTGTCTTTTGTGTTTTTTTTCTAACTCTTCTCAAATAACACGCCTCAGAATTAGACATTCAGGTGAAAAAAGGAAAAATGAATGCCCTGTTAATTATTATATATATCTGGATATATAAAGTGCTCCAAAATGGTATATACTATGTGCAACCCTACATATGTATTATTATGAGGTGGACTGTTAAAGAAGCGTTGAAAAATAGAAACCCGAGAGAAGAACAAAACAACGAGGCAGTAAACTTAAACAGCTTCTGGTTTTCTACTAGTAGAAACTCACATTTAAATGTATTCAGAAAAACTTCCGTGAATGACAAATAAAAACACCGCTTTGTTCGCGTCACAGTAGATATCGGTAGGGCCTGTCATGTCCTGAATTCTGGTCTGCAGATTTATTTATTTGTCCCATTTCTTTTGTTCCTGTCGGGGTTGGTATTAGCACGCGAGGTTGGTATATCTCATAATATACACCTCTGTAGGACAATAGAACTATGAACTAATTTTTGTTAGATCACCATGCCTGTCAAGTTGCAAAAATGATTTTATAATGGCAGGGTGTAGCTTGGACGTCAATGGCAAAGAGAATTGAACCTCCAGATCAAAATTGTACTTAATTACATAATACATAAAACTGTATTTGGTGACCTACTTTTTGGGTCACTGTGACCCAGTAAATTTGGAGTTTGGCACTTGAACAAGTGTCATTTTTCGTCAGTAACTCGAAAAGTTATTACCCGATTTGAAGGAACAGACTGTATGTGGAAACCAGGATGTGGGGCGCATATTTTGAACATAACAGTTTTTTAATCCGAGTTGAAGGTCAAGGTGAAATGGCCAGTTTGAATATTTGGGTCATCTTGTGAATGCTCTGCACCCCACAATTCTTGAAATAGGCCCATATAACATTAAGGAGGTATAAAGCGTATAAAAATCTTTGTTGACATCAATGTTGGTGGCACCACCTAGAGTATTATGTAATAGACGAGTCAAAATGTGAAAATGTTGTGACCGCAGTACCATCCACACTTTTGAAGTTAACCCAATATGACTTATAGGGGGTATAAAAATCCAGGTTCATTTTCATATTGGTGGTGCCACTTACATTATGCAATATAGGGGTCAAAATATGAAAATCTTGTGAAGAGTGACATATTTAATTTTTGGCAGATCTTCACCAAATTTGGTGGGATTGTTGGGGAGGTCAAAGTCTAAGTTGCTAACGATACTAGTGGCACCACCTATAATTTGATGAAAATTGAGCCAAAATGTGTTTAAAGATATAAAATTCCATATCCCTTGATATTCTGTCCCAAGGTCACTGAGGACAAAGTTAAGGACTCGCTCATTGTTGTCTTGGCACATGCAACAATATTCATCACAGGAGTTGCACAAATAAACTATGATTACATGTGGAGCAAAGTGCCATCTGGTGGACAATTTTTACTTTAAATTTGCATAAGCTTTATATGTTCAGAAGCCATTTGAGGACTCACAACTTTGAAATGAACAGGTGCAGTATAGTCATGATGCCAGCAGATTCTTTGGTGGACCAGCACATGTGAGGTGATGGTGGTCTGTCTGACCACCTAATAAAATTCTTAAAATCTAGCCCTGAGTTATCGTTCATTTTATAGAATATACTAGGATAAAACATGGCTCAACTGGAAATGAGAACACTGTCATAAGAATATTTCTGTGGCTGTCTGCATATGTGCTGCGGTTAGGTTAGGTTTTGTATGCAAAAAATGGGACAACCTTGTGGGTTGACAATCTTCGTGACATGGCAAAGTTTGTTCTGGGCGTTTCCGTAGAGCTTCGGCTTCCTTCTCCGTGCATTCATATTTAAAGCATTTCAAGATGGATGGTGTAAAGGATCATGAGAAGGAGTGATAAAGTTCCCATAACAAGTAAATTTTTGCTGATCATTATGAAATTTAGTTCAGAAAACAATCCATAATATCCCAGCGTACAGAGAAAGAAATATGGTGCTTGCTATCCTCTGAGACCTGTCATGGGAGATGCCCAATATATGCAGAGTATGCCATATTCACTGCTGTGGTAAACGGAAAGCTCCAACACTTTTGAGAATTTGAAATAAGGAGGAATAGATACTGATTGATCAAATTAAACAGTTAATTATTATGAATAAGGAAATTTACTGTAGAAAGACGTCCTTTATTGTTTGCACTGTATACATCGGATTAGAACCATGTAAATTTCATGACAATGGGTGAGTTGGGTGCATGTATTTTTTTTTTTATTTTGCCCATTTGAGGGGTGGACCGCAGGTGTAGTGGCTGAATATGGCTCAAATTTGTGTAATGCAATTGTAGATTCTGTTTGTTTTGCATGGTCACTGGTCGCGTTGAACAGGTGGTTATTTAAAGAAAAACAACTTTGGCTACCAAATTTGGTCGTTCACACCAGGTGTTCGCTTATAGGAGGGGTCGTTTAAGACAGAATCCATTGTATTAATTTCATGGAAACCATCACCAATTGTTGGGCTAAATAAAAAATTATATTTACCAATTTTGCAGAAGATGATGTTACAATTTCATGGTTTTGTCCACAAAATAAAATAAAGGAACCACAAAATTGATGTTGAACTTTGCACCCTATACAGATCAGGACAGGAAAGTGATGTCTTAATGTTGCCAGGAGTTTGTGACACATTTACATACTGTGGCAATTATACTAACAGGTAATGAGGTTTGTATACCTTACAGGTCTACAGCCCTTCACAGCAACTAATGTAGCAGTGGCAGCAGCAGCAGCCAAGGCGCAACAGGACTTCCTGGACCATCTGACAGAAGCAGCTGGCAGGCCTGGACGTGCTATTCGCTCGGCTGGAAACAAACTTCATGCTCAAAATTATGCCCAGTTTGTGCTAATGATTTTTAATATCTATAATCTATAAAACTGACTTCTGGGTGAAAGTCTAGTTTAGATAATTTTTTTTTAAAAGGTCGCGCCAGTATTTAATTGATTTCTTTGAAGCTCAGCTGACCATAGGTTGCAGAGCTCTTGTGATTACACTGAAACCTGTTTTGAGAGACCATCCCTAGAGCATACCAAATAGTGGTCACATGAGGCAGGTGGTCTTTCAGTGGAGGTGCAGTAACATGGAAGAGGTAGCAAAAGGGATTTTGCAAATATGGTCTCAAAAGGCAGGTGGTCCTTCATTACAGTGGTCTCTCAAAACAGGTTTCAGTGTACTCATTTGTTTGTCCATAAACAGCTGCTTGTCAACATGATAGCAGCTACAGTGTATAAGTTAGTCTCTAGAAATTTTAGACGTGTTCTATGAATGAAAGTTGAGGTTCCTTTGTTATTGGTGGTGCCATGTGGTGGATTTTGCTGTAAAAGAACTGCAAAGTGAAAAATTGAATAGAGTGGCATGACCTGCATGTACAGGTGAATGGGAAATATCAGTTAATATTTGAAGAGATTTGTGAAGTCAATTATGTTGAGAAACTAAAAGGCTGATGAAATGTACTGCAAATATACATCATATGTGGAGGTTCAATGTTATACAGCATGGGTGACCTTGCCTGCTTTGCAAGATCTTTGGGCATACATTTCAGGATGTGTATGTGATGGTCATTATTACACCTGAATATATGTGTATATTCATAAACCATTGCAGGAACACTAGACAGCCAAAGTTTATGTTGAGTCATTGTGATGCCACTGGTGGAATAAGGTAAGGTAAGTAAGGTTACCTCACGACCATTTACCAGGACCTCCGTGTCTTGGCTGAATGCCCATGAAAATGAGTTGAGTTCACGGACTTGTCGCTGAAAACCTGACAGTTCCGTGGTGCCATCCTTTGGTTCCTTTTGGAACTGGTGGTGACTCCTGGCATGCATGCTCCCTGTATCATCCTTCCCCTCTTGGGCCCCATTACCGGCTTGCTCTTTCGAGTTGAAGCTCTATGAACTTTTGTTCACACTCACTGCTATAGTGCTTTATGCATGCCCTAATCATTTCTCAGCAGTCCGGGAATCTTCGGAAACTAGAAAACAAATTTCTGGATGTGAAAACCTCTGAAATAATTTGGAGTAAAGCTGGTCATTGGCTTGAAACCTAGATTTTCAAGATGGCGTCTCAACAAACAGATCACAGAAAGAGGGAAAGCAATGCACACCAAGCAATTGCCTCCTTTCGGAGTCAAGCTATGGGTGTTGATCCAGTGACCACTCTGTCTACATCCTTGATGGATCATGGACAGAAATTGGGATTCATGGAACCACTACATGGCAGCTTGGAATGACCATCCACACTGCTATGGTTGTTACCTGCAGTTGGGTCAAGTTTGCTCCCAAGAGGGAACCTGCATATACTGTCAGGATTGGGGAGAGGCCAAATGGCTGCTCTTCGAGCAGGCACCAAGAAAGTCCAACCATGCAAGGTGTAGGTGGCAGGCCACAGCTGCCAAATGCCGTGCTGAAACAACTGACTCCATAGAGTCCTGACCAACGACTCCCCATGAGAAAAAGTGTAGACATACCCACGAGGTTCTTCTGTAGTCTTGTGTAGTTGATGTTTTGACACCAGAAACCCCTCAGGAGAGTAAGGTGAAGAGATGGGTTCCTGTCTTGGTATTCTGGAACCTCAGCCAGTCCAAGTGCTTGTATTGTAAGTTAAAAGTGCGGCAAACACTGGTGCCTAAGCAAACTGCCTGAGCTCTAGGTTAGTAAAGGAAGGCAAAGGGGTGATAAAAGGAAGACACCTAGATCTGCAGGGGGGCCTTCTGCCGTCAGTAGGTCTTTGGCCCTGGGGTGTTGGCACCTTCTTCTGTCTGGGTGACACCTACAATTTCCCTACCAGCAGTGACAGCAGTCCCCTCTGCACCTCAGGTGGCTTTGCCCCAGAGTGAGCAGTTGGCGATCCCACTTGTTCCTGTGTTTGAGCCAAGTACGCTGCCACTCTCTCTTGAGCTGCAATTTGAACTAGAGCTCCGCGAGGAACAGCAGTTGCAGTCGGAGACTTCGGTCTTTTGTCGCATTGACTGTCACTGTAGGTTGAGTCTGAGCAGACTCTGATGACTGAGCAGCTTGCTGCTTCTGCCTTGAGCCAGCTCTCTCTTGGCACTGAAGTTTGAGAGTTCACTGAACTCCCTCCGGACCCTTCCTGCCTGCAGATTACTGAGTCTGAGGCGGCCATGGTCCCGGATATGAGTTTCCCGGAGACCCGGCAGGATTGCTCCAGTCAGCAGAGGCTTTTGTCGACAGCCACAGAGATCGCTGCACATGGATCCCCTGCACCTCCCCTTTCTAGACCCATGTGGGCTGATCAGCTGGAGGAGGCAGCTGTGGTCATGACGAATGCTGCAGAAGTCCTTGCTTGACAGACCCCCTGATGTTACAAGAGGCTGCCCCATTGCCCGCGGACAACTACTGTTCAGTGAGGCTTTGGGCATTAATGCCCCCCTTGCGAGTCCCGAGTCTTTGAACCGGGACACTGAAGGGGAAGATTAGCTTTTGCTTTCTGACTCCTCCATAAGCAGATCTTGATCCCTATAGAGGGCTTGTGCATCGTGCCGTTCACGTTCGGAGAGGTGTGTAGAGCCAGTGACCATGGGTTCTGTATATGGTTCAGCCTCTGTTCTCATGGCACCTGCTCCCTTGACGGGTTTTGATCATGTCAAGGCCCTGATTCAGAGGCTGGTTGGCGACCAAGCTGTGGTCCCACGACAGGAGGAGAAGCATGGGGCTGTTGTGCTGTCCTGCCGGGGCTTGTCTGTGAAGGACAAGCTGCAACACAACCCCATCCCTGTTTCGTGGCCGAGTTTTATGACCAGCTCACAGCCAAGACTCCTGGCACAGGGGTTCCCTTAGAGCCGCCAACATCTGGGTACCTGAGGTAAGGGGGACTCCTCCCTAAGCCAGACATCTAGGGGAGATGGTAGTCAGCGCCTGAGCAGATCTTCCCATCGGGTTCACGGCTGGTGGACTTGGAGTGGGAAGAGTTTGATGCTTGGCAGCTGAAGTCCGTCACAGCGTCTGCTGAGGTCTTTAGACCATTGGAGGAAGATGCCAGGGGATTTGTCCTAACAACGTCATACTCTGCATGTCACTGGCGGCTTTGAGGTCTCTTCCGGATGACCTCAAGGCCTTGGTACAGATAATGGGTGATGCGAGACTGGTTAGACCAAGCAACACTTCTTTGTTGCGTGCAGTTGATCACCAGGTGCGGACCGCTTGCACACTGGAGGCGACCCATCATTTGTTGTGGAGGGACGCCTACCTCCAGGGTCAGAAACTGCCTCTCCGTTTGCACCACAGAACCGGCACGGGGCCGCTCTTCTCTGGAACGCTGTTAGGGGAGAGATGGTGGAGGTTGTTTGATGGTCAGAGGACTTTTTGGCCCGCTCAGCTGACCAGGCCCATTCCAAGGCGCTGACCGACTCTGCTTGGTCTTTGTTGTCCTTGGCTGCTGCATTCCCGAAGTGTGGTACTTCCTAGATGGCATCAACTCCCCCCTCAGCTAGTGCTCCTACTGGAACATAACACCCTGGGAAGAGCTGACGGGGCTTGGGGAAGGGCAAGCCTTCCGGTAGAGGCAAAAAAACAGGAAAGCCAGGGCATTCCGAACTCTTGCATACCAGAATGCGCTGTCTTGGGATTGCCAACGGCCACTCAATTAGACTCTGTGCTGTGCCCGGCCTGCGGCTGCCTCACTGCATGTTGCACGCACTGGGAGTCTTATCATGGGTGATTCGTTCGTCCTCGAAATTCTGACACATGGCTCAAAGCTGTCTTTTGACAAAGACAGGCCTCCACTAAGATGAGAATGCATGTGATTCAAACTGCCCATTGGGGAATCCAAAGCATCTCAGCATTCTTTGACACAGTTCAGACACTTAGGAGCAAGTGCACCATACAGGTGGTCGTGGATGAAGGTTTTTCTGGCTTCTGCAACCTACTCTTCCTGATCCCCAAGAGGGATGGAAGATGATGCGCAGTGGTAGACATTTTGATGCTGAACACCTTCTTGTAGTCCCATCCTTTTGGATGGAGACCCGCAAGTAGGTGGCAGCAGCCTTTCGGCCCACAGAGTGGATGACATCCCTGGATCTCTAGGATGTGTTCTTCCATGTGTCAATCACAGAAACTTCACTGAAGTATTTGGGGTTTGCATTTGTGGGCCAAATATACTAGTTAAGGGTGCTTCCCTTTGGCCTTGATGCGTCACCGTTGGTGTTTGCCAGGTTCGCGCAGACAGTTGCTGCTTACTGTCACTGCTCAGCTGTTCACATTCATGTGTATCTGGACGATTGTTTTTTATCAAAGCACTCTGGCACCTGGATTTGCAGCGTAACTCCTACACACTCTAAGGAATCAGTATGCTCTGCTATATCTGCCATGAATCTTGGCAAACTTAAGGCACACTGGCTTACAACACATAACCATAGCCAGCGGGCTGCATTTGTGATGTCGCTAACACATTTCCACATCAGGCCATGATCGGAGAAAAATTCCTGCGCTTTCATGTCGCAAATATGGCACACTTTTGGAGGTTAAAAAAACTAAAATGTTAAATTTCATTTTTTAATAATGTTGTTTTCAGATATCATTTCTAACCACCCAAGACATCAAGTTTCTAATTTGAAATGCTTAATGCTTTTTTTGTAGTGTCAATTGGGGAAAATAAAACTTACAAATATCTCCTTTGAGGCTAATTCGGAAATATAAATGATTGTACAGTATCATGATAGCATACATGTTATAATGCACTCTTACTGTGGTTGTGTACTCAATAATGTCACAGATTTTGCACTTAATTTTTTAGCTCTGCTGACCATAGGTCGCTGAGCCCTCGCTGAGCTTGTGTGGTCACTTGTGTCTGTCTGGTCGTAAGCTTTTGCTTGTGAGGAGCCAATGGTCAGCAGTTAGATAACCCCATGCAACTTTCTACTAAGTGTATGAAAATCTAGACAGGATCCGTTATTGGTGGTGCCACTGACAGTATTATGTAATATGAGTCAAAATGTGAAAATCTTGTGACCTCTTTGGCAGTCATAATGTTTGATAGATGTTCACGAAATTTAGTGGGATTGTGGACGAGGTCAAAATCTCAGTTGTATATGATACTAGTGGTGCCACCGATAACTTAATGGAAATAATGATCCAAAATGTGTTGAAAGATATAAAATTCCATATCGAGAAAAAAATTAAATTAGAAATGCAAAATTGATAGGATATGTAGAGCATGGCCAATGCTGACATGTAATACAGTGACACTTGTTATGACAAACCACTGTGAGGAAAGACCACCTGCCTTTTCAGACCATGTTTACCATGTTCCTTTTGCCACCTTTCCCATGTTATTGCACCTCAATTGAAAGACCACCTGTCTCATGTGACCACTTTTTGGCCTGCCCTTGGGGCAGTCTCTCAAAACAGTTATCACTGTAAGATATCAGTGATGATTTATTTTTTAGATCCCCAGTCTTGAAAGGTTGAAAGGCGCCATTTGGTAATGGTACATTAAATTGTAGTGTGGACATCTATGGCAAAGAGAATTGAGCCTCCAGATCAAAATTGCACTTCAGTAGATTGACATAAAACTGTCCTTGGTGACCTGCTTTTTGGGTCACTGTGACCCAATGATTATCAAGTCTGGGGTTTGTCCATGTTACTTGTTTGTTTTCAGTAAGTCGAAAATTTATTGCCCATTTATACCAAATAGACCATGTTTGGAAAGCTGGAAGTGGGGTACACATTTTGAGCTGTAACAATTTTTTAATCTCAGTTGGAGGTGAAGGTCAAATGGCAGGTGGGAATATAAGGGTCACTGTGTGAAAATCTTGTCAATGCTCTGCACCTCGCATTTTTGGGTTAGGCCCATATTACTTTTAGGACTTGCAAAGTGCATGGAAAGTATGTAATATATGGGTCAAAATATGAAAATCTTATGATCAGTCCAGTGTCCTTAATTTTTAGCTCAGCTGACTTGTCTAATCTTTTAGGAGGCTCAGTCATCTGTCGTCCGTCCATCCACAATTACATTTTTAACTCCTTTTCCAAAACCATTAGCCAGATTCATTTCAAATTTGGTGGCAATGTACTTTGGATGGATCTCTATGAAGTTTGTTCAAATTGTCATGCTCCAGTGATTTTCAAGTGTCTGCCCCATGGGGGGGGACCCTTTATGTTTTCGGGTTGTCCGTCCGTCTGTCCACATGTCTTGTCCGTCCGGATGTGCACATTCTCCTTTCCGTAATTTCTACAGAAAGCCTCCATGTATTTTGCTCCAGTTCAACAATACGCTTCTCTTACCTGGCAAGATGAACTGATCAGACTTTTGTGTCACCATGACATAATTTGAGCAAATGGCGGATCCTTCAGTCAACGCTTTGCAGCTGACTTGTCAGTCAACTGAGCTTATCTTGTGACCATTCCTCTGTCGTCTTATCTTCCATCTGTCCGTCACAAGATTTATAGATGACCTTTGTGCTTTAAACAATGAGATGAAATAAAGGGAAATTAGAAAAAGCTATATCCCAAAGAACTAATATGAAATCTGGAAAATGAAAGTAATACAAAAGCTACTTTCCTCGATCTGGATATAGAAATAAAGAACAACCAGTATGTAACCAAAATATTTGACAAGAGAGACCGGTTCAAAATTGAAATTTCTCCTGCCCGGATCTGACAGGAAACATTCCAGAGAAACAAGCATATGGAGTTTGTATCGGACAAGTGATACGTATTGCTAGAAACACCACACGTTTTAGGGATTTTGTCAATACAGTCAAAACTTTGTTGCAAAACTTACAATGCAAAGGTTATATAAAAAACAACTACACAAAACTCTGTTAAATGTTTCCAGAGATATGACCAAATACCTAATAAATACAACACTAGCTCAAGAACATTAATCAAACAATGTCAAGATGGAGCCTGAAATGACAAAGTGTAGTCTTTTGTGTGTTTAGAGTGGTAAGAGGGAAAGTACCCAGAGTAAAGTATACTTAACGAACCTACAGAATTTTCTCTAGTCCGTCTTAAGTCGGGAAAACCATGATCATACTTACCCAGTGGGTATTCTGATGCATTCTAATGGTAATTCACATTTTGTACATCTCTGAAGAAACTTTTTGTCAGATTTACTTTAAACTTGGTGGCCATGTACCTTGGGTGGGTCTCTACATAGTTCGTTCAAATGGTCACACTCCAGTGATTTTTGGATTTTTTATGATTTTTTACAAAAATCTTAAGTTTTAATAACACAGTTTACCATGGGAATCACTTGTATGGTTATAACTTGAGTAATTTTGGCCAGATTTGTGCCAAACTCATATGTACCTTGTATGAGTGGCTACCTATTTTGTGCTAATGGTCATGCTCCAGTGATGTTTGGACCTTGGTTTAAACATATTTTTATTTCACAACAAACTCATTGAAGTACATTTGATAGAATGTCGCGATTGAGAAAGAGGGCTCGGCCCTATATGAATCTCTCTCGCAGAAGGAAGACGCAAGAACAGGACGGAACCAAACACACAGTAACTTAAACAAGAAGACGAAACTATGATGAGACAGACAGAACATTACAGTTCTCCATGTACTGTAACAGGATTGTCGTGTTCCATACCAAAGACCCAGATAAATAATATGATAACCATGCCCTGTTGTGAGGAGGGTACAACCCTACCTTGCATAGATATAAACAATGTATGAGTCAACCAATACCTGCACGCTTAAAGCGTCCACTGCTGGCTATATATTCATGGACTGCTGCAAATATTTTGAAATTGTCGGGAAGAGAACGAATGGGAGAACCATATGACACTGTTTGCAATGTGAAAGGTGCATATCTTGCTATTTCCGTGTGTAATTTGGAACGGAAGACAGTATATAAAGGACAGGAAAAAAAGTAATGCCACACATTTTCAGAGGATAAGCCGCATGGACATGTCGCCGAATCTTTAACACCAATCTTGCATAAATATGAATTTAACTGGTTAGCACCTAAACGTAAGCGGGTGTGTTGAATAGCATTGAATCTGTCACCAAAATTAGACAATTCGTCAAATGCCAATGATCTCTCTACAGGATGTGATATTTTAGATTTAACTACTGAAATAGAAGGAGATTTTCGTATGTCTACAGGTAACTCGTTCCATAGACTCACTGTGGAAGGAAAGAAGGATTTGTCAAAGAGGACGGTGCGGGCCCTGAAACGTGGAAGATCAAATTTTTGACGGGTATTGGGAGCTTGTAAGTGAGGATCCGGAACCGAGGGAATTAGGGAGCACAGCATATCTGGGGCAAGGTTGTTCACCATTTTATACATTAGTGATAGATTAGACAATACGTGCCGATTTGCCAGGGTATGCCATCCCGTTTCCTCGTATAATTTGGCGCTGCTGGTCCCTCGCATTGCACCTGTGACAACGCGGGCAGCCTCTAACTGAACATTTTCATGTTTAACCTCCTCGGACACTGTACAATCACCCCACACTTGGCTGCTATATTCAAGAATGGGTCTTACGAAAGACATATAGATGGTTTCTAGAATTGTTCTATCCAAAGTAAACTTTAAACTCTTCATAATATTTACTAATGTTTGGACCTTGACCTCATCACCAAGGTGACAGGACAACAAACACAAAATTTACTGTTTACTTGATAACTGGAGATCTGTTTTGAGTTAGGACCTTGATGTTGCATATGTTAAAGTTTCTGTATGAAGGTCATGCTTAGGCAGTGCACAAGTGACCTTGACCTCCTTTCTGGGGTCACAGTGCAACAGACATGAATTTTACCCTTCACTAAAAACTTGAGAACTACTTGAACTGGTACCTTGATGTTGCACATGTTTGTGTTCCTGTATAAATGTCAGACTTGCTGAGTACATGGCTGGCATTGATTATATCCCAAGTTGACAGAGTTGTAAGTGATGTGAATGTTTAGGTCAGCTGAGCATGGGCTGTTCACACAGCCCTCTTGTTTAATTTTTTTTTTTTTTTTGTTCATCTTTTGGCCAAATATTAAAAACATCTTCTGCAGAACCACTTGGCCAATTTTTGAAAATTGCATAGGAACAGTTGAGGTCATGACAGAGGGAGTTGCACAGTACACGGGTGACCATGACCTCATTTTCAAAGTCACAGGGACACTAAGGTATATTTAACTCTACAGATAGTAACTTGAGAACTATTTCTGTCTGGACTTTGATGTTTAACATAGTCATGATTCTGTTTGAGGGCCATGCTCGGACAGTACGTGAGTAACCTTGACCTCATTCCCAAGGTCACGGGAGAGCCGACATGAAAGTTAATGTTCACTTAATAACTTGAGATGTATTTTGAGTTAGGACCTTGATGTTGCACATGTTAATGTTTCTATGTGAAGGTCATGCTTAGATAGGGAGGCCCATGTCCAAGATGGCTGATTTTATATGAAAAGGCATTTTCAAGTGTTGATAAAAATTTAACTATTCATCTGGTGGGTAAATTTTTTTCAAGAGATTGAGAAGGATGTAACATGAATAATTCTGAAATGTTAAGAATATCCCAATTAGTTTTTAAGTAATGAGGTCAAGAAAATGGAAAAAATGTTAAATTTGCATATTTGAAAAATAAAGTGTCCAGGTCAACAGAATTTAAGAATTGGTTCATTGTGTCCAATTTTATCACAAACAGTTAAGGTGGCACAGAAAAGATGAAATATAACCCTCCCCCCCCCCCCCCCCCAATTGTTTTTTTACCTCACAGGGTCCACTTTTGTGACACCCATTTTGCTTACTTACATGTAGCATAAATTTACAATTTTGACAGCCCATTATTCCTAGACCATGGAATCCATAGGTCTCAGCCATCCAATTTGAATAACGTCTTTACTGTAGAGTAACATAATATTCAAACTAACATTGAATACCATTTTATTTTCATTTTACAGAACTTCGAACATTCAAAAATATTCAAGATTGCATGGATCCGGTTATAACAACACATTTTGGATCATTTTGCAGACCCATTGTTCTAAAACTGTACAATGTACAGGTCTGATCCTTTCAATTTCAATACTGTCTATATTATAGAGTACAAAAATACAAACTATTGTATTGAACATAATCTTTTCATTTTATAGAACCCCAAAACTTCAAAAATATTCAAATATTCAAAATTGCACATATCTGGTTAACATAACACACTTTGGAGCATCTGGCAGGCCCATAATCTACAGGTTTGATCCTTTCAATTTCAATCCTGTCTATCATAGAGTACAAAAATTTGGACTAGTGTATTGCACATTATCTTTTCATTTTATAGAACCTCAAAACTTCAAAATGCTCAAATTGCATGGATTCTCTCAAATGGCACATTTTTGAAGCAATCTCATGCCTACCTTAAGACAAAATAATCAGAAGCTATATAATATTTCAAGTTGAAATCCAATAGTTGTGTTTGCATATTTTAAGAGAATATTTGAATTTCAGTTATCTTATCGGGTGAAGCAATGCATTAAAATCAGATTCAGATTTAAAATTTAAAAAAAAAATCTTGCCAATAGGTAATACCACCGTTTTCTATTCAAAGATTTATACACCACTCTTCAAAGATTTATACACCACTGTATCTCAAGATAACCAAATGTATCAATCTGTTTAAGTATTTAATTTGGAATTTTATGCTTCCTGTGTCTATTTTTTTTTTACAACTAGCTGTATGTACCCCATTATGGTTTATGCACACGCATATTTTACCCCATACATGAAACCTCAAATCTCGCCTTTTTACGTTGTGAAGACGCTACAATTATCCACACATGCAGCAAGAGAAATATTTAACTTGAAATTTCAAGTATGAACAGTCCAAATTTTAAATAATACATGCATATTTTGCGTAGTGCAGCTCTATTTCTATAGCAGAAGGCTGCCACTTTTCTACACAACTTCTCGAATGTCACCTGCTTACAACTTATACATATGCAGTTTGAGAGACACAATGAGCTTGAAATTTAAATGGTGAAAAATACTTAAAATCTGTGTCTTGAATTTGACCCCTGTCTTTAAGCCATTTCTCAGAAAGGATCGCCCACCAGTGCAGTTGACCTTTCCTTAAAGTTGTTTAATCCGGCTGATCAAATTACAAGAAAATTGCTGAATATTTACTATAATGGGATCTGTGTACCTTGTTTGTAACAAACTGTTCACAACCATGCAGAAAACCCGACCAAAATACGCAGAAAAAAAGATCGCTTTGGACCAGAGCAGTGATCAGTACTACTGACCGATGTTGACGTGCCTTCATCAATCAAAATAAGCTTGAAATGGAAGAGAAATGTGACTCAAATGAGCAAATGTTATATTCAAGTCTATGATAAATAATTTGAATATGTTTATTAGCATTGTTATTATCAATAGAGAATTCATTGGAAATCGGCAAAGTTTAGGCTGTTTTTCCATAACTGGAAGCTGTACTGGAAGTGTATTTACGCTAGCGTATCTGGGTCACTTGCTCAAGCCTCGAGTGTTTACATGAACAGTATGGGAGGTGCAAACAAAAATGCTTGGTGCGTCTCCAGTTTTGGTCCAATCATGAAAATTCACACAATAATGCTTTATTAAGTTACTGATTGTTTGCCATGTCAGCACATGAAAAGAAAATGTAGAGCATTGAAAATTTGATTGAAGTATGTTGCGTAATACCATGCTTGTTTCCCTGATCTGATTCAAACTGCCGATGTCGGAGGTCATTCATCTTGCCGAGATCATAAGAACATTTCTGATTGGCTGAATTCAAATTTTTGCACAAAGCACGAACCGATTGAATTCCCCATGTTTTAAAAGTTTTGATAGGCCATTCAATAACAGTGGCCCACATCGGTGGCTTTGAATGGTTCAAGGCAATTTACGCCAAGTCCACACTGCACGCAGTACAAAAGGCCATTTTTAACTCGCTGTAAAATTTTTATGAAACATCGTATGGGAATGATACTTCACAAATCAAATATTGGTACAAAGTCTGTTCAGTCTGAGCAAAAAGTCAGTAAGTTGATGATTTGTTAATATGAAAAATTGCCATCACTTTTTACTTATCTTGCATGTATTGCAAGCTTGAAGACGCATTGAGTGCGGGCCACTGTAGCTTAGACACTACATGAGTGACTGTGACATCATTTCTGAGATCACAGTGCAATGTTCATGAAGTTGATTCTTCACCATAACTTGAAAACTACATGGACTGGGACCTTGATGTTACGATGTTAGTGTTCTTCCATGTTTGTCAGACTGACTCCGTGCATGGGTGACCTTGATCCTGTCCCAAGTTCACAGAGACAGAAGTGTAATGAATGTCTGGGTCAGCTGAGCATGGGCTGTTTATCCAGCCTTCTTGTTTGGTCAGTGTGGCCCAATGATTGTGACCTTGACCTATATTATTCAAGGTCATAAAGCACTTAATTCCACATTCAATATTTTAATAAAAAATAAATCAATACCAAATGTACCACAAATATGTGTCATGTGGAAGTTTGATGTTGCATAATATGGATGACCTTGATTAATTTATCAAGAATATTGAAGGAATGCTTTTCAGGAAATTATTTTTTGGTAATGATCATCAGATTATGTGACAGCAGAACATTAGGCCTATGGGTATCTTGTAACCAGCTTTGACTTACTTATAAGATTTTTTCCCCCGAAGTTAGAGAAAGATTTTATGAGAGTTTGGTAAAATTGAATTACTGTAAATTGCATTATTTTCGCGTGTATACATTTACACGGTTTTTGTATTTTTGACCTTTCACTGCAGTTTAAATTTCACTGTTTTGGACATAATTCCCATTCAAACAATGTAAAAATGCTATTTCACTGTGTTTTTATTTTCATGGTTTTGTGCCATCAGTGAAATGAGCGAATATAAGAATACTGCGAAATTAAAGCAATTTACAGTACAGGGAATGTTGTAAGCCTTAAGCACTGGTCTTTGGCTGGACACATAACCAGAATAATCGGCATGTTATTTGCAGGTGGAGAATGTGAAACTTTGTGTTCAACAAATTTGTGCATTGCTGTGACGCATGGGTAATATTTGAAGTATTTACTGACTATAATATGCTTAATAGTTGTTTACAAATCTTCTAATATAATTTAAAAATTGGAAAAAAATAGTTATTTGGTGTGTATAAATGGTCTTGCTTGCTTCATGATGATCAGCAGTAATGTTTGGTTTTGCAGTGACCAAGGCTATGTTTCTCCAGGGACCATTGGTGACAGGTCATTTGGTAGCACAGGCACTTTGAGTCCAAGCAGTGCAGACAGTAGCCTGTTACACACCAGCTCACACCTGGAACAGTTCCTGAACAGGAGTCCATCTCCAGCTGACTCTGATACCAGTGGTATCAGCAGTACCAGTGATGATGGTGCACTCATTGATTTAATGGTGGGTGATGCAGCATGGGTACCTAAATTGCTGCCCTGGGGGTGACTGAGCACATGATCAGAGTGCAAAGGCTTAGAAAAGTCCCTGATGGGGAATAGTTTGATACGTGAAGATAACTAAACTGATACTGTAATAATAAGCTTATTGTATTCTCTCTCTTCCTTCTTCCTGTCCTCAAAATGGTTTTGGTCAATTATTATTATTTTTTTTTTTTTTTTTTTTTTTTTTGGATGAATGTAGTTAGAAGCAATTAATTACAAATTAAACTGATTGTCAATTGAAGAATTGAAAGAATAAATTGGGAAAGAGGAGTAGAAATATTTAAAATACTGAATGATATGGGACCCCCTTAGAAGAGATGTGATTATTTATGTGAAAGATGCATGTCACAGAGAACGGAGGTTCTCTCTAGATGGGGAAACTATTTACTGCAGCCTGACAAACCATTTAAAGTCATCTGTTACTTATTGTGGAATCATGTGTTGGAACTCTCTACTCCATTGTATATAGATTTTTTCTCTGCAGGAAGCTATCAGACACATTGTTAACACAAGAAAGGACCCATCACCAAGTAGAAGTTAATCATGTTATAATATGGGTCAAACTACGAATATATTTACTATGTGCATTATTGTGACGGTTGTATTACGCGCGACTTGTATATTTACTCAATACCCCCAATAATGTATGATTACTGTCATTTTCTATACTTTGAACATTAAGGGCCATGGAGAGCATTAGGAATGTGCCCAGATATTTTCCTAGCCAGGTCAGCCACATCCAAGAAAGCTGTTTACTGTTAGAAGTCAATGATACTGCATTGTGGCCTTCTGCATGCAGAATCATTTTATTCCAACCAGGAATGGGACAATTTGTGATCTGTGTGCATAAAACATGCAGATTGATACTGCATTATGGCATTCTCTATGTAAAATCGTTTTGTTGCAATCATTAAGGCTGCACATTGTCTTCTGTATATACACAAAATACACAGATTGCCGTAACAGATTTGGTATCAACATATTTTATAACACAACAGATTTCAAAGGTTCATTGTGTCAGTAGTATTATAAATTCATTATACATTTTGGGGGGAAATTTGGGTGGCAAAAGGAAAAGGATTCATACATATGCCTCACATGTAACATAATTATAGCAGGGTGCTTTAAGGTGGGAGCTGTGAAGCCAGTTCGCAGTGAGACTGGCAACTTTGGATGAATATTACCCATTTTATTTTTTTCACAAGTATATTAAACCTATATATTTTCTGATTACTACATATCCATAGATTTGTATCCATAGAGTTTTTTTGCAGGATTGGAATTTTTTGAGATTTTATAGCATTCTTTCTGACTTGGTAGGATTTTCACATTTTTTGCGCAGAAGTCGCACAAAATTGTTTTTTTTTTTTCCAGTTGAAATCAGAAGAAATTTTAAAATGTATAAACCATGTCCAGGATCGAATTCAATGGTTAGTCCTGAAAAACGCATAAATAAAAATTAATCAAATTTTTCACTTAGTCCTGACAGGTTGTTCATTTTCTTTCCATATATTGCTCCAAAAGTCATGGAAGGGGTTGTCAGAAAAAAAAAAAAATCCTGGAAACTGTTCCTGGATATATTTTTCTTTTGATATCTGTTGATTTTAATGTGATAGGGCAATTTGTACATTTGTGAGGCGAGATACAAATTGCAGAGGTTGAGCAAAAAACAGTTCAGAGAAGATCGCATTGAAAGAAAAAGTTACCAATTCTTACACATTTATAGTGGTAGTATGATACATACTCATTCTTCTGTCCTGTGTTTTAATTATTGTGTGAAATAAACTTGTAGCTTTACCGCTATGATGTTGTCTTTAAAAAAAAGTATATTCTGTGGCCTAAATCTAGACTTTTAACTTGGGAACGCCACACTTGGCTTGTTTTGATGTGGATTCACATGGGGCTTTCCATATTTGGGGACCAAGTGGATTGTGGTAATTCGTTTTTACATCAATAGAGAATTTCAAAGTAATCAGAACTCATGGTAGTGATTAGTCTAAAGTGGTCCATTCTTCCCTCCACGGCTAATGGTTTCCTGTGAGTGACCCTTGTCAATAACTCAATTGGTTTGCAGGGGTCATGGACTAATGACTGTGCAAACAATGACATGGTTCATTATCATGCCCATGCAAACAAACCCATGTGCCAGGCACTGCTTAAACTTTTCAGTGCAAACAAAAATTTTGAGATCATTTTTCTTGTATAAATTTTATGTTTACACATCTGAGTTTTTAAGAGCATGTAGTATCAGACTATCCAAAAATATGAAAAAGTGATTGGCGGTTATCCAAAGGTGCTAGCTTCAAATCTTCCACCTTAAAGGAGCAATTTGCCTGCATTTATGCTATACCATTTTATATGTCGATGCAACAATAATGTCTCAAACATACGGGTCTTTAATTTACGGTAGTGCTTCCTACAACAGAGTTCGTACAGAAGAAGTTGTGATTACTGATATAATTCAGAGTCTGGCCACCTGTAGACACAAACAAAAGCCCCTGCTTAAGTTAACAACGTTAGCATCTCCACGCAAGTATATATATGTAACTAGGAAAGATGATTTGCTGCATAGCAAATCAGTGTGCGTGTTTTCAAAGCATATTGGTATGGCAGTGTACAACTATTCCGTAATACAGTGAGTAGAAGTTGGAATGGCATCTCTATCTATTATAGCTTTGAAGTTATTCAAGATTTGAAATTGCTAATGGTGCTATTTAGCACAATTTAAATTGTTACAACTGTTATTTTTAATTCATTAGGTACGCAATGGTAAACAACCCCCTAGTAGAAGTTGGAATGACATTATCTATAATAGTGTTGAAGATATTCAAGATTGAAAATTTCGAATACTGCTAATTAGCATAATTTAAATTGCTACAACTTTTGTTTTAAATTCATTACATGTGTAATGGTCAATAACCCTCCAGTAGAAGTTAAAATGACATCTCAATCTATAATAGTGCTGAAGACGTACAAGTTTTAAAATTTCAAATGCTGCTAATTAGCATAATTTAAATTGCTACAACTTTTGTTTTAAATTCAATAACCCTTAGAAGTTGGAATGACATCTCTATCGATTAAACTTTTGAAGATATTAAAGATTTAAAATTTCAAATGTGCCTAATTTGCATTATTTTAAACCTTGTCATTCCTCTACATAAAATGGTCCAACTTCTTGTATGGAGGTACAATCATGCCAAGTTTTTTTGTAGTTTCTACATATAATAGTGTCAGAGAAAGTGTCTGGACAAATTCACTGGTAAAGAAGAAAAAAAAAAATTTCAGGAAAAACAGAAAAGTGTGTGTTCATACACACTTTAATTAACACTAGGGATTTGTGACAGTTGCTCACAACTTTGGTTCCCAACGAGGGGCAGGACAGTCCCGAAACTGATCAAACCTGAAATAGTTGTAGCGCTTTCATGACATTTATTCCTTTGTTTGAGGGTAAGTGTGGTTAAACTTGGCAAGTGTCCATGACACATAAAGGGGTAACCTGATACTTCTTACTGACATGGTTTGGTGGGGTATCCGGTTTGGAGTAATTGATGCATTAATTACTGATAGATTTATACATGATTATGACACATTGGGAAAAGAAAGTTAAATAGCTTTTGATATCATCAGAGGAAGTATTTTTGCACAAAGTAATTAAGAACCAGATTACAGATCATAATTCAATACATGTAGATGTATTGTTCTTGTTTTATGATTTTTGCAAGGTAGATGCTAGTCAGACAGTAAGTATATTCTGTTCAACAAATCAGTCTTACTAATGAAAGATCAGTATGAATGGAGCTTTTACTGCTGAGTAACTGATACATGGAGTGCTTGAGTAAAGTTAAACCCATACAAATGTGTAATAGGCGCAGTATCTGGTGCATTCATAGAAAGAATATATTTTGCCATTTCAGTGAATGTATAGCACATTCGTTTGCATTATCAGAGGAACTTGGCGAAAAACCCCAAAATTATGTTTTTACAACACACAGTCTTAGGTCAATAATGTCGCCAAAAAACATGACTGACTGTAATAATAGTTGAACTGGTTGCCTTTTTCAGAATTCTCTAAGCTTAAACACCAGACCTCTTCAGTCGTCACTCTCGCAGCAAGCTGTTCAGGCCTACAATCAACCTGTGGCACCAGCCCTACCTGCTGCGCAGACCGTGGATCTGGTTCGCCTGTTAGGCCTTCATCAAGAGCCACAACCTCAGGTTCCACCCCAGGCTCCACCCCCTCTACCTCCTATCAAAGAAGACCGAGTGCTGAACACTTGTGACTTTTTCTCAGCAGATAAGCAACTTGCAGCACTCCTGAATTCTTATACGCCAGACCCATATTCCATAGAGAGGGCAGCTAAGCTTTACAGAAATGCTGCATGTAAGTAGTGTCTGACATCTGACGAAACTTGTACATGAAGCAAATGAAAATTTATCAGGGATCATCAGTTACTGCCAGTGCATTGATGCAAAACAGAAAATTGCCCTCCACCCCCAGCAGTAGGACACGGACACGCATTGCTGAAGTGGAGCATTTTGTTGTTTTGTATTACCATTACCACCCATCACCATCGCATACACCATCTAAGTGGTGGTTTCACATGACCATCACATATGTAGTGAAGATTTTGTGTGTGTGTACATATAGGTATACATGCATACATGTATGTGAGTGCACTGTTGTCTAGCCTGTATTACTGATCCTGAGATTTTCTAGGTAGGAGTCTTGAAAGGTCACAGGTCAGACCCATCACCCCATGAAATTTGTTACGTGCGGATGGCATTAGAATGTGTCAGTTTGCGATAGAAATTTTTTAAATGTGAAGTGAGATGTGGAGAACATGAAGGCAGAGCACAGTTCACAAACTCAGGTAACTGCTTTTATGAGAATAGTAAATAGGGAGTTCAATGTAAATTTGTCAAAGCCAAGTTGAATTTTTTGAAGTGTGTTGCTGAACAGTGTCTGTTCTTGACTACCAATCAGCCAAGAATGTACTTCCAATCCAAAGACCCCACTGCATTAATTTAAGGCCTAATGAGGAGGTTTGTCACAGGTGTATGATCTTTTGTCGCCAGCAACATAAACAGCAAAAAAAAAAAAATCAATTTAAAATTGATATTGGTAAGAAAGAAAATTGCATATTTGCCAGGAAAGGTGACATTGGGTTGATTTCTAAAAAGATCTTGAAAGAGGTCAAGGTCAGTGACAAAGACTGGAATTCAGGATGGAGTGTGTAGTTTTTAGCTCTGCTGACTTGTCAATCAGCTTAGCCTATGCTGTGACCAGGCTGGTTATGCGACAGGTTTTACACATTAGCAGAAACACATCATATATAAGTGAGTTTGTAAGGAGGATAAGAATATTGAAGGAAAAACTATGCCACAAAACCTATGACACCAAAAAGCTATATAAAACTCTGTTAAAGTGTTTCCACAGATATGGGAAAAATACTGACAAAATAAAACCCTCAAATTTTTGTTTTTTTTGTTCATTTTTTGACCAAATCGCATAATATCTTTTCTGAAACCATGCAGCCAATAGCTTTGAAATTTCATAGGGACACCTCTGGGTATTGTGTTTGAACAAACAAGGTCTGGGAACCCTCAGACCTTGTTTGTTCAAAAGGTGGCACAGTGACTTTTTCTTCATTTTTTAGCTCAGCTGACTTGTCAGTCAGCTGAGCTTATCTTATGGTCCTCCGTCCGTCCGTCCGTCCGTCGTCCGTCAACAATTTACATTTTCGACTTCTCCGAAACCGTCAGCCAGATCCACTTCAAACTTGGTGGGGATGTGCCTAGGGTGGGTCTCTACCAAGTTTGTTCAAATGGTCTCGGTCCATTGATTTTTGGATTTTTAATGAATTTTTTTGTTATTTTTTGGGCAAATCTTAAAAAATCTTCTTCTCTGAAACCGCTCACCCAATTACTTTGATATCACACAGAAACACTCCCTGGGACACCTAGTTCTTAATTTGTTCACCAGGTGGCGCTGCAATTTTTTTCTATTTTTTTATGAATTTTTGTGTGTTATAGCTATTTTCGACTTCTTCTCCAGAACCGTCACTCAGATTAAGCTGAAACATGGTAGATATGTTCCTTGTAGAAGGGTCAAACAAAGTTGTTCACTATGTGAGAATGCTGCAGATTCCTGATTTTTAACGATTTTTTCCATTCGGGTACTTATCGGTCAATGCAGCTTTCCTATTGATTACTATGGAAGTCAATGAGCATTCTAATGCTGATTCACATTTTAAGCTTCTTCTCCAAAACCGTCATCCAGTTTGACTTCAAACTTGGTGGGGATGTACCTTGGGTGGGTGTCTACCAGGTTTGTTCAAATGGTCATGCTCCAGTGATTTTTGGATTTTTAATGAATTTTTTTGTTCTTTTTTTGGACAAATCTTAAAAAATCTTTTTCTCCAAAACGGCTTACTCAATCACTCTGATATCACACGAGAAGACACCTAGGGACTCTGTGTTCTTAATTTGTTGACCAGGTGGCGCTGCAATTTTTTACTAATTTTTTATGAATTTTTGTGTGTTGTAGCTATTTTCGACTTCTTCTCCAGAACCGTTACTCAGATTAAGCTGAAACGTGGTGATTATGTTTTTCGTAGAAGGGTTAAACAAAGTTGTTCACTATGTGGGAATGCTGCAGATTCCTGATTTTCAACGATTTTTTCCATGCGGGTACTTATCGGTTAATGCAGCTTTCCTATTGATTACTATGGAAGTCAATGAGTATTCTAATGCTAATTCACATTTTTGACTTCTTCTCCAAAACCGTCATGCAGATTAACTTCAAACTTGGTGGGGATGTACCTTGGGTGGGTGTCTACCAAGTTTGTTCCAATGGTCCTGTTCCAATGAATTTTGGTTTTTTTATGATTTTTTTTTCAAAAATCTTTACAAAAGTTTTAACATGGGAATTTCTTGTAATGGTTATAACTTAAATGATTTTGGCCAGATTTACTTCAAACTTGGTGGGGATGTGCCTTGGGTGGATCTCTACCAAGTTTGTTCAAATGGTCACGCTGTATTGATTTTTGGAATTTTTATGAATTTTTTTCGTTTTTTGGGGGCAAACCTTAAAAACTCTTCACCTCTGAAACTGCTCACCCAGTTGTTTTGATATCGTTCATAGACACTCCCAGCGACACATAGTTCCCAATTTGTTCACCAGGTGGCACTGCAATTTTTTCTATTTTTTTTTTATGAATTTTTTATATGGTTTTGTTATTTTTCACTTGTTCTCAGAACTGTCACTCAGATTAAAGTGAAATGTGATGGATATGTTCTTGTGGAAGGGTCAAACAAAGTTGTTTACTAGGTGGCACTGCTTTAGATTCCTGATTTTTAAGTATTTTCAACTCGGGTACTTATCGATCAATGCAGCTTTCCTGTTGATTACTATGGAAGTCAATGGGTATTCTAGTGCTAATTCACAGGACAACTTACACAAAATTTACTGTTTACTTGATAACTTGAGATCTGTTTTGAGTTAGTACTGTGATGCTGCACATGTTAATGTTTTTGTATGAAGGTGATGCTCAGACAGTACATGAATGACTTTGACCTCATTTCTGGGGTCACAGTGCAACATACATGAATTTTACTCTTCATTATAACTTGAGAACTACTTGAACCTTGATGTTGCACATGTTAGTGTTCTTTTATAATGGTCAGACTTACTCAGAACATGGGTGACCTTGATCCTTTCCCAAAGTAAAACTAAGTTCATAGATCTGCAAGTGTGATGAATGTCAAGATCAGCTGAGCATGGGCTGTTCACACAGCTTCTTGTTTTTTTTTAGCTCAGCTGACTTGTCAATCAGCTGACCTTATGTTATGACTAGCCATCTGTCATCTGTCGGACGAAATGCATTGTCTCAAATGAGGACAAGAAATTACCAATTATATGTGCAATTGTCAAAATGCATAGAACCCTGTTAAATTCAGGTTCATCATTGCAGCAAAGAAATGTGTTTCGAAACAAGTTGCCTAACGACTCACTAAAGTTCTCAAACTTGTCAAAAATTCACATACTAACTGCTGCAAAAAAGTGAAAATGTACATGGGAGTGAATAGAATGTGCTATCTGTATTCCACAAGTGATATTCTACTAGACATTGACAAAATCAACAATAAGAATAGTGCCAAATCAATTCATACCTTTGATTTCTCAACATTGTATACAAAATTTAACTTGACAGACCAAAAACAACGTGTTAATTTCAATGTTTGATAAAGCGTTCAAAGGTGGAACATGTCAGTATATTAAAATATCTGGCAGTGAGGCTAAATTTGATAAAGCAAGAGACCCTATCTACCCATGACATTTTTAGTTCTACCCCTATGTACCCACACATGACATAGTGCACAACTGACCTGTTCGCACAGAAAACACTTTGAAGCTTTTCCTTGCTATTAATTATTAATAGCCACAATTGATGGACATAATCCTCTGACAGCAGTGCTGCTGATATAGAGGCATAGGGTTGACCCCCAGGGTCAAACCAGTCGTCATTCAGAATGGATACGTCAAACCTTGCAGGATGTGCCATAGCTAATGCACATCACTCTAACATGCCAAGACGGCAGTTAGACCAGTAGATCAGTTCGACGCCAAGACGCTATATTTGTGTAGTTGCCTCACGGCCCGTAGCAACGTTGCCTCCTTGCTATATAAGCGAGCGACGTAAAAGTGTTTTGAAATGTCCCCTGATGAGTTCACAGAGAATGAAATCGGTTGGGACACCGCTGCTATAGGCATCCCTCGCCACTGGTCTTGCCTGGTTTTTACCTCAGCTGACTTGTCAGTCAGCTGAGGTTTTTTGAGGGTCCGTCGTCCGTCCGTCCGTCCGTCATCTGTCCGTCATCCGTCCGTCGTCCACAATTCACATTTTCGACTTCTTGTCAAAAACCATCAGCCAGATTCACTTCAAACTTGGTGGAGATGTGCCTTCGGTGGGTCTCTACCAAGTTTGTTCAAATGGTCACGGTCCAGTGATTTTTGGATTTTTAATGAATTTTTTTGTTCTTTTATGGGTAAATCTTAACAAATCTTCTTCTCCGAAACCGCTCACCCAATTGCTTTGATATCACACAGGAACACTCCCTGGGACTCCTAGTTCTTAATTTGTTCACCAGGTGGCGCTGCAATTTTTTCCTAATTTTTTATGAATTTTTGTGTGTTACAGCTATTTTCGACTTCTTCTCCAGAACCATCACTCAGATTAAGCTGAAACATGGTGGATATGTTCCTTGTAGAAGGGTCAAACAAAGTTGTTCGCTATGTGGGAATGCTGCAGATTCCTGATTTTTAACGATTTATTCAATTCGGGTACTTATCGGTCAATGCAGCTTTCCTATTGATTACTATGGAAGTCAATGGGCATTCTAATGCTAATTCACATTTTTGACTTCTTCTCCAAAACCGTCTTCCAGATTAACTTCAAACTTGGTGGCAATGTACCTTGGGTGGGTTTCTACCAATTTTGTTCATGTGATCATGCTCCAGTGATTTTTGGATTTTAAATAATTTTTGTTTTGTTTTTTTTTGGACAAATCTTAAAAAATCTTCTTCCCCGAAACTGCTTACCCAAATGGTTTGATATCACACAGGAAGACATCTAGGGACTCCTTGTTGTTAATTTGTTCACCAGGTGGCGCTGCAGTTTTTTTCTAATTTTTTGGGGGAATTTTTGTGTGATAGATATTTTCGACTTCCTCTCCAGAACCGTCACTCAGATTAAGCTTACACTTGGTGGATATGTTCCTAATGGAAGGGCCAAACAAAGTTGTTCACTGTGTGGGAATGCTGCGGATTCCTGATTTTTAATGATTTTTTCAAGTCGGCTCCTGTGGGGTAAATGCACCTTTCCTATTGATTACCATGTAAGTCAATGGGCATTCTAATGCTAATTTACATTTTCGACTTTTTCTCCAAATCCATCATCCAGATTTACTTCAAACTTGGTGGCAATGTACCTTGGTTGGGTGTCAACCAGGTTTGTTCCAATGGTCATGTTCCAATGAGTTTGGATTTTTTTATGATTTTTTTTCAAAAATCTCTACAAAAGTTTTAATAGGAAAACTTAACATGGGAATTTCTTGTAATGGTCATAACTTTAATAATACTGACCAGATTTACTTCAAACTTGGTTGGGATGTGCCTTAGGTGGATCTTTACCAAGTGTGTCCAAATGGTCACGCTCTATTGATTTTTGGATTTTTTATGAATATTTTTGTTGGGGGGGGGGGGGGCAAACCTTCAAAATTCTCCTCTGAAACTGCTCACCCAATTGCTTTGATATCGTACATAGACACTCTCGGGGACACCTAGTTCCCAATTTGTTCACCAGGTGGTGCTGCCATTTTATTTTTATGAATTTTTGTATGGTTTTGCTATTTTTCACTTGTTCTTAGAACCATCCCTCAGATTAAGCTGAAATGTGATGGATATATTGTTGTGGAAGGATCAAACAGTTGTTTACTAGGTGGCACTGCTTTGGATTCCTGATTTTTAAGGATTTTCAATTCGGGTACTTATCGTTCAATGCAGCTTTCCTATTGATTACTATGTAAGTCAATGGCCATTCTAATGCTAATTCACAGGACAACTGACATGAAATTTACTGTTTACTTGATAACTTGAGATCTGTTTTGAGTTAGCTACACATGTTTATTATTCTGTATGAAGGTCATGCTGAGACAGTACATGAATGACCTTGACCTCGTTTGTGGGGTCACAGTGCAACATACATGAATTTTACTCTTCATTATAACTTGAGAATTACTTGAACTTTGATGTTGCACATGTAAGTGTTCTTCTATAAAGGTCAGACTTACTCAGAACATGGTGTCCTTGATCCTTTCCCAAGTTCATAGAGCTGCAAGTGTGATGAATGTCAAAATCAGCTGAGGCACGGGCTGTTCACACAGCCCTCTTGTTTATCATAAATTTGATAAAGGTAAGAGCACAAGAATATCTTACACGAAGCAAGAATATGCTCAAATGATAGAATACATTATCAACAATTCATACTTTTGCTTTGGAACCAGAGTCTATCAACAAATAGGCATACCAATGGGAACAGATCTACCCCCTTATATTGCCAACCTTTATTTACATTTTTATGAATCAAAATGGATGGAAGAATTGGCAAAAAACAAAGTTTACAGCTGCATGTAGATCATATTCTCACACAAGAAGATTTATAGATGACCTGTGTGCTTTAAACAATAGAGATGAAATAAAAGAATATTGGAAAAACATATCCCAAAGAACTAATATGAAATCTGGAAAATGAAAGTGATGCAAAAGCTACTTTCCTTGATCTTGATATAAAAATAAAGAACAACCAGGATGTAACAAAAATTTTTGACAAGAGACCAGTTCAAATTTGACATTTCCTCCTACCCTGATCTGACAGGAACCATTCCAGAGAAACAAGCATATGGAGTTTGTATAGGACAAGTGATACGTATTGCTAGAAACACCACACGTTTTAGGGATTTTGTCAATACAGTCAAAACTTTGTTGCAAAAACTACATCGCAAAGGTTATAAAAAACAACAACTACACCAAACTCTGTTCAAATGTTTCCAGAGATATGACCAAATAGCTAAAAAAATACATTACTAACTCAAGAACATTAATCAAACAATGTCAAGATGGAGTTTGAAATGACAAAGTGTAGTCCTCAAAGTGTTTAGAGTGGTAAGAGGGAAAGTACCCGGCGTAAAGTGTACTTAATCAACCTAGAGAATTTTCTCTAGTCCGTCTTGAAGTCGGGAAACCATGATCATACTCACTTTTTGCACGATTTTTATTATTTCAACCATCATCCAGTATAGTGGAAGAGGTGGCTTCCAGCCAATACCTTTTAACACTTTACCTCATAACACCTGTAGTCAACTTTATGGTGCTAAAAATTGTATTACTATTTACATGTTTATACCAGTGTCGGTATGGTGGAATAGTGTATGAAGCTTTTAAGTTTCAAAAGAGACGTCCGTTGTCTACAATTCACATTTTCGACTTCTCCAAAACCATCAGCCGGATTCATTTTGAACTTGGTGGGGATATATGGGTTGGTCTCTACCAACTTTGTTCAAATGATTACGCTCCAGTGATTTTTGGAATTTTTTATGAATTTTTTGTTCTTTTTGGGGGCTTATTAGTCCCCCACCCACTTGGTGGGGGACTATAGGTTTGCACCTCGTCCGTCCGTCCGTAGCTTCTCCAGGCCATATTTCCAACACCATAGCACCCACAGCTACCAAATTTAATGTGTTTGTACTTCCTAGGATAGAGGTGTATGGTGTGCCAAAAGTAGGTCAGTAGGTCAAATATCTAGGTCACAGAATGCATATGTATGAAAAATCTTGTCCGGGCCATAATTTTTTTGTCCTTTTACTTAGAGTCATGAAATGTTACACAAATGTGAAGCTTAGTCTAAGAAAGTGTCATAAAGCAAAACTAGGTCACTAGGTCAAATATTTGGGTCACCACGATATGTAAATATACAGAAACAAATTTTGTCCGGCACATATCTTCCCTACATTAATGCTACCTCTTCAATTTTTTTATGGTGGGTAGACCTTAGGTAGTAGCTGTGCATAGGCATTGTTTTGTGTGGCTAATTACTTGCATTAATTAATTATTTAACAAAGTTCGTTAAGCAAGACAAATTTTGTCCGGGCCATATCTTCTAAACTATTAATGCTAGCCCTTTGAATTTTTTGTGGCGGATAGACCATAGGTAGTAGGTGTGCATAGGCATTGTTTTGTGTGGCTAATTGCTTGCATTAATTAATTAACAAAGTTCATTAAGCAAGCTCAAGATACAATACAAATTTTGTGCGGGCCATATCTTCTAATTTATTGATGCTAGCCCTTTGATCTTTTTTATGGTGGGTAGACCTTAGAGGGGATATGGTAATGGGCACCGTCCGTGTGTCCGTCCGTCCGTCCATCTGTCCATGATTACTGTGGGCGGGGGATATGGCTAGCGTCAGCGGCTACTTGTATTAAAAAAATCTTCTCCAAAACTATCATGTGCTGTGACCCAGATAGGCTGGATAGAAGATTTCTGTGAGAGGTTCTGGGTAAATCCCAAACCCTTTTAATGGCAATATTCCAAGAAGTGAATAGGTTTTGATATAAGGTTCATCAAAAGACCAGGTCTCACAGCCATAAAGGTGACAACAATAAGATTGAAGTAACTTGATCTGAGCTTCACTAGATAATGCTCTGTGACAGTTCTGGAGAAGTGGAAACTAGCAATGACACACATACAAGAGGATCATGATTATCCTGTGCTCTGCTGACTGGAATCTGCTTTGTCAATGTTGTAATACATGCACTGTAGTCTGTATAGCTATATTCATGTACAATGGTAACCCTCAAGCATCGGTATTTGAAATGAAGTCCAAATCATAAATACAGTAGTGCAATACATGCATGGAATTTGCAATATATATTTACACAGTGGCAGCACTCGTGTTTGCAAAGTTTGATAACTTTCGTCAAAAAATTAATATATCCACATCATTGTTACAAACTTTCATTGTCTAAAGTCCAACTATACTCGGATAAAATTTTAAGTAAGTCTGTTTAGCCATTCTAGACTAGAAGTTGAAAATTTTAATTTTTTCAAAAAATAAATTCAAAAATTCATCAAAAAAAAGAAAAATTATTGCATCGTCATCAGTCTCCTTTGCAAACTTGGTTGACGGCCATCTGGGCAACATCCATGTGCAAAATCAAAACATTCTGTGAAGCTTTTTTTTGAGAAGTCCAAAATGTAAATATAATAGTGCAATATATGCAATGAATTGCCATATATACATATATAGTGGCAGCACTCACTTACAGTCACAAAGTTTGATAGCCCATAACTTTGTCAAAAATTAACCTATCGACGTAATTTTTTGCAAACTTTTATTGTCCAAAGTCCAACTATATTCTGATGAAATTTTGAGCAATTCAGTTAAGCTGTTCCAGAAAGCAGTCAAAAACAGCCTTAACACTCAAATATTCATTACAAATTTTGGAAAAAAAAAAAAAAAAAAAAATCCAGTGTCACCTGGTGGCCAAAACAAGAACTAGTGGACCCCAGGTGACCCTATGTGCAATTTCAAAGCAATTGGTAAGGTAGTTCTTGAGACAAGGACATTTTAATTTTTGTTCAAAAAAATAAAAATAAATAATAAAATAAAAATAAATAATAAAATAAAAAAAATAAAGTTTGTAAAAAATATGACAAGAGGGCTGTGTGAACAGCCCATGTTCAGCTGACCTAGACATTCATCGCCCTTGCAGCTCTTGTCAAATTGGGAAAGGATCAAGATTACCCATGTATGGAGTAAGTCTGACCTTTGTAGAAGAACACTTACATGTGCAACATCAAGGTCCCAGTACAAGTAGTTCTCAAGTTACAGTGAAGGGTAAAATTCATGTCTGTTGCACCGCTACCCCAGATGTGAGGTCAAGGTCAGTCACGTACTGTCTAAGCATGACCTGCATAGAGAAACATTAAAATGTGCAACATCAAGGTCCTACTCAAAACAGATCTCAAGTTATCAAGTGAACATTAAATTTTGGGTCCGTTGTGGTGTGACCTTGGTAATGAGGTCAGGGTCCAAACATCATTAGAGCATGACCCTTTAAACAAAATAGATAGACACAAGTCTTATAAACGATACATCCCTACCAAGTTTGGCACAAATCTGGCCAAAAGTATTTCAGTTATAACCATTACAAGAAATTCCCATGTTAAACTGTGTTATTAAAACTTTTTCAAAGATTTTTATTTGAAATCATAAAAAAATCCAAAAATCACTGGAGCATAACCATGACCATTTGAACCCACTTGGTAGAGAGACACCCAAGGTACATTGCCACCAAGTTTAAAGTAAATCTGACAAACAGTTTCTTCAGAGAAGTACAAAATGTGAATTACCATTAGAATGCCCATTGACTCGTAAAGTAAGCAATAGAAAAGGTGCATTTACCGGTAAGTACCGGAATTGAAAAACAAGTCGTTAAAAATCAGAAATCTGGAGCAGACAAACAAAAAAAAAAAACAAAAAAAAAAACAAGAGGACTGTGAAATTTCTCTGCTCAGCTGACTAAGGCGCCCTATGACCTTGAAAATGAGGTCAAGGTCACTGGCCTATTCTGAATCTAACTTTCATAGAGGGCCATCCCCATGTGCAAGATCAAGCAAATAGTTCTCAGGTTATCACGCGACCAGTGAAACTCATGTTAGTGGCCGTATGACCTTGAGAATGAGGTCAAGGTCACTAATGTACAGTCCCAATCTTTCCTAAATAGAGGACCACCAACAAGTTCAACATCAAAGTCCTACCTTCCACAGTTCTGAGTTACAATGTTATTATTATTATTTTGTTGAACCCCCACAGTTGGGGAAAAACATATAAATACATCGAAATAAATAAACATATACAGAAAATTAAAATAAGATATAATTGAATCTTTTAACACCTCAGGTAGTAAAAAAAAACATGAGATGGCTCCAGGGCTCCCAATCAAGCATCTTCTGGAATTATAAGAATAAAGTGTCCATCAGGCTGACGTGGGACCGGCGGGGACGCGCACCAATAGGCTGAGCGCCCTGGCCGGCGTCCACGACAGGACTTATAATGTTATCGTTACTCGTTGACTCGCGTTAACAGCTTTACCAGGCTCCGCTCAAAAGAAGCGGGGTTATTATAATTAGGGGAGGTCAGCAATGGCCGGAGAGAGTCGGCGATCCCATCCTCCACAGTGCCACGTCCATCATATGGGGGACAGGATCCCCGACTCCCATCACTGAAAAGAATGGAAACAGGAGAGATCCCATACCGCAATAGTCTGTCAACAATACAATTTTTGTGTATTTTTCCTTCCAGAATATAACTAGAAATTTCATGTGTAAACACCTTTGATATTGCAAAGGTGACTGGACTTGGGAAAACCTTTCCGCCAAAGATATTGTATCTCTTTTCACCACATCAGAAATAGGATCTATATGAAGGGCTCTCAATAGGGCAGTATGATGAGATCTTTTACTGAGTCCAATGCACTGCTTGATTAGGGAGCCCTTGGCCAATTCCAACTTTTTCAGGTTAGACTTAGACAGATAAACACAGTCCATTCCGTAAGTCAGCGCAGGGACGCCGATACTTTCCCATAAATACATCTTAGTGTCCGTGGACAATCCTGGGTAACACCAACCAGTATTATGGTATCTGTACATGGCTCGTCTTGCGGCACTTATTCTGTCAGTAACATGAACAAAGTAAAATTCATGCAAGTTTCTGGGTCCCAGTGACCTAGGGAATGAGGTTAAGGTCACCCATGAACTGTTTAAGTCTGGACTTTGCCCGGGACAACCATCATGTTCAACATCAAGGTCCAAGTTCAAATAGCTCTCAAGTTGTCAGGTGAACAGTAAAATTTGAGCAAGTGGCCCTATGACCTTGGGAATGAGGTCAAGGTCACTCATCTACTGTCTAAGTCTGGCCCTCATTAAGGACAACTAGCTTGTGCAATATGAATGTCCTAGCCTTAATAATTTTCAAGTTTATATAAACAGTGAATTTCATGCACCCCCCGTGACCTTGGAAATGAGGTCAAAGTCACTCACCTACTGTACATGTATCACCCTCATACCCAGAAGTGTCCCTGTGCAATTTCAAAGCAATTGTCTGAGTATATACAAGGATAAGTACTTTTGAAGATTTGGCCAATAAATGAACAAAAAAATCATAAAAAGAATCCAAAAATCATTAGACTGTGACCATTTGAACAAACTTGGTAGATACCCACCCAAAGAATACCCCCACCAAGTTTGAAGTGAATCTAGCTGATGGTTAGGCAGAAGAAGTCAAAAATTGCCAATTAGCATTGGAAACGCTAATGACTTTGCAATCCCCATTGACTTGCATGGTAATCAATAGGCATGTAAAATCAACAAGAAAAATTCCTTAAAAACCGAAAATCACTGCACCGTGACCATTTGAATAAACTTGGTTGAGACCCACCCAAGACACATCCCCACTAAGTTTGAAGTGAATCTGGCTAACAGTTTTTGGATGAGGTCGAAAATGTAAACTACCATTGCAATTCCCATGGACTTATATAGTAAACAATAGGAATGTGTGCATTGACCAACAAGAACCCGAAATTGAAAAATTCGTTAAAAATCAGGGATCCACAGCAATGCCACCTGGAGAACAACATTGTGTGACCCTTAATAGAACAAAATCGCAGTGCCACCTGTTGAACAACTTAAGGTCTGGGGGTTCCCTGAAGTGTCCCAATGCAATTTATATTGATTACTGTGTAAGTCAATGGGCATTCAAATGCTAATTCACATTTTCGACTTCTTCCCAGGAACCGTCATCCAGATTCACTTCAAACTGGATAGCAATGTACCTAAAATGGGTCAACGAAATTTGTTCAAATGGTCACACTTCAGTGACTTTTGGATTTTTTACTAATTTTTTTTGTTCTTTTTTTTTTGGGGGGGGGGGGGTGCAAATCTTAAAAATCTTCTCCAAGACCACTCACCCAATGCTTTGATATGACACAGGAACACTCCTAGGGCCTCCTAGTTCTTAATTTGTTCATCGGGTGGAACTGCAATGTTTAGCTCAGCTGACTTGCTTGTCAGGATGCTCTTTTCGGAGGCTCAGTCGTCAGTCTTATAAATACTTCTAAATGTCATATGCACTCAGCGATACCTTAACACAGGTCTACTCAGTTGCAACCTTGATTTTTTGGGGACAAACTTGGGTCATCTGAGCATGGGCTGTTCACACAGCCCTCTCATGTATGAATTTTTGTGTGTTTTCACTATTTTCAGCTTTTTAAAACTGTGACTTCAATTCTAGTACCAGGTTGAATTGTAGCTTGTGGGAGGGTTAAACAATTATGTTCAATATGTAGGATTGCTGATGTTTAATGAATTTTCAATTCTTTGGGTAAATGTATGCATTCATATGGATAACCATGCAAGGCAGTGAGGATTATTCCAATCTTATTCCAGTCAGAGTGAGCCTACTTCACTTTGCTGTGTTCATCATAGGTCAGCTGAGCATGGGCTCATGAGAGCCATCTTGATATGCTTTTGAAGTGGCCAGTAGTGTATTTGTTGGTCAGGAACTTGTCTCCCTGAGACGCAAGGGGAAGAGTTTATGCACCAGGAAACTGCAAGTACACATTCAGGAGGATTCTACATGTACTGGTCAGTTCTAACAGGGTACATGTACATTAATCTTACTGTGATAGGACTTTGCCTCGAAGTTAGACTGAGTGGATGAATGAGTTTGTCAGATTGGTCGCTCGCATTCAAAGAATAATTTAATGTAACAATCAGACCCAGGGGTTCCAACTTTAAATTGTACTTTATGCTTTGTAATATGTCATAAATTGTTCACAGTGGAGTTATAAATGCTCAAATATCGTTCATGCAATTTTTGATAAATTGAATAGTTTTACCTTCTTCAGTCCCGTTAAATTTTTAATAAGGCCTTTAACTGGTACTAAATGTGTATTTTACCTGTCAGTATAGCTTAGTCTTCTCCCCCATGTGAATAGTAATTGTATCATGCAGACTTGTGTCAATGTACAGACATGCATTAAAAAGTAAGGAATTAGACTGTCTAATGTTCTGGTTTCCAACTTTGACAGCTGTCAGTGAAGCAAACTGTACATGGAGTGGTCAGCTACCCCCCAAGGTGATGAAGAACCCAACCTACTCCTGCAAAGTATTCTTGGGTGGTGTACCCTGGGATATCACAGAAGGTGAGATGCTAGGGAAATTCATGGGAAAATTGTCCTTGTTTGAATACATATAACTCTATGTCATGGTGCATTTTGCATGTGAGTAGAATATATATATACATACATAAAAGGAGGCAGATGTAATGAATATCAGGTTAAATTGTACACAGGAATTTTGTAACACCCAAATGATACAAAAACTTGTTAGCACAATACCCGTTCACAGTTTTTATGCCCCCACCAGGGGCATATAGATTTGCCCATGTCAGTCCGTCCGTCTGACATTAAAATTGTCACATTTCTGTCTCGCATATCTCCAAAAGCATTTGAGGTATAACCATAAAACTTGGTGGAAACATCTGTCAATATATGAAAGTGTGCACGTGGGGTTTTGTTTTTCTTTTGGATTAATTATACAGTCTTAATTAATCATTAACTTAGGGAAATGTTGATTCGACGTTAGACTTGTCACATTTGTGTTGCATTTATGTCAAAAGGTATTTGAGCTTCAACCATGCAACTTTGTGGAAACATCTATCAGTATATGAAGGTGTGCACTTGGGGTTTTGTTGCTCTCTCGAATTACAGTAAAACCTCCCTATGCCGAACACCCTTGGGACCGGAAAAAAGTGTTCAGTATAGTGAGGTGTTCGGTTTAGGGAGGTTTTCTTACATTGGAATTATATATTTGGGACCGAGAAATGGTGTTCAGTATAGAGAGGTGTTCGATATACGGAGGTGTTCGGTTAGAGAGGTTTTACTGTAGTTATCTTGTGTTAATTAATCATTAATTTACTTGGGGAAAATGTTGATTCGAGGTTAGACTTGTCACATTTGTGTCACATGTATCTCAAAAATTATTTGAGGTTCAACCATGAAACTTTGTGGAAAGGTCTATCAATATATGAAAGTGTGCAGTTGGGGTTCTGTTTCTCCCTTGGATTAATTATGTTGTGTGAATTAATCATTAATTAAATGGGGAAAATGTTGATTTGACATTAGACTTGTCACATTTGTGTCGCATGTATCTCAAAAAGTATTTGAGGTTCAACCATGAAACTTTGTGGAAAGATCTATCAATATATGAAAATGTACACCCGGGGGTTTTGTTTCTCCCTTGGATAAATTATCTTGCGTTAATTGATCATTAATTACCTTAACAAAATGTAGATTTGACATTAGACTTGTCACATTTGTGTCACATGTATCTCAAAAAGTATTTGAGATCTTGCACCAGTTCTGGGTCAAGTTTGATATTGGTTGCACCACCCTATTATGTAATATATGGGTCAAAATGTGAAAATCTTGTGAATGCTCTAACATCATTCATTTTTGGTTGATCTTCATGAAATGTGGTGGGATTAAGGGGAGGTCAGAATCCAAGTTGCTTATGATACTAGTGGCACCAGCTTTAATTTGATGCAAATTATGAGCCAAAATGTGTTTAAGATATAAATTCCATATCAGGAAAAGTAACTAGATTAGACTTGTCAAATGTATGAAATTTGTAGACCATGTCCAATGTTAGAATGGTATGTAATATCAGTGGCCTTGATGTGTTTTTGTGAGGTCACCATGCCTGTAAAGTTGAAAGAGGTGATTTTGTAAAGGCACGGTGTAGCTTGGACATTAATGGCCAAGGGGATTAAGAAGCCTCCAGATCAAAATTGCACGTGATTACATAATACATAAAACAAAACTGTACTTGGTGACTACTTTTTGGGTTACTGTGACCCAGTAATTATGGAGTTTGGCAGTTGTCCAAGTTTATTGTTTTTTTTCAATAACTCAAAAAATTATTAAATGATTTAAAAAAACTGACCATGTATGGAAAGCTGGATGTTGGGCAGACAGTTTGAGCAGGAACAATTTTTTAATCCCAATTAAAGGTCAAGGTCAAATGGCCAGTTTGAATATAGGGGTCATGTGAATGCTCTGCACCCCACAATTTTTGGAGTCAGGCCCACATAACTTTAAGAACTTCAAAAGTGTTTAAAAATCTACGTCGACATTAATGTATAGTATCATGTAATATACAGGTCAAAATGTGAAAATGTTGTGACCAGTCCAGTGTCCTTAATTCTTATGGATCTTCATGAAATAAATTAGGATTGTAGAAAAGATCAAAATCTCGGTTGGTTGTGACACTAGTGGCTCAAACTATAATTTGACAGACATTTTGAGTTAAAATGTCTTGAAAGATACAGAATTCCGTATCTTGAAAAATAATGGAATTAGACATGCCAAATGTATAGAATATGTAGATCATGTCCAATGCTAATATATTATGTGAGATTAGTGGCCTTGACCTATTTTTGTAAGGTCACCTGATCTGTTGATTTGGATGAGGCGACTTTGTCATGATAAGATTAAGCTTGCACGTCAGTGGCAAAGGAAATAGAGCTTCTGTATCAAAGTTGCACTTGAGTACATTGTATATAAAACTCCACTTAGGGACCTACGTGTTAGGTCACCATGACCTAATTATTGACCTTGACCTATTTTTCAGGTCATTAAGACTTAAGAAAAGGACATTTAATTCAATATCTTGATAAAGAGTAAGGCAAATGAGCCAAATGTGCCACAAATGTGTATCATGGGGAAGTTTGATATTGCATAATATGGCTAAGCTTGATCACTTTTTCAAGTTCGTGGATTGAATACATTCTAGAAAATGAGTTTTTGGTGATGTGGGTCAGCAGAGTATTACACCCATGGGACTCTTGTTTAAAATGAGTTTTTTCTTCATTTGTCATCCAGTTGGATATCAATACTTGTAACTTTGTCTCACATCTGCATTTAGGATTAGCTATGCTGCTAATTTATGCAAACATTTAATCTTGCATAGTAGATCTTTTGTGCAGTTGCCTCATATTGTGTAGGAATAATCAATGTGAGGTAACACATATGCAGTTTTAAACAGTTTGTGCACATGAAAAGGTACATGTATATGATGTTAGATTTTCCTCACAATCCCTAACTTGGCAGAGACCTTTTTAATTAACGATACTACATGTTTTTCCCAAGTCAGATGTTTATCTAGTTGCAAGCCAAGGATTTTATGGTGATCCACATTCACAATTGGCTTATCATTTAACTATATATTTGAGCAGTTGTTATTTTGTCTTTATTTCTGTTTAGAAGAAGCAATATTGATTTAGACTTTTCTCATTCACAAGCAAGTGATTATGGATAAACCAACTACCAGCTTTCCAAGGTGGGTCAATAAGTGTATTTGACCACTTTTAGACCTGCCCTACAAGTTGGTCTGTCAAAAGATGGTACCGCAGTAGTTGTTTTCCAGCTGGGTCATAGTATTATTTGCTGCCTTTTAATTAGTTTTCTTGGATCTTGATTAAACTGCAAGACAGTGGGAAGTGTTTTTGAAGGTACAGTAGCTCATATGCTTGGAGCAAAAGGAAGTAACTGATACTGATACAGAGTGTTTGGTGCTTTCAGCTGGTCTGCAGAATGCTTTCAGGGCATTTGGACCAGTGAGGATCGAATGGCCAGGGAAAGAAGACAGACATCCCAGATACCCACCTAAAGGTAGCTATATATGTGTACACTGTGTTGCTGGCAAGTGTACGTATATCCTTGTGAGAAGTAATTGTTGACTCATGCATGATATTTGAATTGTAATTAAGGAACCAAGCATTTTTAAGGGTTCACCCCGTGGGGGGATTCTTTCTGTTTTCGGGTTGTCCGTCCGGATCCAGATGTGCACATTCTCGTTACTGCTATATCTACAGAATGCCTCCATGTATTTTGCTAAAATTTGGCAATATGCTGACCTTACCTAGCAAGATTAACTGATTAGATTTTGGTGTCACCGTGACATAATTTGAGCAAATGGTGGACCCTTCTGTCAACGCTTGCATTGAAGGTATGCCTAGTTTTAGCTCTGCTGACCATACGTGGCACAGCTTATGTGATCACTCATGTCTGTCCATCCATCACTCCATCCGTCCATCAATTCATCTGTAAACTTTTGCTTGCAAATGCAATACAGTCAACAGTTTTCATGTTTGCTCCATATAACTTTCAGGGCTCGTTATTTTCCCGTTGGTGGTCTGTCCAGATGTATACATTCTTGTAACCCCGATATCTACAGAATGCCTCCGTGTATTTTGCTCAAATTTGGCAATACGCTCATCTTACTTGGCAAGATAAACTGATTAGATTGTCACCATGACATAATTTGAGCAAATGGTGGACCCTTCAGTCAACACTGTGTTGAATGTATGTCTAGTTTTAAATTTTTTCTTGAATCATCCTGAAACGTCGTGGGAATGTTGATCATGCAAAGAGACAAAAACACGCCAAAGTTTGTTGGCGCCACCTACAGAAGATACGGCTGTTACATTTGTTAGATTGTTAGAGTTGAGTTTTGGTCTCACAAAAACCCAAGTTGTTTTAGTAGTAGCTTTCTCTTGCATTGTTGCATGTATCAAGTGTTTCAAAATACAAGTATCTGAAACTATTCAAAGAATATTTGCATATGAAATTAAATTATTAATGAAATCATTTTTTTATGTGATTTTATGATGCTGCCTGTTCTTTGCTAAGTCATTGGCAGGTAAATAGTTTTTCTTATGATAATTACAACACCATAGGTTGCTTAAGCTGCTCTCCATACATTTATCTGTGCTTTGCCAGAGCTCCCATAAAAAAATGCTGTTGATCCAACGCCGATCCATGCTACTGCGCTGGCTGCCGTCGAGGCCCTGTGGCGTGGCACAGTTATCCTTTGCGGTAGTAATGCATATTAACGAGCGTGTGCAATTAAGTTTCGTACTCTGGCGTCAATGTATGGTGGACACGTCTGGTTGCAAGTTCAGGCTTTTTTTTGTACCTTTCAGTACTCTTGGAGTTTCTTTTTTCTGTTGTGTGTTTGGTGATGGGTTTCTTTGAAATTGATCCTGTCACTGACTTAGTTAGAATCCTGGTTGTTTGGCTTGTTGACAGTGCATGTTTATGGATGTTGAGTTGACGTCCATTGCTGTTGGGACACCAAACAAGCACAAAAGGCATACTGGGATATCCATGCTGCATTTTGCACCTGCATGCATTAGGAGCAGTATATTCTGCACTGAGGAGAGTCAGTGCGACATGGTTGACGTTGGACTTCTCAGTGGCAAGAAGTCTGCGGTGGCCGCAGGTAAAACTCTGGGACACCTCCAGGATTTCCTTCCCGCACCCCGTGGGACAAGCTATGGCTGTGTAGGCAGAGGCGACTGCCCAAGTGATTATGGGCAAGGTGGAGGCACTGTTTGCTACTGTTGGTGAACAGTTGGATTGGTTTAAGTTGAGGTTTCCTTCGGGGAATCTGTGGTCACTCCTCTTTCCCCCGCCTGCTCAGATATGCCTGGCCCCTCTTGTGAGAGTGAGGCCAAGTCGTCTTGGGAGTTGAAGGCACTGAAGCCCAAGTTGGCTAGAGCGGTGGCTCCCACTAAACCCTCTTGTGGCTGTGTCTGAACTCTGGCACCTTGAGAGCCAAGACTCAGCGATCATGGTCATTTGGGAGTGGGGGGTGGGGGTGGGGGGGTGGGGGTGGCCTTGTGGGTGGTCTTTCCCCTGCCTCCCTGCCCCAGTGGCGAGCGTTTGTGCTCCTGGGCATGGAAGGGAGAAGAGGAGGAAGAGGCAGATTGACAGCCTCTTCCAACTTGGTGGCAGTGTACCTTGAGTGGGTTTCTACCAGGTTTGTTCATATATCACGCTCCAGTGATTTTTGGAATTTTTAGTAAATTTTTTTCTTATTTTGGACAAACCTTACAAAATCTTCTCCACGACTGCTCACCCAGTTGCTGTGATATTACATAAGAACACTCCTAGGGACTCCTAGTTATTAATTTGTCCACCAGGTGGTGCTGCAATTTTTTTTTCAAATTTTATATGAATTTTTGCGTGTTTTTGTTACTTGTGACTTCTTCTCCAGATCTGTTACTCAGATTTAAGTTGAAACTCCATGGATATGTACCTTGTGAAAGGGTCAAGCAAAGATGTTCGCTAAGTAGCACTGCTGTAGATTCCTGATTTTTAATGATTTTTTTCAATTCAGGTACATATTGGTAAATGCACCTTTTCCATTGCTTACTATGCAAGTCAATGGGCATTCTAATGCATTCTAATGGTAATTCACATTTTGTACTTCTCTGAAGAAACTCTCTCAGACTCACTTCAACTTGGTGGCAATGTACCTCTGGTGGGTCACTACCAAGTTTGTTTAAGTGGTCACGCTTCAGCGATTTTTTGTATTTTTTATGATTTTTTTTTTCGAAAATCTTTTTAAAAAAGTTTTGATCGGAAATTTTAACATGGGAATTTTGTAATGGTTATAACTTAAATAATTTTGGCCAGATTTGTGCCAAACTTGGTAGAGATGTATCTTTTGTAAGTGTCTACCTATTTTGTTCAAATGGTCATGCCCCAGTGATGTTTGGACCTTGACTTCATTCCCAAGGTCACGGCACAACCGACATGAAATTGACTGTTCACTTGATAACTTGAGATCTTTTTTGAGTTAGGACCTTGATGTTGCATATGGAGTGCTGCCACCTTATACTTTTTTTTAAGTATTCATTATTTTCACTGTTTTACCTTTATATACTTTATTTCTATTTTTTTCCCTGAAATACTTTTTTATACTTTTTTGACAAATTTTTTAACTTTTGATTGGAATTCAGTTAGATGTTTCAGGTAGTGTTTTTTCTCACAGCCTTTCTGAGTGTCTGGTTAATAAGAATGATAAACCATCTTCCCACTGAGGGACAACCATGGGTCCATGTCAGTGTTTCTGTTAGGAATATTTTCAAAGGGTCTCAACCTGAAAGAGAGTCAAATTTTTGCTATTCTTTGCAAAGTTAGCAAAGAAAATATAGGAAGTTGGGACCCTTTAAATTTTGCTCAGGGGGTATTTCATGACATGAAAGGGTAATATACTCCCATTTAGGGGTTGGCAGAAACCTTGCATGTTTTGGTGTCAGTCATCATGAGGATCTGGACCATAGTATAGAGATACTTGATGCATAGCCAAGGTCCTGGTTCCCACAAGACAGCCAAAAATGCACTTTAAGCTGTACAACTCAACATGGAAGTCTGTTCTTTGTTGATTACAAGCAACTATGGGTGATTTTTAGCTCGGCTGACTGACAAGTCAGCTGAGCTTATGTGGTGGTTGGACATCCATCATCCGCCTGCTGGTGTCCACAATGCACATCTTTGACTTCTTCCCCAAATTATGTGCAAATCATGCATGTAACAAACGTGTGAAGCATGCAAAGTCTATTTTATATACAATTTATATAGATATTAAGTAGTGGTAGTAAAAGTCTGCATTGTTCAGGTTATGTAGTCAAACGAGGCTGGCAGTGAGTTCCGTCACCCAGGCAATATTGTGCCTTGTGAATGGTTGAATTTTACTTTTTCTGACTGGCGCATATTTTGGCAGATCATTGTCTTACGTTCCTGTATGTATGACTATCTTCAGACTTTGTTTTAAACCTGGAATGTTATCCCTAAGGAGACTACTCGTCCTGTACATTGATGATCTTCGCCCTGCCAATAAGATTTTTTACTTTGTACACCCTATCCTTTGTGTACGTGTACCCCGCAAAGAGAATGTGATCTCGACCCTTATAAGCTCGGGCAGGTTTTGCCGACCCCACTTGATCCACCTGGTGCACCATCTACGGATGCAATGGCAAAAAAGGTCAAATAAGAATTGAGCCAAGTATATTTGTAAAAATAAGAACAAAGAAAATTTCATCATGCGTTGTCCTTTATTCAAACTGGGACTTTTAGGCAAAGAGGCATTTAGACGAAATTGCATTCCACCTTATGACCTTTCAGCAAAGTTGTTTTCGGGATGTTGGCATGTTGACCAACATGCACTTCGACAAAATGGATTTTAGGCATGTTTATAGTTAGGCAAAATGGTTTTAACCCTTAAAGGGTCAGGTTAATTTTTGTACCAGTGAAAATAAAAGTAACAATTTTCAGTGAACACAGTGCACTAGGAACAGTTCTCTTAGAAGCATATCAAAAGTATATATCATTGTGATACCCGGAATGCATAGTTTCATCATGTGCAATAATTTGATAATAGTCACGTGACTGGTTGCCATGGCAACCACTTTAATCACTGATAAATGGCAAAAAATCATTTAAAATCTGCTTAATAAGAGAACAAAGTATCTCCTCATTTTATGTGAAAAATCTGAATTTTTACATACGTCTGCAGAACCGGTAACAGGCAGTTACTTTGCATAATAAAATTAGTCACCATAACTATTCATAGATTATGTTCCAGGTTAAATATTATGTAAGAAAATGATTGAAATAAAACAACATTGCAGTATTTTTATGGAAAATTTGTGGTTTTCCCCCATTTTAATATGTTGCCATGGAAACAAAGCGTGGTTGGATCCACATTCATATGTGCCAGGCCTTATACTGATATGTAGTTTGCACATGTGGATGACACATGCATGTATACATTGTACATGCAATAAAAGTCATCAATTCCAGTGCAAAAGACAAAGTAGGTCCTACCTATTGGCTGCCTGTCACAGTCTTTGAGACTGACAACAATATTTATCATGTATCTGCAGTCATGCTCCTCCTCCTCCTCCTCCTCCTCCCCCCCCCCCCTCCTCCTCCTCCCCCCCTTGTGTAAATTGAGTGCATTCAGAGAAACAGTTTAGGTTTGAATGCAAGGTTCCATAACTGGGCCAAGGCAAAAGGTCTTGTTCATAAAGTTTATTGATAAACACAGGTTTGACAGGGAAACATTAGGGGATACTTGGGAAGAGCAAGGGCTTGCATGACTCAGTGAGTCAGTGATTGAGTGAGTGATCGGCTGCAAAGAGCCTGGATGACTGGGTATGGAACCCACCGTGGAACCACATGGTCCGTTGATACGCTTGAATTATGCGGGCTCCAGCCTCATTATAAACAAAATACTTACATCCTCACACCCAATATCAACTTCACTGTCCCCCTCCTCTACATAATCCCTCCCTGCCAACTCCTGACTAAGGTAAATAGCCTAGGCACTTTTACATAATTGACGGACACCTGCAGCTGAACTGGTGCTAGATGCTGCTCTCTTCGTGACCTCACGCACCTCGAGGGAATCACCGGGGAATCCCCTTAACGACAAGCAGGGACGCTAGAGGGAGTGGTATACATAACTAGATCGATGTGCTTTTTGGGGGAAACACAACAGCTGTCTGTGCACAGTTTGGTGATGATTTATGGGTTGTTTACACAAGTAAGGCTAAGCTAGTGTGAGCCCAGCATAAAATCACGTGATTACCGGTCGTGAACGACCGGTCTGACCGTTTAAGGGTTAAACAAACTGTTGTAGACCCCTTTGGACCGGAGCAAAATGCCCACTTTACGTAGGTGCCCACTTTACAGAGAGTTGGCCATTTTGGGTTGTGTGGATGAGCAACAAAGATAAGGGAGAGGCTATACATATGCATGCATATACATCTACATGTATCTTAATCCCACATGGAATAAATGAGAAAAGCAGCTTTTTCAACATTTTCCCTTATTTCTTGGAAAAAAAATCAATTAAATATCAAGTATATGTGCTATGTAGAAAAATAAAGACAATAGACTACTTATGAAGAACAGGTCCCAACTCGGTGATTACCAGCAAGCTTATCAAGGTATCCACATGGATGTAAAATTTCCGTCTTCAGACGGAATTCCGTCTTTCAGAGTTAAAATATGAGTTCCTGTGATTGATGCAAAAACGAGTCAAAATTCATTAAGGCTATAGTGGGGGGTAAGGGTGTTGCAAAAGGAGGGAGGGAAACATACAGTAGAGCAATCTGTTAGCGTGAATTGCACATTGAAACTTCCGCCATGTTTTGGAGGCTTTATGAAACGCTAGAAATGAAAGCCTGTCCGTGATTGGTGCAAATTTGTCTTCCGGTAACGTTAAGCCAATCGGATCGCGTCTTTCTTCACCTTCCCGTTTTTGGCCACAGCAGACGGAATGTGCGTTTGTGAAGAAGGAGAGAAGAATCCGGTAAGATTTTGTATTTTATTGAGCCATCCGATGTATTATTTGAACTTTAATGAAAGAATAATATATGCTCTTTCGTTATATTAAGATATTTTGCCAGGCTTTAACGTTGTTAATGTAAATATTTAGATGTTAGTCGGCAAAGTACCATGTCGCAGTAATGATGAGCGAAATGCTGTGAACTTTAAAGTTTAAAAACAAAGTAACAACGGGAGTGAAGTTGTGAATAAATGATGATTTGTTCAAAAAAGTGTGAGGAAAATAGGTGTGCACATTTTTTGACGACATCTGCTTGTCGTGAATAACTTTTGAAGACTTCCGATGAACGCATGTATTATCGCCGACCTGTAGTATCGCCCAGGTAAGCGAGATTTTATTGATGATTGTGTCAGTATATGTCTGCCGCCCAGAGTCTTGACGCAAGGATCCCAGATTGTGGCAATTTTGAATCTGGTTTGAGTGAAAGTGTTTTAAAGAAATATATTGTATTGAGCATGTTGAATGGGGTGAATCAGGTCCTGCAATTGGGGTCCGGTACAATGAAGTCCAATTAGAAACTTGTACCCTCACATGATAGGAGAGTGGGAATTGGGGGGTTAAATATCACTCGAGGGGGGGGGGGGGAACCCTGCTCGATTTTTTTCCTGGGGGTAAAAACTTAGATAATTTTTCAGGTTTCTGTATTCCGTGGTATACCCAGAAATATTTTATATACTTGTATGGTACCAGTTATGGGGACTAGTCCACTGTTAGTGACTTTGTATTCATGAATGGAATTTGTAATCAGAAAAATCATCTTTATCTTCTAGGTGTGTGCAAGCCGGGATGAAGTTTGTGAAAGCGTACAGTGACGTCAGTCTTATTGACCATGGCATCAAAAACAAGTGGAGATGGGAATGGCTGAAAGAGGTGGACTGGGAAGGCAGACCATTTGAAGGCTGTTTAAAAAAAGCAGATAGCAAAGGACTCTGTTGGTGCATTGTGTGCAACAAGTCCCTGGATTACAACCAAAATGGCAAAAGGGCCCTTCATAAGCATTCCTGTGACACAAGTCACAGGAATGGAATGTCAGCTTTCAAATTGACGCAGACTTTGCCTGGTGTGGAAGCAGTAAATGCCCCAGACTCACAGCTTGACAGACAAGAAGATTTGAAAGCAGTGACTTGCGCTTTCATTTCAGAACATTGTTTGCCTTTCTCACTTGCTCCACATCTTGTGGATTTTGCAAAGCGTATGGCAAGGGATGGAAGGTCCCTACAGAAACTGTCATTTTCAAGGGTTGCATGCATGTATACCACGACACATGGCGTGGCCAAAACAATGAAGGAAGAGTTATCATCTAAATTAAAGAGACACACTTTTCCATCAGTTTGGATGAGTCAACAAACAATGGGAATGACAAAATATGTAATGTTCTTGTGCGATACTATGATGACAAACAAAACATTGTATTGACTGAACATCTTGGTGCATTATGTGAAAATATAGCAACTGCTGCCAACATATTTGTTGGACTAGAAGAACTTCTCGCGGAAAACGGTTTGCCCTTGAACAACATAGTAAGTTGTTTGATGGATAATTGCAACACAATGAGGGGAGCCAAAGGTGGTGTGGAGGTCCTGCTTAGAAAAGAACAGTCAGATTTACTGGACATTCACGGTGACACTGTGCACATTGTCAGTAACTCTGTGAAGGAATTGTTCAAGCCCTTGGGTGGACATGTAGAAAATCTAGCAAGTCATCTGTACTATGACATTCAACATTGGCCCAAAAGCAAGGAAATGTTCCTTGAGATACAAGAACTCTTGAAAATGAAGGGACCTTCTAGTTTTATAAGACCAATTAGCAGTCGGTTTCTTCAGATGGAAGAAGTCACCAACAGAATTCATCACCTTCTTGATCCCTTGGTGGTTTACTACTACAGTTTCCTCACTTCACAAGAGGCAAAGGATCAAAAGTAAGTAGGCACAAAACTTTTTTCCATTATCAAATCACATCCATGCTATGGTCGGAGAGGATATTAATCATGGGTAACTTAGATGACGGAGCCTCATACATACATGCTTTTTAAAGTATAATTTACCTATTTCAGTGTGAAAGTTCAAATATAGCTATAGCAAGAATAATTATGTTCTAGTTGATGGGGGGGGGGGGGTGTTGCATGCATGTGTCACAGTAGTGATTTCTCATGTTGTGATGAAGAACTATGACTGTTATCTTATACACAGCTTTCTTCGTTTGTGTTACAGGCCAAAAGTGGATGCCATACTGGCAAAACATGGTGTTACCAATGAAGAGAAGATTCGTGTAGCAGAGATGCAAGCACACATGGCCAAACAAGCCAAGTCCTATGTGAATCATGAAAGAAAAGATGCTATAATAGTTGCTTTGTTCAACAATATGGAGAAAACAAAAGTCTTGCTGAATCTGTACAGAGGCATCATTCCCAAATTCCAAGAATTTGTAAAATTATTCCAGTGTGAACAGCCAGTCATGCACTTATTGCACTCTCAAATGTTCAAGTTGCTGAAAGAAATACTAAGTCTGTTCATAAAGGCCGAAGAAATTGAAACACAGAATGTACATAAATTGCTACAACTGGACTGTAAGCAGAAGGAATTACAGGTGTCAGATAAGTGTTTGGCTGTGGGAGAATTTGCCTTGCCCCTGCTAAAACAAGCTGAAAAGAACAAAGGAAATGAGCACTGGGTCAACGAACTCTACTCAAACCTACGTAGTGGTTATCAATTGGCAGGCGCCTTCCTGTTGAAAAACCTACCAATGAAGAACAAAACATTGTCAAACCTAGCGGCACTTGATCCTGTAATGTACAGCCAGTCAGTTGTTGAAATGGCATTTGATCAGTTGGGGGCCAGTTTGCCCAATGTTGTTAAGAAAGAGGAATGTGGCAAACTACAAATGGAGGTGAAACAGTACATGGTGGATTCAGACATTGGTTATATGTATAAGGCATACAGTGAGCTAGAGGAAAAAAGAATTGACAGGGACTGGTGGGCTAAGGTGTTTCATTTAAAGAAAGACAACAGTGCCAGTTCTATTCTCAGATACCCAGTTATGGGCAAACTAGTGAGAGCATTACTAAGTGTCTTCTCAGGTCCCTTGATTGAGGGAACTTTTAACATTATGGACGATATAGTAGAAAAGGATCGGACAAGGTTGACTTCTGAGAACTATGCAGCACTGAGTCATATAAAATATTCACTCAGGGCAAAAGGAATCTCAAGTGTAGAAATCCCTGTCACTGCTACCTTGAGAAGAAATTGTACAAGTGCATATAAGAACTACAATGAGTTTAAAGCCAAAAAGAAGGACAAACACTCATTAAAGAGACAGCAAAAACTGGATGCAGCAACTGAGCTTTTGAAAAAGGAGAAGTTGAAAAAGCAGAAGGACAAAGACAGAAGTAATCTTGAGAAAGCATCTGTTGTGAAAGACAGAGCACATCACAAAGCTGATGTCACAAAGTCCAAGGAAAAAGGTGGTGATATTGCTAAATCAAATAGGAAAGATACTGTGCATCAAACAGCTCACATTGCCACAAAGGGCAGCAGTGATGTCACAAAGTCCAACGGCAAAGATAGTGTGCTGAAAGATACTGATATTGCCAAGTCAAATAGGAAAGAAAATGAGCATCAAAAAGCTCACATTGCCACAAATGGAAAGAGTGCTGGCTCCTCAGTTGTCACCGAGAGCAACCAAAAAGCTGATGTCAAACGCAAAGCTTGTTTCACCCTAGACATGTGGTTAACAAAAGCTGACAAAAAGACTGAAAGTAAAAATTCTGATTGTTCTCCACCAAAAAAAAAATTCAAACGAGTTGTTCGCCCTGTGGAGGACTAAACATGCATGACTTTGAGCTGGAAACTGAATTGTTGATTATTTCACATTATTTACATTGATATATTTTTAATATCATGCAGGAATCCAATTTAGTTTGGTGCTAATTCGCCATGTGGAGGACTTAACATGCATGACTTTGAGCTGGAAACTGAATTGTTGATTATTTCACATTATTTACATTGATATATTTTTAATATCATGCAGGAATCCAATTTAGTTTGGTGCTAATTTGCCATGTGGAGGACTAAACATGCATGACTTTGAGCTGGAAACTGAATTGTTGATTATTTCACATTATTTACATTGATATATTTTTAATATCATGCAGGAATCCAATTTAGTTTGGTGCTAATTCGCCATGTGGAGGACTAAACATGCATGACTTTGAGCTGGAAACTAAATTGCTGATTATTTCACATTATTTACATTGATATATTTTTCATACAATGCAGGAATCCATTTAAGTTTGGTGCTAAAGCCAAAGAAGGAAGATCTGGTTCCAAAATCCATTTTAGTTTGGTGTTTCTAGTCCTATTTTTACTTTACTATGTAGAAGTATGTCTCATGTATTCCTTTTGTATGGTAGCATTAATACTATTTTATATTCATTATAGTGTGTCTAGTCCCTTTTTTACTTTATTATGTAGAAGTATGTATCGTTTTATATGGTAGCAATTACTCTATATTTTTTTTTATAAATCTAAAGTTTATTGTAGTTTAGTTTGGTGCTCAGAACTTTAAGTGTGCAATTTTGCTTTATTCATAAAGTAAAGTACATGACCGTGGTGATCCTTCATAAAATTACATGGTGTAAAGAAAATACCTGTGGGTGAAAAGTGGTGCTCATGTGATTTGAGTGAATTAAAATAAAATCTTGACAACTCAAAGTTTGTACTTTATTGCATTATAGGAAAAAAATACATTTGCATAGGGATAAACCTTGTCATTATGACAGCCTGGTAGAGATGTATGAATAACATGATAGACCAGTATCTCATAATCTGTTAGCTTACCAAGTCTGTTTAGCCTGCATGTTATGATGTACAAATAAGAATAACATAAAGTAAAGATTGGTCCTCAAAGCACAAATTGCTTCTCAGATTGCACCAGAGAGCAGTATTTGAACTTGTAATTTTCAAAAAGCTCTTACCTGGGAGGGGGGCCCCGCCCCCCTCCCAAACCCTCCCAAACCCTCCCCCCGGCTCGGTTGCTTCGCCCCCTCGCTTCTGGGTTCTGTCTTTTGAAAAATTTCTGCTTACACCCATGTATCCAACTGCAAGGTTGAGCAAATCACTGGGCTGACACTCATCTACACACCAACTTGCTTTCCAGCAGAGTTGATTGTTCTCTGCACTTTGATACCTTAATCGTATGGTTAATCCACAAAGCTGTCAAAAGTCATTGTGGACTAAAACAACTGTTATGCTTTGATGCTTTGCTGATGCTGGCCTATACATGTACTGTACACTGTTATGATAGGAGGATTATATTAGGTGGTGAACACTGATAGAAAATGACACTTGAAGAATTAAAAGTTGAAGGTAGCAAGTCCTGATGCAAAAATAAACACTTTTACAAAGTAAAATATTTATTGAATAAAATGATAGTGCCCTCTTTAACAGATTTTGGTACCTATTTAGGGTGCCCAATGCCCAGATTAGGGAGGTGCAAACTTTAGAGAGGTAACTTTATAATGTAGTCAATAGGAAAAATGGAACAGGACCAAAGAAAAGTGCCCACTGGAAGGAAGTGCCCACTTTGGAGAGGTGCCCACATAGGAGGTTTTACTGTAAGTCAGACTTGCTCAGTACATGGGTGACCTTGATCCTATCCCAGGTTCACAGAACCACAAGTGTGATGAATCACTAGGTCAGCTGAGCATGGGCTGTTCACACAGCCCTCTTGTAATGACCTTTTGTGTGTCTTTGCTACTTTCAATTTCTTCTGCAGAAGCGTTACTCAGATTAAGCTGAAACTTGGTGGATATGTTCCTGTGAAAGGGTAAAACAAAGTTGTTCATGAGGTGGCGCTGCTGTGGACCAAGTTGAAATGTTCTTTTGAAAGCTCTCTTTAAATATTTTTCAATTTCTTATGCTGCTGTAAAATTTATATTTTAAATGAATTTTTCTTTTGACAAATCTTAGAAATACTTCTCAATGTGATATGCATTCAGCTTAACCTAAACACTGGTCTATTCAGTTGCAACTAAGATTTTGTTAACAAGCTTAGGTCAGTTGATCACGGCCTGTTCACGTAGCCCTCTAATATTACAATCGGCAAGGGGATGTACATGTTAGCAACAGTGATCATGATCTTAAACAGAGGTGACCTGAATATCATAGGTCACAGGACAACTTCAGTCTGTGCATGTAAGGTCAGCTGAGCACAGGACTGTGACAGTCCTCTTGTTGTCTCGCCAGCGTTAGCTGTTTGCGAGACTAAGCAGTCACTTTCCGTCCGTCCGTCAGTCTGTCAACCAAAAACTTCGGAGTGGCATTATTTCACTAACTAGATCAAATAGGGCTATCATACATGGGTGGATGATTGATTGTAATCATCACTAGAGATGTGGGCCATCAATGTTACACTTCATTGATTACTTCATTCTTCATTGAGCATTGGAGAAAAACTTCGGAGTGGCATTATTTCAGTAACTAGACTACATAGGCCTTTCATATTTGGGTACATGATTTAATGTAATCATCCCTAGAGACGAGGGTCATCACTGTCACACTTCATTGATTACTTCATGCATGATTGAGCATTGGAGAAAAACTTCGGAGTGGCATTATTTCAGTAACTAGACTACATAGGCCTTTCATATTTGGGTGGATGATTTATTGTAATCATCCCCAGAGACGAGGGTCATCACTGTCACACTTCATTGATTACTTCATGCTTGATTGAGCATTGGAGAAAAACTTCGGAGTGGCATTATTTCAGTAACTACACTACATAGGCCTTTCATATTTGAGTGGATGATTTATTGTAATCATCCCTAGAGACGAGGGTCATCACTGTCACACTTCATTGATTACTTCATGCTTGATTGAGCATTGGAGAAAAACTTTGGAGTGGCATTATTGTCTTGCCAGCATAAGCTGTTGGCGAGACTAAGCAGTCACTTTCCAGACATCCGTCCGTCCGTCAACAAAAAACTTCGGAGTGGCTTGAATTACGCTGGCGAGACATTCATGCCCCGGGGCATGGCTCTGGTTAAATATATCTGAGGATTTAAATATAAATGTGATTGGTTCTTTTTTTTTCTTTCAGCTGGGTACGTGTATGTGTTGTTTGATTCTGAGAAGTCAGTCAAGGCACTCCTCCAGGCCTGTACACATGATTGTAGCAATGGTGGAGAGTTCTACTTTAAAATTTCAAGTCGCAGGATGAGATCCAAAGAAGTGAGGTCAACTTTTAACATTGGTGCTTGATTGCTTGTGTAGAATTGGGAATGATGAAAAATAAGATCTGTAGTGAAGAATTATCTGTGTGCAGTTTGCATATGATCAACAAACTGAGGTTTTCATACAAAAACTATTTCACTGTTTCTATTATTGAACAGTAAAAATGAGTTTTACCGACTGACAAGGTGTAGGTTGTACTTTTGAACCCTTTGCCCACTGATTATTGCATTAATGTGCTCCTCTGAATTTTTATAATCATTCCATATTCAACTTTTTCATATGACCTTTGATTGAAGTACCACCACCACAGTAGTTAAGGAGAAACAGGAGAGGAAAGCAGTTCAAATTGTAGCAGTTGAAAGGGATCAGCATATGAGCAAATCGACATGTTGTATGAAGAAGTCTTTAAAAGTAATTCAGTCTCCCAGGTATCAAAGTGGCCTACATGTAGGATAGAAAAATCCAGACTTGTTCTTCATTTGACACAAACTCAGCACATTGTGCATGCTGTAAGGGCAAAGGGGGCTGGATTCTCGTCAAACCTCATGTGGAGGTAGCTTGGATGGTTCTCTGGAGTATATTGAGTTAGTTATGTCTTAGATTTTAAAACAAATTTTATACTTTAATCTAACTTTTACATCAAGACTTATTCCAGCAGGGAATAGCTAAGTTGTGAATGCACAAGTAATGTTGGCCTGATTCCCAAGTCACAGGCTAACTCTAGTGATTTTAATTAATGATTACATATCTGGCATACTGATTGCACTTCATCACAATAATAGTCCCAAAATGGGGGGTCGTCCTATGTTATTAAAGTGTGTGTGTCAACACACACTTCTTTCTTCTTTCTTTTTCTTTCTTTCTTTCTTTTCTTTCTTTCTTTCTTTCTTTCTTTCTTTCTTTCTTCTTTCTTTCTTTCTTTCTTTCTTTCTTTCTTTCTTTCTTTCTCTCTCTCTTTCTCTCTCTCTCTCTCTCTCTCTCTCTCTCTCTCTCTCTCTCTCTCTCTCTCTCTCTCTCTCTCTCTCTCTCTCTCTCTCTCTCTCTCTCTCTCTCTCTCTCTCTCTCTCTCTCTCTCTCTCTCTCTCTCTCTCTCTCTCTCTCTCTCTCTCTCTCTCTCTCTCTCTCTCTCTCTCTCTCTCTCTCTTCTTTACCAGCAAATTTGTCCGACACTTTTCTCAACACTATTATACATAGTACCTCCATACAAGGAGTTTGACCGTTTTATACAGAGGAATGAAGATGTTTAAAATTATGCAAATTAGGGGCATTGAAATTTTAAATCTTGAATATCTTCAGAAGTATAATAGATAGAGATGTCATTCCAACTTCTACTAGGGGGTTATTGACCATTGCGCACCCAGTGAATTTAAAACAAAAGTTGTAACAATTTAAATTATGCTAATTAGCAGCATTTGAAATTTAAAACTTGAATATCTTCAAACTATTATAAATAGACATTTCAACCTTTAAAAGGGGAGTGTTGTTGACCATTGCTTATGTAATGAATCTAAAACAAAAGTTGTAGCAATTTAAATTGTGTTAATTAGCAGTATTCGAAATTTTCAATCATGAATATCTTTAACACTATAATAGATATATAGAGATGTCATTCCAACTTCTTGTAGTGGGTGGTTGATCATTGTGCACCTAATGAATTAAAAAGAAAAGTTGTAGCAATTTAAATTATGCTAAATAGCATCATTAGAAATTTTAAATCTTACATAACTTCAAAGCAATAAAAGATAGAGATGCCAATAAAACTTCTACCCCTGTGTTATGGAATAGTTTGTTCATTGCCATACCAATGTGCTTTGAAGACCCACACACTGATTTGCTATGCAGCAAATCATCTTTCCTAGTTACCATGCACTTGTATGTATGAAACTGCTGCCAGGTGTGCCGACAGTTAGCAGCCCATGTATGCAAGGTCAGCTGAGCACAGGACTGTTACATCCTAGCGTTTAAACATCAGTTTGTTGTCAATGGTATGACATTTTGCAGGTTCAAGTCATACCTTGGGTGCTGTCTGACAGTAACTATGTACGTCAACCATCACAGCGCCTGGACCCAAAGAAGACTGTGTTTGTAGGAGCTCTGCATGGTATGTTGAATGCAGAGGCCTTGGCTCACATTATGAATGACTTGTTTGGCAATGTGGTATATGCGGGATTGATACTGATAAGCACAAGTATCCAATAGGTAAGTGACAACTTGTTAAAGTGTGTTCGTCAACACACACTTTTTTTTCCCTGAAATTACACTTTTTTTCCCTTCCTTCCTTCCTTCCTTCCTTCCTTCCTTCCTTCCTTCCTTCCTTCCTTCCTTCCTTCCTTCCTTCCTTCCTTCCTTCCTTCCTTCCTTCCTTCCTTCCTTCCTTCCTTCCTTCCTTCCTTCCTTCCTTCCTTCCTTCCTTCCTTCCTTCCTTCCTTCCTTCCTTCCTTCCTTCTTCCTTCCTTCCTTCCTTCCTTCCTTCCTTCCTTCCTTCCTTCCTTCCTTCCTTCCTTCCTTCCTTCCTTCCTTCCTTCCTTCCTTCCTTCCTTTACCGGCAAATTTGTCCGACACTTTTCTCGAACACTATTATACGTAGAAACTCCAAACTTGGCATGATTGTACCTCCGTACAAGGAGTTTGACCATTTTATACAAAGGAATGAAGATGTTTAAAATTTTGCAAATTAGGGGCATTTGAAATTTCAAATCTTGAATATCTTCAAAAGTATAATAGATAGAGATGTCATTCCAACTTCTACTAGGGGGTTGTTGACCATTGCACATCTAATGAATCTAAAACAAAAGTTGAAGCAATTTAAATTATGCTAATTAGCAGTATTCGAAATTTTCAATCTTGAATATCTTTAAAGCTATTACAAATAGAGATGCCATTCCAACTTCTACTCCTTTGCTATGGAATAGTTGCATGTACATTACCATACCAATATGCTTTGAAGACACACACACTGATTTGCTATGCAGCAAATCATCTTTCCTAGTTATGTCTGTGTGCCAACACAGACATACTGTTTTTCTAGGAATTCTTTATTTCTTCCTTTCCTTTCTTCTTTCTTTCTTTCTTTCTTTACAGGCAAATTTGTCCGACATTTCATTTGAAAAGTATTATACCTAGAAACTCCAAACTTGGCACAATTATACTTCTATGGATGAAGTCTGGCCTTTTTATAATGATAGGTCATGCTTTTCAAAATTATGCAAATGTGGGCTAATTAAAGTTTAAAATCTTCAATATCTTATATACTATAGTAGATGTGGTTCCGAGTGTATAGGAATTCGATCATAGCAAGGTAAAGGTCATCTCAAATGTCAAGGTCATGTCAAGGTCAAATGTCAATTTTAAGCCAAAATGTCATTTTGGAGGTGAAGGTTCACTTCAGGTAAAGGTCATCTCAAGGTCAAAGGTCATTTCAAGGTCAGAGGCCACTTTCAATGGTGGCTTTCTTCTTGCCATAACTTGGTCAATTTTTATCCAATTTTGATCATGTTGGGCTCAAACTGTAGCTGTTGTACACTGCACATTTTTGAAACTTACATGTGACCTCTAAAGGTCAAAGGTCAAGGTCATTTCGACCTTTGAAAGTTCCATCCAGCCATAACTTGCCCAATTTCCATCCAATTCTAATCATTTAAACTCAAATTGCAGGTATTGCAACACTGTACGTTTTTATAAGAACATGTAACCTCAAAAGGGCAAAGGTCAGGGTCATTTGGCCCTTTGAAAGTTTCATCTTGTCAAAACTTGGTCAATTTTCATCCGATTTGGTTCCTGTTGGGCTTAAAATTGTGGGTATTGTAACACTGTGCAATTTACTTGTGACCTGTAAAGGTCAAAGGTCAAGGTCATTTGGACTTTGAAATTTGCATCCAGGCATAGGCTTAAAGTGATGTGAAGTACCATAGGATAAAAGTTGTAGCATTTAATATTTACAACTTTTGAAGGCACACAGACAGATTTGCTTTGAAGCAAATCTTCTTTTCTAGTTAATTATCTGGTCTTGCACACCCATCATAAGAGTGGGAAACTGTGGCTCCTTTTCCTGGTGCATTTGTCCATCTAAAACAAATTTGCAAGGACTGAATGTGTTGGTGAGCAGGCTTTATCTGGAATCCCTAACTGTAGGTCGTGCAAATTGAAGCTAATAAGGCTGAAGGTTAACATTTTCCACAAAGTTGATCTCATTTAGAGTAGTTGTAATGTTCCAGCTCCCTGCCAGCAGAACATGGGGCCATGTTGGTCCTCTTGTTTGCAATATAATAATGCCCAAATTTGGACATTTAAGATATACCAGGATGGTGTGCAAGTGTTTACTCAAGCTTGTTTGATTCATGTTTATTCACTTCCCAGGGTCTGGAAGGGTTACGTTCAGTACACAGAAGTCTTTTATGAAGGCAGTCACAGCAGCCTTTGTTGAAGTGAAGACTCCAAAATTTACCAAGAAGGTAACCTTTACTTTTTCAGAAAATACTTGATACAAGTAAAACATTCCTGTTTGAGAAATGATTTTGAGGATTATTGGATTTTTAGCTCAGCTGAACTTGTGTTATGACTAGCCATCTGTCATCCGTCCGTTTGATATTTATGAATATGGGTCATGTTTTTCTACATAAGTGTACCATAGAAGGGACGTCCGTCGTCCACAAGTCACATTTTCGACTTGTGCTCCAAAACCTTCTGCCAGATTCACTTCAGAGTTGGTGGGAATGTGCCTTGGGTGGTCTGTGCTCCAAAACCTTCTGCCAGATTCACTTCAGAGTTGGTGGGAATGTGCCTTGGGTGGTCTCTACCAAGTTTGTTCAAATGGTCACACTCCAGTGATTTTTACCCCTCAGCCCATGGCCGGAGGGGTATTGTCGTCACCTAAGTGTCTGTCCGTCTGTCCATGACTTGTTAACGCCATATTTCCAAAAATACTCACTTCACAGAGACCAAATTTTTATCACAGGGAGTTATTGACGTGCTTCAGGTGCCTATTGAAAAGGTCGCTAGGCCTCATTTTTAGGTCATAGTACTACATTGCCAGAAAAAACAGGCGTTAACACAATATCTAAAAAAAATATTGAATGTACCTTCATCAATTATTTATGATAGTTGGACCTAAGGATGCTCCACAGATGCCTGTTGAAAACTAGGTCACTGGGTCACATACTTAGGTCACAGTGCTGCATTGAAGAAAAATAGCCATATGATGATATCTTCAAATATTAAATTTCTCATTGTAGCTGCACCAGTTATTTATGACAGTTGGTCCTAAGGATGCCTCAGACACCTAGTAAAAACTAGGTCACTGGGTCACATTTAAGTCACAGTGCTGCATTGAAAAAAAAAAGGACTTGCCCACGCCATATCTCCAGAAATACTCACTTTACAGAGACCAATTTTTTATCACAGAAGGCCATTGAGGTGCTTCAGGTGTCTATGGAAAAGTAGGTCACTAGGTCACATACTAAGGTCACAGTAGTCTAAGGAAAAAACTAACACAGTATCAAAAAAAATATCGAATGTAGCTTCATCAATTATTTATGACAGTAGATCCTAAGGATGCCTCATGTGCCTATTGAAAAGCAGGTCACTAGGTCTCATTTTAGGTCACAGTACTACATTGCAAGAAAAAACAGGCGTTAACACAATATCTAAAAAAATATTGAATGTAGTTTCATCAATTATTTATGATAGTTGGACCTAAGGATGCCCCACAGATGCCTATTGAAAACAAGGTCACTAGGTCACATACTTAGGTCACAGTACTGCATTGAAGAAGAATGGCCTTGCCATGATATCTCTGCTGATTGCATTTGCACCAAAGTTTTGTCATTAGGTTAAACAGAAGTAACCTGAACTACTGGAGGAGTATTATTGTCACCTACGCGTCCGTTCGTCTGTCTGTCTCTCCGGCCTGGCCGAGGGGTTTTGCGGTCACTGATCGGCTTCTAGTTGGATTTTTCTATGATTTTTTTTTTTTTTTTTTGTATTTTGGGGAACAAATCTTACAAAATCTTTTTCTCCAAAACCACTCACCCAATTACTTTGATATCACATAGGGACATTCCCGGGGACTCCTAGTTCTGAATTCGTTAACCAGATGGCGTTGTGAATTTTTACAATTTTTTATGATTTTTTTGGCGTGTTTTTGCTATTTTTGATTATTTCTCCAGAACTGTCACTCAGATTAAGTTGAAACTTTGTGGATATGTTCCTTGTGAAAGGGTCAAGCAAAGATGTTCACTGGGTAACACTGCTGTAGATTCCTGAATTTAAGCGATTGTTTTCAATTTGGGTACTTATCGGTAAATGCAACACCTTTTCTGCAGCTTACTATGCAAGTCAGTGGGCATTCTAATGCACACTAATGGTAATTCACATTTTGGACTTCTCTGAAGAAGCTGTTTGTTAGATTGACTTCAGTCATGGTGGCAATGTACCTTGGGTGGGTCTCTCCCAAGTTTGTTAAAATAGTCACACTCCAGTGATTTTTCAGGCATTGAAAATGTCCGCGAATTAGCAGATTTCCACGAATCCTAAAATTATTTTCAGATCCGCTAATTTTTCCATTAAAAATCCGCTGAAATTAACTTTATTGTAGTGATTAAAAGGTATGAAATCGCTATTTTGTTTCTTCTGCATTTGTTCCGTGTTTTACGCTTCTTCCGCACTGCCAGGCGCTTACAGTACAGCGAATGTGATTGGTCCTTGTGTTGCCAAGCTTCCGAAGCTGACAAACCAGCTTTGTGTATACATTGGTCTATGACTGCCGCCATGTTTGTTGAACATTGAAGCGCGAAATACATTGTGTTGTGTCGACATGCATGAAGTAAATTAACAAATGTGTAGTGTTGGACTGGTGCTGTCCTTAACAGTTACAAAACTCCTGCATGATTTAGATGTAGTTTACATGGTTTATTTGATTTGAAATGATACCTTTAGAACTGTAATTTCTTCTATGTTTTTAGTATTATTTGCTGAAAAGACTACTTAAGAGGGGTCAAGTGCAAATGCATGATTTTTATTTTGAGTTTCTTTTTTTTTTAAAGCTAGTCACATTGGAAGTCATAATCTGAAGTTATAAATTAGACTCTAGAGTCAAAATGTGATAAAAATATTGGGTGGAATATTTTTCCCCACATGCATTTATTCAATCTCATTTATGCAGTATAGGTATTCATTTTACTTTAACATGATAACTTGGTATGCAAACTAGAAGAGTATTCTCAAACTGTTGGAGAAGTTTTCTTTGTAAAGCATTCATGAACAGTCAAGAGACTCAGGACGAACTGCAAATTTCTGGATTGTGCAATGTTAAGTTTAGGTAGCTACCAGTAACTGAAGAATAAGTAAAACTTGAACTAGTCAGATGTGAACTTGTGAAGATGTGGAAAAAAAAATTAATTTCAATGCTTTTACATTTCATTGTGTTCATATTAACTGTGTATGATGCAATTCAATATTACCTGCATCTACACAGTTGAATCACTTGCAGACTTTTTTGTGTGTTATCCTTGAATAAAGAAATTTGTCTTTCAATTTTATCAGGAGTGTCTGCATTAAATATGTATTTTTGATGATCCACATTTTCATTTATTGCAACAGAACACAGTCAATTCTGTGAAACTACTACTTTTGTGTTCAGGAAATGGCTTCCTGGGAGGTTGAAAACTATTAAAATCCAGGAGCTTCCAGGGGCTTCGCCCCCTGGGCCCCGTTGGGGGCCTGGGCGGCCCCCCAATCCCCCAGCCAGTCTTCAGCTAATTTGCTTGAGGGCTTTTCCAATGCCTGTTTTGGGATTGTGCTCCAGTGATTTTTTGATTGGGGGGGGGGGGGGTGTGCAGGAGGGGAGTTTGCACTTTTGCATTCCTATTGATTACCATGTAAATCGATGTGGTCTGCAATGGTTGTTCACATTTTGACTTCTTCAAAACCAAAAGCCAGATTCACTTAAAACTTTAGGCACAGATACTCCATAGATTTGGGGAATTTTTTACATATGATTGTGATGACCTTCAGTTCATAAGTCTGGGTCACAATGCCTTGCAAAATAAAGTGGTTTTCCTGCCACATTTTCAAATGGGTATGAGTGAAGTCCATCAAACTTTGTCAGCATTTACCCAGGTGAGACTTTTAATTTGATAAGAGGTGACCTTGAGGTCAAAGATCAAGGTCAAACTTTCTGCAGGGAGGATGGTGGCCCTGTAACAGGGGAGATGCCTGCTCGAGGGATGCGTAATGTTTTTCGGATGAAAAACTTGCTTGAAGATTTTATTGAAACAGTTGGGTTTCATTGTTACTTAGCCAACTAGGTAGCTGTGTTTTTTTTTTTTTTACTGAGATCTACAAGATCTGCAATGTATATAGCTATGTATTTAAAAAGAATGGGTGTTTTTACATACCTATAGTGACTGGGAAGCCCTATTGCCCATGGCAACTAAAATTTTAGTCAGGGCAACCAAAAATTTAAAGTTAAAAATTATTTAACTGACTGGTTGCCCTAAAGTGTGTGCAAAGACTGGGGGCAACCAGCTGGAACCCTAAATGTGAACCTCTGCATTAGCTCCTGGAAAGCAGCAGAAACTATCATGGCACAAATATTTCATGAACCAAATATAAGGACTTAGGACAAACCTGCAACTTACGCTCAGAGAGTAAATATGTTTAAAGGCCTAAGCCAGTGACATGAATTTTTAAGCTGCAGACAAAATGTAAGCTTACAAAGGGAAATGTGGATATACATGTAAAACATAATGGTGCTTGAGACACACTGAAGACAAGATACAGTAGAAGTATGCAAGGTCTCAAAGATTTTCCTCGGTGATGGTGACATAGAACAAAAGTATTTTCTGTATTTTTTCTAATGTTGCTGAGAATTGTGTTAAACTTAACCAGTATTGTATGTTTTCATAAGACTAATTACTGTAGTCTTCAGAAGAAAGAGGCTTGGGGTTGGTGAAACATTTTCACACAATAGATGTTGTACTTCTCATGTTACATTCCATTTGATGTGTACTCTTATTTGCACAATGATCAGTGAGATATTTGATTGATGACACAGGTTCAGATTGACCCTTATCTGGAGGACTCTCTGTGCATGGTGTGCAATGTTCAGCAAGGGCCCTTCTTCTGCCGGGAAAGCCAGTGTTTCCGTTACTACTGTCGCTCGTGCTGGCACTGGCAACACTCGCTGGACAGTATGCACAGCCACAAACCGCTGATGCGTAACAGCAAGGCCAGCAACAACATCTGAAGTGCCAGTTGGACATAAGGAAGGTAATTTGGCAAGCCCCACTAGAGTTTAAAGGTCCTCTTGATTGGATGGGTACCACAGATTAGAAAGTTGATCTTTAGGGTGGTTAGAAATTATATCTGAAAACCAAAATGTTAAATTTCATTTTGGAATAGTGTTTTTTTTTAAACTCCAAAAATGCACCACATTTGCAACATGAAAGCGTGGGAATTCAAGTTAGATTAATAAAACTTTACAAACAGGTGCATCTAGACACAAGGGTGTATCATGAACCAAAAGTAGGTCGCTAGGTCAAGTATCTGGGTCAAAGTGAAATACGCTTGTAAAATAGTGTCCAGGCTATAATTCCTTTACTATTTAACTTAGTTTTATGAAACTTGACAAACGCTTGTATCTTGACCAAAATCGGTGTCATGAAACAAAAGTAGGTCACTAAGTCAAGTATTTGGTCCTCTGCTATTTGTGACCAGGCTATAATTCCTTTACTGTTTAACTTAGTTTCATGAGTCTTAACACACACATATCTTGACCTAAAGGTATGTCAGTAAAGTAGGTCACTAGGCCAAGTATCTGGGTCACAGTGACACTTCATGTCCGGGCTGTACTTCAGTTCTCCAGGTTAGAATAATAAAACTTTACAAACAGGTGCATCTGAACATAAGGGTGTGTCATGAACCATAAGTAGGTTGCTAGGTCAAGTATCTGGATCAAAGTGAAACTCCTTGTAAAATAGTGTACAGGCTATAATTGAATTTACTTTTAACTGAGTTTCTTGGAATGTAGATCTTGACCAAAAGCTGCTTCATGAAACAAAAGTAGGTCACTAAGTCAAGTATTTGGTCCTCTGCTATTTGTGTCCAGGCTGTCATTTGCTTGCCCTTCAACTTAGATTAATGAAACTTTACACACAGGTGCATGTGGACATAGGAATGTGTCATGCGTCAGAAGTAGGTCACTAGGTCAAGTATCTGGGTCACAATGAAATATTCCCAAAAAAATCCTGTCCGGGCTATTATTCCTTCAGTATTTAACTTAAATTAATGGTACTTTACACACAGTTGCATCTGCATGTAAGGGTGTGTCATGTACCATAAGTAGGTCACTAGCTCAAGTATCTGGTTCACAGTGATATATCATTGTAAAATTGTGTCTGGGCTATTATTCCTTCACTGTTTCATTTAGTTTCATGAAACTTGACACACACATATCCTGACCTGAAGGTGTGTCATGAAGCAAGACCAGGTCACTAGGTCAAGTATCTGGGTAATGGTGATAGAATCATGTAAACCTATATTACACTTCATGCCCAGGCTATAATTCTGTTGTCCTTTGACTTAGAATTACGAAACTCTACACATCTGTGTATCTAAACACAGGAGTGTGTCATGCATAAAAGTAGGCTGGTAGGTCAAGTATCTTGGTCACGGTGATAGCTTATTATGTCTCCCGGTGGAAGCCGGGGGACATATTGTGTTAGTGCCGGTTTCTTCCGCTGCTTCTGCTTGTTGTTGTTGTTGTTCAGGTTCTTCAACACTTGGTTTCCGTGCGATAAGTCTTGAAGGGCTTGACAGAATTTGATGAAACTTGGTAGGATTATGTATCTAGGCAAGACCTAGGTTGGGATTGTATTTGAATGACCTTGAGCAAATTCTCAAGGTCACAGGGTCACATGTGAAATTGATTTCCTTGCGATAAGTCTTGAAGAACTTCATGGAATTTGATGAAACTGGGTAGGATTATGTATCTTGACAAGACCTAGGTTTGGATTGTATTTGGCTGACCTTGACTTAATTTTCAAGGTCACAGAGTCACTTATATGAAATTGGTTTCCTTGAAATAAGTCTTGAAGAACTTGATGGAATTTGATGAAACTTGGTAAGAATATATATCTGGGCAAGACCTAGGTTGGGATTATATTTGGGTGACCTTGACTAAATTCTCAAGGTCACAGGGTCAGTTTTATGAAATAGGTTTCTGTGCTATAAGTCTTGAAGCACTTGATGGAATTTGATGAAACTTGGAAGGAGAATGCATCAAGGTGAGATCCACAATTGGATCGCAGTTGGGTGACCTTGACCTAATTTTCAAGGTCACAGGGTCACTTAATTATGAAATTGGAAATTGGTTTCTGTGCAATAAGTCTTGAAGAACTTGATGAAAATTGTTAGAGTAATGTATCTAGGTGAGAGCTAAAACAGGATTGTAATTTTCAAGCAAACTTGGTCATTTGTAATTTGTTATCACCTGTAGCTTATTCAGAGACGTAAGTGTTCCACCATGAGACATTTGATTTTCTGTTGAAAAATCAGTCTGTTCTAGTTTTTATTGACTATATGTACAGTCATTCCAAAATGAGACCTGTGATTAGCAAGGTTATAAATGAGGTGAGGGGGGCATGGATCCAGCAATCTCTGATTGCCTTTTAATTTTAACATAGTTTGAATCGGAATAATTTCCAAAATAGGGAAATTACAACTACAGTGAAATATCAAAAATTCAGATAGCTCGATAGGAAAACACAGCGATTTACAGTGTGTGCCAGCAAGACAAGCGGAGCAAAGTGCTGTCATTGTTCTCTGTCTTTGTTTTATTCCATGATCATGGAGGTTTTTGCTCTTAAGGTTTTTTCTGGCTGAGGGATCATTTCCAGACATGAAGGGTGGTTTACGTTCCTTGGAAACAGCACACATAGCAACCACCAAATTTTTGTAATGGGGAGATCCAGGTAAAAAGTGCATCAAAACGAAAAAAATGGGGAAATTTTGCTTCATTTTAACAACTTTTGGAGTCTCAAAATCAGGAGACTGAGGCCAAAGTAGGAGAGTTGACAGGTATCAAACAGACCAGCACATGGATTAGGAATAAGTTGTGTGGCCAACCATTATCATACCCCACCCATAGCCATTTATTTTTTTCAATGTAATTGGGTCAAAGTATATTGTAAGACCTTTTTGCTTTGCAATGGAATGGAACTTTTTATCAGACCACAACAGCAGACAGTCTTAAGCAATGTATTCAATTATCAGGTCAGTTTGGTGCAGTTCTATTGTATTAAACTTAGTTCAAATGATTTTTATGAGAGAAACTGGCCCATAAACCAACTATTGAGTGAAATCTGCACGTCACAACTTGCTGAAGAAGCCTAAATGCAATGTTTAATTCTTGAAATACAGTATTTACATGCAAATCAGGGTTTCTGCATTTAACTCTTATTTAACTGTATTAACAGGTGGGTAGACTAGCCTACTGTATTAACAGGTGGGTAGATTAGCCTGTTGTTGGGTATTTTTACCCCTTTTAATTCTGAATGTCAGCACCAGGTTGTAAAATTATCCCGTCATCCTATCTGTCCGTCTTCTCTGGATTTGTTAGTCTAGTTTTGTACTGTGATATTCATCCTTCTCTGCAAGATGGAATCATAGAGCGTGGCCCACTTGTGCGCAAATCGTTTGCCATAACATGTTGAAGAAAATGTAAGTCAGTTTTGAGGTTTGGTTGAATCAGTGGTTATATACTTTGCCATTAGTCAAAATACTGATAGAGAACATCATAATTTCTTTATTCATCTTCTTCCTGCAGTGTGGTGGTGACATGCCAGCCATTCACTGCAGCTGTCTTTGCATGACTGCATGTGTGAGTACATAGACTTATTATTAATATTATCATCATTTGCAGACCAACAATCGACTGGCATGACCTCTGGTGACAGCTGAAAGGATTAAATCCACTAGCACCAAGCAGAGTTGCAGTTGGCCATGATACGGTCTCAAGATACAAGTTTGTGATGCCCCATGCAGCAGATATTGGGGAGATGTTCAATCAGTTATGTTCTCTATTTTGGATCATGTGAAGAGGTGCAGGTAAACATGCAAAGTCCTCTTGTTTAACAAAATATTTATTCTTCACATTTTTGTCTTATGGAAAATGAAGAGTGAAGGAACGTACAGGTTATTCAGTTGTGAGAGTGTAATGGAGGAAAACAGTTGCTGCCAATCAGAAATGAGGAGAAACTTGTTTATTATCCCAGGTTGCCTTGGCACATTCTTTCATCTTGGTGAATTATAATCCCATAAAAATGTGAACTTTGCGTGCAATATTAGTTGCAGGATTTGATTTTCTTTAAGATATGAAGCAAGACATGACACCCCGTGGGTATTATTTTTTTTTCTTTTTTTTGGCAAAACCTCAAAACATGTTTGTGTACCAGAACTGTGGTGTCATCTATTATTGCATTTAAACAGTCTCAAGGTACATTTTCTTTGGCACTATTTTGTGTTGCCCCATCTATGGTTGTAGCAAACAAATCTGTTATAAACTGGGACATAAATATGGTATATGTAAAAATATTCAGGGAAATGTTTTGCACAAGTGAATATCCGAAACATTTCCTGTAAAGTAAACACTTTGTTTCAATTTTATGTGCATTCATGTATATTTGTATGAAAATATTTAGTCACTTGTCTGGAGACCACACAGTTACTTTTGGATAATGTATGGACATTTAAAGCAAGGGAGTTTGAATGTAATGTGGTTTTACAACAGAAAAGAGAAGCTTTTACAAAGTACAAAGAAAGGGTCTCTGTGATAAAAGAAGAAAAAAAAAAGTGCGAGGAGAGTTTGTTTTGTTCATAAAGAAGAGCCTTTTCTTTGAAGAAAGTTGGATCAATTTGATATTTACTGATTTGATTTACCTTTTAGTATTGATGCACATTTTAACAACAGTCCACTGGCAGAAACTAAAATGGGAAGAGACCTGGTCCTTATAAAAAGAACTTTTAATGTATTTTGGCATCTGGTTCCTTGGATAAAAAGCATGAAAGCATGTTGTGTGGACTTAAGATACAGGGGTCTCCAGGAGAACTTAATCCATACATCTCATGATGATATGCCTTGCATCTCTTTAGTCAGTTATATAGCAAATTAAGAATCCGTTATGGACTAAGATGGACTTAGAAATAACTTTCATTTGCTATTTGATAGCACATGGAACTGGTAAATTTGGTTATATCAGTGCATTATAGTTTGGCATGGAGAATTTTTTTTTTTTTTTCCTTATACATCATGGGAGGTTTATGCGTAAATTTTTCCAAGACTGGTTGAAATGTAAACAGCCTGGCAGAATCAGTGGATTTTTTTAGCACTATCTTGAAAGGTGAAGGTGTTGGGATGTATTTTAACTACTGATTACTCAGTGAATTTTTGATTTACTTCTATTGCATTTTGTGGTGAGGATTTTTATTACAATTAGAAGTGGTTGTCATTTAACACATTTGTGCACAGGCAAGAAATAACCTTGCTTTTCTATATATAGCATGTGAGCACTTTTAACTTAGGCACTTTTTATTGAGAAAATGGATTTAGTACTGTAATAATATACAAGAATTCTCAATCACGAATTGCATGAAAAAGAAAAAAAAAAAGAGCTGGGAAATTGCATGCAGCAGTCAAGTTATGACAGTCAAGTGAATCTGTATACTTACAACTACAATTATGCTGATCAGATTGTAGACTTTTAAAAAAAGACCACTTTTTACGATAGAGAAGTTCTATAGAAGAGCTTTTTGATAAAAGCTGTCTCATGATACTGTGATGGACACAATGCATAGCAACTGTCAATTTGAATTTGGGTTCTTTTTTTCCATATCACTCTCTCTCTTTTATTCTGTGTTTGGTAAGAAATGTCTCGTAACAGACTCAAATGTACTTCTTACCCCTCCAGACTTTTAGGTAGACAGTTGTGAAATACTTGCCATTTGATTTATATATATATATTAGGTGGCATCTTAGGGGATTTATGTATTTATTATGTGCATTTGTTTTTGTGAATGTCAAGACCTGTATTGCTTGTGAAACGTTGACTGTGCAATATGTTGTCATCATGTAAGGTAATGACTGTTTTCCAGTCACTGTGATTGTAAAAGTGAGTATCTCGTCAGATCAAGTTGAAATGTATCAGGATTTATGTCCCCAGATATTGTATTTTATTGCATCCCAAGTTCATTGTATCCAAGAGTCTCCGGAGTGCCCACAGGGCTGCTGCTGCAACTAGAATATTGTGATCATGTGCTGGTAGTGGCACCACCATGCAGACTCTTGGGGCAAGTACATAAAGCTTGCATTTGTGTATGCACACTGGGGGTACAGTACTGAGCATGTGTGCCACTATTCATGCTAAGTCAAGTAATCTGTATTTTATACCATTTTCAATGGATCCAAGATGAATGTAGCTGTGGCCATATCTTGCCTGCAGGTTGTGATGCAAGTTTTATATAATATACAGATATTCATTGTCTTGAGATTTAAATGCAGACTGCCAGTTCGCCTTCGGTGTGTTTGTGAATATTGGTCAAGTACTGCAAGGACAATAAACAGCAGTTGTGTGTCCAGATGGATGCCAGATAGATTTATGTGGTACTGAGATTAACACCTGCATTCAAGAGGCATGGTGCAGCCTGGTACTGGTGTCCTTGCTGTTTTCAGTTCATCCTGATGGGAAAAGTTCAGTTACAAATGGTCAGCATCCTGAGCCACAGAGTGGCCAGCCTGCTGCTTGCATGATACCTGCATGTGGCAAGCTTGGGCCAGTCTCGTGTTCAGGCAAGGATATTTAGGGGAGGGTTGATTGCAGTGATACCCCATCGGCAGGTCCATGGTGTACACTTACTGAAACCACTTCCAGTGTTCCTAATCTGGCACCGAATCTTACTGGGGACTGCCTCCCAACAATGCAAGATCTTAGAATTCACTATTTCTCAAGAGAAAGGATAATTTTCTATTATGCAGATAGTTTATTTTCGTTACAGATTGATGCTACATTCATTGACCTAGATAATTTATCTATTGTTAAATCATTTAGACTGTTTTATATATCTACATATTTTTTGTTGTTGACTAGCATTGTTAATTATCTTGTTTTTTACACTAGCACATTTACTAAATAAATAGGTCATGCAGATGTGGAATTAGCCCTCATGTTGTATTGAAAATAATGTCAAGGAAAATGGTGCTGCATTTTTCGCAGATGCAGCCAAGGTCAGCCAGAGAAAGAAATCATGTATATGTGTTCTTCATGAGTGATGTTTGTACTTTCATGTGGAAATGTGCACATGTAAAGACCAAAATTAATTTTTCATTCAAGAAACAAACATAAAAAAACTTAAGCAAGAGTTAGGTTAGATGTCCAAAGTTGTGGACATATTCAGATATGGACCATGGTCAGTGTGTCCCAACAATGGCTCATTATTAACCAAAATAAAGGATAGTTAAGGTATATGTATCAGTTGAAGCAGTTAATATATTGATATTTTGTTTGATTTTGATTATATACAAATCATTTTTGAAATGCAATAAAGATGTAGCATCATACTGGAGATGTCTTTGCTTTTTTTGTGGATGAAAGTGGGTGGGAATCGACAATTTTTCAGTGCAGACCCAGAAAATTTGAGACCTGAAAAATAGTTTTGTGTGACATTTGACTGAAAAGATGTGTCACTACACTTGGTTGAACTATGAGAGCTTGATACTGATCATGATAATGTGGTCTGTCATGCCTTTTCCACAAAACCTCCAATTGGCAGTTGGCACTGTAGCGGTAACACACTCGGCCTTCACCTCTGTGGCCCCAGAAGCAAGTGGATAGAGTTCTTACCACTGACTGTGCATGATGGTTTTCTCAGAGTGTTTTGGTTTCCTCCACATCACAATTAGGTATAGTAGGGAAGTGCATGCCAACATTTGTGCCATGGAGAGTGATGTTTCACAATCCATGTAAAACATGGGACTAAGGCCTCCCCTATATCTGATTCAACAAGTCTAGAACTGTTAAGAAAACTGGCTTGTTTCTGTAAAATTTTATTCACGTATATATGTGTATTTCTACAAACATTCATACAAGTTTAACATTGCATATCCTATCAATTGTTATTTCCATTGTAAAAACAGACCTGCTTTCCAGTATGGCACCTGATTTTGCACATGTATTGACAAAAATAATGTATCCACATATGAAAATCCCAAAAGTACCTGCACCTTTAAAAAATCTGATATGATCACATTGTAGCAACAGATACTCTACAGTCACACTTACTAAATGCCTTGTGCCAGTGTCTTGCTAAAAAGAGGCATGAAATAAAATTATTATAAATTTTGTGTTTACAGCTGTACACTTACTTGAACCATTGTCTATAGGGTTGGGTGATCGAGAGGGGGTCCTTAATAGAAAGGGCAAAAATGTTCAGTTGGGGCACAATGTGCCTAACTCACCCTTTCAAAAAACAATTGTAACTTGACAGTCGTGAGAAAAAAGGTGCAATCTGTGATTGAACAAAAAAATTTAACAACTAGAGGACTGTGACAATCCTGTGCTCAGCTGACCTTGGATACAGAGACTGAAGTGGTCCTGTGACCTTTGTTCTGGAGATTTGTTTGATTTTACCAACAAACGAACCAAAAAAATTCATACAAAACAGAAATCGTTGGCTTATGACCACTTAAACAAATTTAGTACAGACCCACCCAAGGTACATCCCAAACATGTTTGAAAGGTCGTCTTGATTGAATGGGTACCACAAATTGGAAGGTTGATGTTTAGGGTGGTAAGAAATGATATCTAAAAAAAATGTCAAATTTCGTTTTGGAATAGTGTTTTTTTAGCTCCAAAAGTGTGCCACATTTGCTACATTAAAGTACAGGAATTTTCTCGTCGTGGCCCGATGTGGGAAAGTACTGGTGACGTCCCAAAGACAACCGGCTTGCTGGGGTGAATGGGTTATAAGCCAGAGTGCCTTCAGTTATCCAAGAGTGCTGGCAGACACAACAGAGCATAGTGATTCTGGAGAGTCTGCATTCCGTTTTTCATGTACATGGGCTGATGAGGATGAAAGAGAATGAATAAGAGAAGCTGCAACAGCAGAGGAAAAGACCATTCAGCCTTGCCCACACAAGCCAGACACTCAAAAAAAAAAAAAAAAACAAGTTCCAACCATCGAAGATTCCACTCATTGGATTGGCAAGTTTAGGTGTGGGCAATGATAATTTGTTGCAAAAGAGATATTTCCTATCAAAAATTACGGGATGTTATTTAACAAAAACAAGCATGCATGCAAATTGCAACAAACTGGAATTTGCGTTGGATGGGCCTGGTCTTGTAGTGTTTCAAATTCATGGAAACAGCTACGTCTACAGTATGTAAAAGTCTGTATAAACAGTTAATTTTCCTTGGCCATCTGCATGGATGATGAACCATAAGTGCATTTGTGAATGCCTTTCAATATCAAAACTCCTACCTGGCAGTAACCTCCCTACCCTTGGCAGTAATTTCTGTTTCCCTATACATCAGTATACTATGATCCTTTATTTTGGATCTTATCCATTATGTAATGCTGGTGAATATTTCACTCTGACTGACCTATTTTCTGGGTCCATATTAACAACAAAGATACAATGACACGGATTTTTTTTTTTTTTTTTTTTTACACCCAATTACTGCAAGTTGGCTGTGGACTGTCACAAATAGTCAAATCTGACGGGACTAGACCGTAGATGGAAGAGGCTTTTGTGGTTTTTCGACGTAAGACTAGTTTCGGTGATCTCTTCACCTCATCAGTTACGAAACCGACCGTTGAAAAAACTGCGTGTGCCTGTTTATATACGTTTGGGTTGCTACGTAAAACACGTGCTATTGTTTACGTTGATTCAAAGAATTTTTCTTTGGACTGTCACAAATAGTGGTACATAACTGAAAGAGATCAAAGGCTAGTCGCCCACTGGTCTTGGTAGCTGTGGGATTTGGGATTAAACACTTCACAATATACAGTGGTAATTGGACATACACATTACCATGCCCAGCTAACTCAACCCGAGGACCTGTTATAGATCGTTCAACCTCAGACATGGGTATGGAACAAGATCGGTCCTTGTTTGCCCATGTTTTCCATCAATTGAATCAAAATAGTTCAGCACACTTACGTTTTGTTACAATGTAATGCTTTGTAACATCTTAGGCGGGCGTTGTCACTGTGACAGTCGATTCCTAATTATGTGATATGTTGTGGTAGAACTACTAGGCCTAAATTTTGCTGTAATGCAAGCTTTGAAATCAGAATCATACTTAAGATTCATTTGTAAACAGTGAAGAAAAAAAACAAAACGAAATGATGAATCATTGTTCCTGGTTTTAGGAGTAATGCCTAGTTTGGCTAGTTCCATGAATCCTTCTATTAACCAACAGAGAATTATGAAACCAAATAGTCCCCCACATTGATGCATGGGGGTAAGGCTTTCTCTTGTTTCATGGGAATTACTGCATTTTTAACCCCCCCCCCCCCCAAAATAACACTGGAGTGTGACCATTTGAACAAAATTGGTAGAGACCCACCCAAGGTACATCCCCACCAAATTTGATGTGAATCTAGTACACCATTTCGGAGCAGTTGAAAAAGTGAGTTTCCATTGCAATCCCCATAGACTTGCATGGTAATCAATAGGAATGCATGGATTAACTGACAGGAACCCACATTGTAAAATTGGTTTTACTGATCAGGGATCCAGAGTATCACCACCCAGTGAAAGTGTCATCTATTAAACAAATAAGGTGTAGGGGGCCCCAGAAATGTATGTCCCAATGCAATTTCAAAGCAGTTGGTTGGTGGTTCTTTTGGAGTTTTTTTTTAACATTTGCTAAAAAATGTACAAAAAAAAATCATTAAAAATAAAAAAATTACTGGAGCATAACCATTTGAACAAATTTTGTAGAAACCTACCCAAGGTAAATCCCTGTCAAGTTTGGGGTGGATTTAACTGACTGTTTTGGAGACAAAGTGAAAAATGTGAAAAGTGGATGTTGACAGATGGGTGAGGGATAAAAACCACCCACCATATAAGCTAAAAAGAACTGGAACATGACTGCTTGAGCAAAATGGTACAGACCGATCTGGCTGTCTGTTTTGGAGTTGAAAATGTGAATTGTTAGTGATAGACAATGATGGATGGATACCCATCAGATAAGCTTAGCTGACTGAAAAGTCAGCTGAGCCTAAATAATTATCAATTGATGTATTTTACCTTACTGTGGAAGGAAACTTTTCAGTTAGCAGAATTGAAATAGCTTTATTATGCATGAGTTGGAAGCAAAATTGTAAGTTGGCTGGACATGAGAAAAACTGATAATTTCAAAATGATGCCCTTACAAGGATCACTGTGCCTGACACCAGACTGAAAACAAATACATCTCTACCAGGTGATGCATATCACTCTCACTTTGTATTGTTAAAAAAAAAAGTCTGATATGAAATTGTTCAATCAGCAGATGCAACAGTTGAAGTGAATACTTGCAACAGTGTCAATACTGTCATGTTCATGAACAAATCTCATCTTTACTTGATTTAGCATCTGTACTTACATACCTACATGTGTATGTTCTCATTAGTCATGATGATTCATATATTAAATATTACTTTGTCCCTTGCCAGATAGATAATTGTTATCCTCTACTGATCAAATATATTTTTCAAACACATTTGCATTCCTAGTCATGGTAATAATGTTTTACTGTATGTCTCAAATTTTTCTGTCTGCAGTAGTGTTTAAATTACACTAATGTATATGTTCCCAAAATAGCAACACTGTTTAGTTTGTTTTGGGCTTGCTGACCACCAAGGTGACAAGGCCTATTAAAGAAGATATCATTCCAAAGATTCCAGACTGGAAAGTGCTGAACCGTCCAGACCACAGGAAACCCTTGGGTAGCCAGTTGACTGCATTCAACAGGTCAGAAACACTCTTAATGAGCATCCAGAGCTGGTACACCTCCTGCTTCTTGAGTGAACTGATGGACTCTTTGTATGAAGTAGCTGCAGCATCACTGTCAACACAAGTAATGTCACATTACACCATACTGTCAACATGTTATGTCACATTACACCACACTGTCATGTCACATTACACCAGTCATGTCACATTACACCACAGTCATGTCACATAACACCATACTGTCAACATGTTATGTCACATTATGCCACACTGTCAACACATTTTATATTTTAAATGAGACAAAATTAACTCAGTCACTGCCACGATTTTGGTTTAAAATTATACAGAGCATTCAAACTGCAAATCAAACATTGATAGTTTTTAAGGGCAGGGAAAATACTAAAGCACTTTTGGGTGACCACCAATATTAGTGCACAGAGGGAAAAATATTTGTGGAAATATGAAAAGTAGGTATTTTTGGAATAGACATGACTCAAAGATTCTAAATCTGACTATAATTTTAACTGTGTAATCTAACTGCTAAATAAACATTCAGCTTTGTGGCAAACAAGTAAAATGCCATACCCTGTACAAATGTTGAAGTAACTGTTTGCAGCTTCAATAAAATTTTTATATTTATGGTTAGAACTCGTGTGTCTCTGTAGCTCAAAAAAGGTGTCATGCATTTTTTTTCAGCAGCGCTTTTTTGGTAATGAGTTTAATGTTTATTCAACAATTAGCTCACAAAGTTGAAATCATAATCTTATCTAAAATCTCTTCAGGAACATTAAGACATGTTTGATTTTTACTTTTCAGTCTATGAGCTGTGGTAAATAGCAGTTATCCAAATACCTTTGGTGTCTTAAATGTCCTTAACCACATGTGTGCTCAGTATCTATCATGCAGTTTCAAATATTATAAGTTATTTCTGTGTTTTCATCTGTATATAACCATTAAACTTCTCATCAAAGAAACATTTGTTGCTACATTTATGTCACTTCCAAACATATGCACCTTCTATGTGTTTATAAGAATTATTTTCAATTTATCAAGCCAGAAAAATGGCAGCAGACTAACTATCCAGGGGAATGCATTTCTTTTATTTCTCACCAATCAGTCATGTTTTGAATGCTACATGATTGAAGTGTGCCATTTGGAGAAGGGCCATCATACAAGAGGATCACATAGCAATCCTATCGTATGCCTGCCGTGTTGTACAGCTAAATATGCTTTTGCAAAGTTAAAATAAACAACTATATCCTATATCTTACTGGTCACATGACAATGTCTGTCTTTCAACCAATAAAAACATGAAGCTCACTGAGAGGAAAATGTCATACTTCACTCCTGTCATGCAAGATCCTCCATGTTCTTTGACGTGATTCTACTTTAACTGCTTTCTCTGCAATTAAATCAAAGAGCCAACAAATCTCTCACATTTAAGTTGAAGTAACCATGGTAACTAACCGGACACCACCATGTGCTCACCTTTTGTCTGGAGACTCCAGCTTATGTTGCTTTGTAAGTTTGGATCGCTTGTACCGCAACTTTCCAATCATACGCAGAGCCCTGTCAAAAGTAGACAAAACGTCATTTAAGAGAGAGGAACACAAAAATCTTCCGTTTAGGTTATGAAGGGGTTACATTGACTGTAGTTACCCACACTGTAAACAAAACCCATTAGCTTCAGAAAAAGAAATTTTGAACCAGAGATGGTTACACACAAAGGCAAAACAAACATAAATATGCTTGTTGTTGAACAATTTCAGGTCTCAGATTTTTATCAAATGTTTAATGAAATTGAACACCAAGCACTTCTTTTTATGAGAAAGGAAGCATATTCTCATTCCTAACTTGTAACCTCATAAGTCATCAGAATGTCATGTCAAATATTTCTCACATGTTCAAGTGAAGGGACCATTTCAAAGAAACTCAGCAGCACAGTCACGATTATTTAAATGAAGGGCTTTCCCTTATGTCAGCTGTAGGACATATTGTCACCTGTCCGTCATCCATCCATTCACAATTACACCTTGGACCTGACAGACTTTAAGATAAAGTAGGACATTTCCTGCTTTTTGGTGATGAAATTGACTCAATTTTATCTGTATGTCACAATGCGTATGGATCACTATAGGGTAATCCTGTCTTGGGATCCACTTCTCGGAAGTTCTCCAAGAGAAGCAAAACCTGCAGTGCCCAGCTTACATGTGCAGAGTTGTATTGCCTCTGGTGGACAGGACAGTCACCACAACTTGGGAACAAATCTGATACAGCTCCAGTTTTCTCTTCTTGCTATTTTATAGCCTTTGGCCTTTGACATCATAGTCACCCCTAAACAAGTTAGGTAAACTGCCGTTTTTCTTACCAACAGGAGAATGCAAAGGCACAGAGCATGTGCTGCTGTGTTTTCTTAGCATTATGTTGCTCTACTAATCCCTTTGAAACCTATTTACCTGGCTTATGGGCTCTGGATGAGTGATAACATTCACATGTTATTTACACTTCTTGTTTGTAATGTACTGCAAGGTGTAACTAACGTAACAGTGAAACAATAACTCTTTTTCTTGATCTGTTCATAGGTCATTACAGGTCTCTATGGATGTTTTAGTACATGTACAGTGTACATGTATGTCCTTGTAATCAACAGTCTTCACAACATATTTGTAGGCACTTTCCGAAGCATATTAGCCCTGTTCTATCAGCTCACCACTTTATATTACAGTTATTTTACTCTGTCTTTGTGTTCTGTTCCTTGTTTTAACCAGGATTTTGTTCAGTAATGCCTCAAATTTGAGCGATTCCTCATGCACTTTAGAGTCACTGCAGGTCTCTAACTTCTAAGAATGTTCTAATGGTGTTCAGGGCGTGGCACACATCAACAGGCTTGGGTATGGGTACTTGAACTGTTTCATCATCTGATTCATGATCAGATGATAAAATAGTTGAAGTACACCTGATTTTAGAGTAAAATAACTAATTATATAAAGTGGTGAGCTGACATAGCAGGGCTGATATGCTTCTGCAAGTGCCTACAAAGACAGTGTGCAGACCGTTTTTACAAGGACATACATGTAGTCGCACAGACTTGTACAAGAGACATTTAACACTGATATTAATGTTTCCAATGCATAATTTTTTTTTTCAATCAGTAGTTGTCATTTAGCTAAGAAATTACCGGTTAATAAATGGAAGTATGTCAACTCGAAATATGCCATCTCTGTCTCAATTCAAATGAAAAATAACTAATTCTGTGTCATGTCCCGTGAAGTCTCCAGAGCTTTTAAATGTTGGCAAAAGATATTTGTCTGTCCTTCACTCCTGATTACATATGGCCTGCAGTCAACTAAATGAACATTTATTCAAAATTGGTGTTAAAGATTCACCAGCTTGTTAGTGTGGAGTCTTTACTGAAAGTGTTTGGCATTACGTACTTTCTCAGTTGTCCTCGATACACTACCGGTCGAGACATCCTTCATACCACTATCAAATGTGTGGCACCCTTTCGTTTGAGTACTACATCTGTATTTTATATGGTAGCAGCAACTGTGATCTTGACAACAACATTATTATTTTTTTAGCAGTATAGGAATACATAGAAAGAACCAAATGATTTCAGATTGATACGCCAATTTAATTTTTGATTACACTGTACTGCCTATCATTCATTTTGACAGTTTTTACGAGCGGTTCTATCTGTGTTGCATTACTGTGGAGTCAATCTTCCTTTTGTTCAGCCTGGGCTGTGCAGCCTGCTGGGTCCAAACACGCATGCTGGTCCTCATAGGCGGCCAGCCTTAACGGTCTTGTAACGTCTGTCCTGTGTTTCCGTCTTTTTCCAACAAGAAGGATTAACACAGGGCATAGGCCTTCTGCCCAATTGGTTTTCTTTTTGAATAAAATGTTTAAACCAAGGATGTTGTTTTTAATTTGTTCTAAATGAATGCCCTGTATAGCCCCCTACAGAGTATTACGTACATATACATGTACTTGTACTTTACTATATGGCCCAGGGGGCTGACCCTCCGCTAAGTTGGCACCTGTCTTCTGAGGCCATTTTTGCCCGGTCCCAAGGGTGCCCACTTAACACTGGTTTTACTGTAATGTTACCAAATCCATCTGTTTTCTGTGCAAACATGAACAAAAACACAGAAATGTTTCAAAACAATGTGGGTGAACCTGGCTTTTGTTACACCTCACCATGTGCATGTATCAACTTGGGCCGAAACCCTCCACAACTTAATATTCAATATTGTTTGCACATTTACAACAAACTTCATGAACATACAGGCTGGGCATAGATTTTCACAATAATAGTTATCAATTTCACATACACATACAGTGGTACCTGCTGTATGCAACCACTGCCGTAAGCAGCCGCATTGCTTTTTGTGGTTACTAGGCTCAGACATAGGAGTCAATTTCTTTGTTAAATATACCTGTGGTGGCAGGTCACCTGCTGTATGTGGCCACTTTTTCTTGGCAAAAGTGGTGGCCACATACAGCAGGTACCATTGTATTAAATTTCTTTATTATTTATTGATCTGTCAGCATACATGCATGTATAGGTTTGACGGCATGAAGAGAGTGCCTCATGGTTTTGAAGTGGGCGTTGTGTAGCGGTAGTGAAGTGATGCCCACTTCAAAAACATGCAGAACTCTCTTCATGCCACCAAACCTATTGAGATGGTATTTCAGTCAATCATATGGATCTGTTGAACATGCTATTCTCTCATTGGTTAAGTAACTTTGTCATATGGCTGGTAGGAATTAGCCAATCATAAGGCTCAAAAAGTGTTGATTATATCCCATAACCATTGATTATGAAAAAGAATGTATTATGAAACTTGATGATGCATCTTTTGCTGGGCTGACCTTCACCCTCAATAATCGCAAAAAGGGCCCGCAAAAAGAGTGAATTAAGTAAAACCTATAACTCACTCTTTCCGAATTAACCCTTTCAATGTCTGACAATAAAATTTGAAATGATTTACGTGAATTTCCATGATAAAAACTTTCCATTCAAGTACCAGCACACATTATACCATCAGCCACAAAACTTCTCCGGGTCAGTAGTCTTGATGCAGTAGCATATCATGAACGCAAAGCACACTTTGATTGTGAAATTGTAAAAACACTACAAATAAAAACCAACATACCTCCCAGTACTGCCAGTGCCGTCATTTCTTTGGAAAAATTATTGCTGAGTTGCAATATTATCAAGTTCAATTAGCGGCACGTCATCTTCCATTTTGTGGCAGCTACCAGATTCACAAACTACCTGAACGCCTGAGCGAAATCACGAATGAAGTGACTCAGAAGTGAAATGACACTGTCACACGTGTGTGTAAGAATTTGATTACGTAACTGACAGATAATACGCTTTCAATCATGAAATCACTGATCCGACCTAAACAAAAATGACCATTCCTACCAGCCAATGACAAATGTGTTATAACATGAAAGGAGACGATTATGGCTATTACAACCATAACCGTCTCCTTTCATGTTATAACTCTCACATAATTGTCTTCATAAAGTGATTCATAGGTCAGCATGATCATACAATTTGTCGCGTGCATTACATAATACTGGACAGAAAGGTCCTTTTCATTCAAGCAGACAACTGCACACTGCTCACCTGAAATACTATTACAAGAAACACGATCACATGATTATGTAAAAATAGTATCAGGTGTTTCAACTGGCCATGTTTCACACTTCAATTTCATGGTTTGAAAATAAGCAGAAATTGAAACACGACCAGCACGGAGACCAGGAACAATAATTCTGGATTTGGATATTGAACTGACGCAACTGGTAGGCAATGATTGCAATACTGATTTAGACAGGATTGCCACTCAAGATCTAATTTTTAATCCCGGAGCTACATGCGTTTGTTGCCAGTTCCACAAGATAACAGATTTGGTCAGCCTGTCACACCAGAAGAGCTGGAATAAAAAATTAATGAAAGTGTTCCAAAAAGCACTAGAGCAAACAATAGATGGGCCATTCAAGTTTTTGTCGAATGGGCTACATGGAGGCTTTAGTGCATCCGCAATCTCTGAAAAGGAGATGAATGACATGTTTGGAAAATTCTATATAAAGAAGCTGGCATTGACATCAGTGATTGTCATATCACAAATCATAGTGGCAGAGTTACTTGTGTGTCAACCTTATACAGTGAAACCTCCCTATACTGAATACCCTTGGGACCGTAAAAAAGTGTTCAGTATAGTGAGGTGTTCCATATAGGGAGGTTTGATAGCATTGAAAGAATATATTTGCGACCGAGAAATGGTGTTTCAGTATAGAGGTGTTCGGTATACGGAGGTGTTCCGTTAGAGCGGTTTTACTGTATAATGAAGGTTTTGACAATAAAGCTGTATCTTCCAGAGCATTTCATAAAAGTACATGTAGTGCAGTTCAACTATACAAGCGTGAATCCACCGCAAAGTTACAGAACATATCAAATGCCCTTGCTCCACCCTACCAATCTAAACCTGACCCACATGTCAGTGCCTCAGGGGATTATCCAGGAAAGCACAGGCTTACAGCCACTTGTACAAGAGCCATGAGTGCAAAACAAACAAGCCACGTGCATTTGTGCAGGGTGTGTGCCGAAGCGTGTTCTGTGTCGGATGAAAGAAAAGAAAATTTATTGACAGATTCAGCAGCCAAAACTGGTGCTGAAATGGCAAATATCACAATAGAAATACCATCATTTATTAATACTGTTACCATCGTTAAAAATAGTAAAAAAGTTAAGCTGGAAGTGTAAAATGTCTTGAATTTGAGAGACAGTTATATTGATTCAAGTAGGTAACGCAAAAAATTTCATAAATTGTTGTACTTAACATTTATTTAACAACTTGTCTCATTTTGTATGAGATTATGTTTTGTTACAGTGCTATTCACATTTGGAGTAGCATCAATGACAGTCACTCAATACATCAAAGGGACCAGACTTTGACTCATTCTCCTGACAAAACTACACTTGTTATTGAAAATCTGAGACACGCTTTTTCAGTTTACATTGTTACAAACAGTTCGCCACAAATTTAATGTCTTTATATCAGAAAACAAAAAAGTTGAATCCAAGTTTCTTCAAGGTTCTTTGAAAAATAGGATGGTACTTGGTATGCTTGCTGTATAAACACAGGACAACAAACAGACAGGACAGGGGAGAAAAAGAATCAGTACTTTGTTAGCTTTTCAAAAATGTATATTTTGTGGCAGTTTTTATGCATTTTGATTTTTTTGGGGATAAAATCTTTACAAGCACCCTCAATATAGCACTGAACCAGACACACATCCTTAACAAAGATGTGAAGTTTTTTCCATTAAAGGCTGGATTATGTTGATGGGAAAAAGGGACGCTGTGTTGATTTATTTAATAGAAAATTAATTGGCACTGTGGCTAGTTTCTCAATAGAAAATGACATTTATTTCTCATTAAATGTTTTTCACAAATACTATTTTGTCATCTTTGTTTTGTTTTACAGGATACAACGTGGAAGTGTACTTTGATTGCATGAACTGATACCTGTCTTTCCCATGCATGACACGAATGGTGGTTTTAGTTCATGTCCCCAAAGTACGCTTCAGTTGTTGGCGTGGTCTGAAGAACTCTCATGAAGAAAAGTCTTCATGAGTTTGAAAGAACAAAATGCTTGTGATTGGCTAAAACAGTGCATTGAGTGAAATACCATCTACCTATTCATATATGAGTAAACTGTGATCAGAAGATATATGCACAATTCAAACTGCACTCAGGCAACACTTGTGCTGAATAATTTGTTTACTGTCTGGCACTCTAATAGATGATGCCCACCCATGCATACAACCACTGGACCATGACATTGTTTTGTGTTCTATATGGATTGATAACCTAGTTGCACACTGGTGCACAGTGCTGCTGTGTGCTTCAGTGCTCCCAGGTTCTGTTGCTTTTGCCAGGAGTGAACACATTGGAAAACATGTGCACTCTTAAGAAAAAGAACATTTTCAGTAAGTTCTTTTTCACGCGCATCAAAGAAACAAGAAAACCTAATTTGTCTCTAACATATCATTCAAATTTTGATATTATAACTGATTTTTCATGCACATAATTAAAATAAGAATTCATGGTTGAAGAGGACAGACTGTGTGTGGGCACTGCAACACTCCTTAAGTTTATGCAAATAAAATAAAATAAAATGAAATTCTGAGCACCTAGCATACTAAAATTCACATAGTAGTTAATTCAGCATGCAGTTAACATTAGCCTGGAGCCCGAGTGTAATTGAGATTCTACTCTACCTTCCCAGAGCACATTAAGTGACACATCCCATGTAATTCCATCCTATAAACCATGCACTCATATTACAAACAGTAATCTTTCAACTTCGATTGCTGCAACTTTTTGCCACAAAGCATTGCACGGTTGCTCCCGTTTGTACTTTGAAACCTCATCATAATGGCATGAAAATATCTGACATATTCACTCACTTACAAAAAGTTTTGAGGAACTTAAAAGTCAAATTCTTTGATATTTGACTCATTTATCTGACATATTCAGATATCTAGCACAATTTGCAAAGAAATCATGGTGTCATTGCAATGTACAAATCTGATGGGGCTAGGGCCACAGATGGAAGAGGCTTAATTAGTACTGGTCATTATAATGTGGTTTCACTGTATAATTATGCACTCATGGGTATGAAAGGTAATCCTATACTCCATTCCATTAAATCAAGGAGTGCAGAGAGAACTCTACCCTCCTTGATTAAATCGTGCTATCTAGTAAGTGAACAAAACGTAAAATGTTTGATAAAACAAGCGACTGAAAGCAGCAATTCCTTCATGCACAGAAACAATTGAGGTACATATACTTTGGGTCCAATGATGGTCAATTTTATACTCTTGATGAAACTGTTACAAGAATTTTATGATGGATTATGTGCCGTTTGTGACAAAATGACCCATACCACAACATGATTGACCTGATCACCATATTTGTAACTTTGTGATATGTGGTATCCCCTCATAGGAAATCCTATGAATGTGCTGTGGCTATGTGTATTACAGGTGTACCATGTTACCACAGACTGAACTCAACTCCACTTTCCCTCATAATTTTCAGCATTCTATGTGCAAACCACAACCTGCATTTGTATTATGTAGAAACACTTCTAAATTAACGAACAAACACAAGCCAATCTTTTATGTCAATGAATTCCAAGAACAATAGGACTGTGACAGTCCTGTGCTCAGCTGACTAACTTACCCTATGACCTTGGAAATGAGGTCAAGGTCACCGACCTATGCTGAATCTAACTTTCATAGAGGGCCATCCCCTGTGCAAGATCAAAGTCACAGTACAAATACTTCTCAGGTTATCACGAGACCAGTAAAATCCATGTTGGTGGCCCTGTGACCTTGAGAATGAGGTCAAGGTCAGTAATGTACAGTATCAATCTTTCCTGAATAGAATACCACCAACAAGTTCAACATCAAGGTCCTACCTTCCACAGTCCTCAAGTTACAAAATGAAAAGTAAAATTCATGTAAGTGTCTGGGTCCCAGTGACCTTGGGAATGAGGTTAAGGTCACCCATGGACTGTCTAAGTCTGGTCTTTGCTCAGGACAACCATCATGTTCAACATCAAGGTACAAGTTCAAATAGCTCTCAACTTGTCAGGTGAACAGTAAAATTTGAGCAAGTGGCCCTATGACCTTGGGAATGAGGTCAAGGTCACTCGTCTTCTGTCTAAGTCTGGCCCTTATTAAGGACATTAGCATGTGCAATATGCATGTCCTACCCTTAATAGTTCTCAAGTTACCCTACAAAGAGTGAATTTCATGCACTTTGCCTTGTGACCTTGGAAATGAGGTCAAGGTCACTCACCTACTGTACATGTTCCCCTCATACCCAGAAGTGTCCGTATGCAATTTCAATGCAACTGGCTGAGTATATACGAGGATAAAGACTTTTGATGATTTGGCCAAAAAATGAACAAAAAATTCATAATAAAATAAAAAAATCATTGGACTGTGACCATTTGAACAAACTTGGTAGATACCCACCCAAGGAACACCCCCACGTAGTTTGAAGTGAATCTAGCTGATGGTTTCGCAGAAGAAGTCAAAAATTGTCAATTAGCATTGCAAACCCCAATGACTTTGCAATCCCCATTGACTTGCATGGTGATCAATAGGCATGTAAAATCAACAAGAAAAATTCCTAAAAAAACCCAAAATCACTGGACTGTGAACATTTGAACAAACTTGGTAGAAACCCACCCGAGACACACCCCACCAAGTTTGAAGTGAATCTGGTTAATGGTTTTCAGATGAGGTTGAAAATGTAAACTACCTTTGCAATTCCCATGGACTTACATGGTAAACAATAGGAATGTATGCATTGAAAAACAAGTACCCAAATTGAAAAATTGGTTACATCAGGGATCCACAGCAGTGCCACCTGGAGAACAACCTTGTGTGACCCTTCCACAAAGAACATATTCACCAAGTTTCAGCACAATCTGAGAGATGGTTTTGGAGAAGAAGTCGAAAAAAGCAAAAACGCACAAAAATTCATAAAAAAATAGGAAAAATTACAGCGCCACCTGCTGAACAACTTAAGGTCTGGGGGTCCCCAGAAGTGTCCCCATTCAATTTTAAAGTAATTGGCAACTGGGTTTCGGAGTAGAAGATTTTTTAAGATTTCTCCCAAAAATGAACAAAATAATTAATTATAAATTGAAAAATCACTGGACCATGACCATTGGAATGAACTTGGTAGAGACCCACCCAAGACACATCCCCACCAAGTTTGAAGTAAATCTAGTTAACGTTTCTGGAGATGAGGTTGAAAATGTGAATTACTATTGCAATTCCCATTGACTTGCATTGTAGACCATAGGAATGTTGCACTGACCAACAGGTACCTGAATTGAATTAAAAATCAGGGATCAACAGCAACACCACCTGGTAAACAACCTTGAGTGACCCTTCCACAAAGAACATATCCACCAAGTTTCAGCACAATCTGAGAGATTGTTTTGGAGAAGAAGTAATAGCAAAAACGTACAAAAATTCATAAAAAAATAGAAAAAATTGCAGTGCCACCTGTTGAACAAAGTAATGTATGGGGGTCCCCAAAAGTGTCCCTATACAATTTCAAAGTAACTGGCAACGCGGTTTCGGAGAAGAAGATTTTTTAAGAGTTCCCCCCCAAATGAACAAAAAAATTCATTTTAAATCCAAAAATCACCAGCAAGGTCCCAGTTCAAATAGTTCTCAAGTTATAGTGAAGAGTAAAACTCATGTATGTTGCACTGTGACCCAAGAAATGAGGTCAAGGTCACTCATATACTGCCGAAGCATGACCTTCATAGAGATATATTAACATGTGCAACATCAACGTCCTAACTCAAAACAGATCTCAAGTTATCAAGTGAACAGTAAATTTCAATGAAATTTTCATGTCAGTTGTCCTGTGACCTTGGAAATGAGGTCAAGGTCAAAACATCACTGGAGCATGACCATATGCACAAAATAGGTAGACACTTATAAAAGGTACATCCCTACCAAGTTGGCCAAAATTATTTCAGTAATAACCATAATAAAGAAATTCCCATGTTAAAATTTTCTATTCAAACTTTTTAAACGATTTTTGAAAAAAACATGACAAAAGCCAAAAATCAATGGAGCATGACCATTTGAACAAATTTGGTGGAGACCCAGCCAAGGTACATTGCCACCAAATTTAAAGTAAATCTGACAGACAGTTACTTCAGTCCAAAATGTGAATTACCATTAGAATGCGTTAGAAAGCCCACTGACTTGCATAGTAAGCAATAGAAAAGGTGCATTAACCGATAAGTACCCGAACTGAAAAAAAAAATCGTTAAAAATCAGGAATCCACAGCAGTGCTACCTAATATACATCTTTATTTGACCCTTTTCAAAAGGAACATATCCACAAAGTTTCAACTTAATCTGAGAGACAGTTCTGGAGAAGAAGTGACAAGTAATAAAAACCCACGAAAAATGCGAAAAAAAATTGTAGCACCACCTGGTGAACAAATTAAGAACTAGGAGTCCCTAGGAGTGTTCTTATATAATATCAAAGCAATTGGGTGAGCAGTTGTGGAGAAGAAGATTTTGTAGAATTTGTCCCCCCCCAAAAAAAAAAATCAGGTAGAAACCCACCCAAGGTACATTACCACCAGGTTTGAAGATAATCTGGGTGACGGTTTTGGAGAAGAAGTTGAAAATGTATTCGAATTAGCATTAGAATGTCCATTGACTTACATAGTAATCAAAAGGAAAGCTGCACTGACATTTAAGTACCCAAATTGAAAAAAAATCGTTAAAGATCAGGAATCCACAGCAGTGCCACCTAATGACCAACTTTGTTTGACCCTTCCACAAGGAATATATCCACCACGTTTCAGCTTAATCTGAGTAACAGTTCTGGAGAAGAAGTCAAAAATAGCAAAAACCCACAAAAAATCATACAAAATTCGAAAAAAATTGCAGCCCTACCTGGTGAACAAATTAAGAACTAGGAGTCCCTGGGACTGTTCCTGTGTGATATCACAGCAAGTGGTTTCGGAGAAGATTTTTTAAAGATTTGCCCCGAAAAAGAACAAAAAAAAAAAATCATAAAAAATCCAAAAATCACTGGAGTGTGACCATTTGAACAAACTTGGTAGAGACCCACCCAAGGCACATTCCCACCAAGTTTGTAGTGAATCTGGCTGACGGTTTTGGAGAAGAAGTCAAAAATGTGAATTCTGGACGACGGACGGATGCCTCTAGTGTGATGCACTTATGTACAAAAACATGACCCATATTCACCAATATCAAACCCACCAAGGACAGCAAAGAGACTCCAGAGCCACCAAAGCATCAACATCCATCCTCCAATACCAAGGTGAAGAAACAAATTTCACTCCCGACCCGAGACGGACGGACAGACGACGGATGGCTAGTCATAACATAAGCTCGGCTGACTGACAGGTCACCTGAGCTAAAAATGAGCTAGCTCCCTGAGGTAGTTTATTTTAGTAGTAGACAGTCCTACTTTGTAACAAATTTAATATGTACAAAAACACAAGGTACCCAATTATTTTGTGGTGATTCAATCATTTAAAGATTATATGTAATGGAACTTGCAAAATGAGTACACTAACAGTATCCTGGGCCATTGATGTTTGATTGAACTTAACAGTACACAGCATCTGTGACGTCAACAGTCCATACTTCCAAAATCATATGAATTTAAAATGTTTTCAAGGCAACATGCAGTTCACTTAGAGACTGCCTGACACTTTAAACAATCAAAGCTCTCACACTCACTTAAGAATTTCTGCAACTAGACTGATGGCCCACAAGGCTATTGCAGCTGTAAACCATTTTGCAGATGGAATGTTGATGAGTTTGTTCTCTGATGCCCATGCTATATGCTCCACTGGAAAGAATGTCTGGATTGACAGGTTGCTGATGATCTGTAAAACTCGAACTATCAGATCTCGCTCCTACAAAAAACAACAGTTTTGACAAATTAGAGATAACAAACACAACAAATACAGAAGACGGACAGCTTATTGCTAGCCATGCCACAGTGCTCTATTGATCACTTGCGCAAGATAACCTCTGTTTTCTGAAAGATAGGTGAAATTTAGTTCTAAGACACATGTGCATCATGATGGATGAGGAGTAACAGTTAAATTACATTCCTTTGGTTTTGATCCAGGAGAACACATAACTACATACATGTGTATGTTCACGCAAAGTCAAATCTGCTCTTGTGTCCACCTCTCTTAAGTACCTACCTCCCATATATGCAACCATGTCCAGGACCTCCCTGCAAATTTTACGATTTTTTTTTTTTTGGCCTGTCTGAAGGGCCCACCTGTCTATTATAACTTGCCCAGCTCCTGGCATATTTCAGTCCCTGCCATAAAAAAAAAAAAGTGCTGTGTGACCTGTTGGCACCTTCAAGGATGCACGGTTGGCAGAGCTGCAACACGCTCGCCTTTCACCTCTGCGGCCCGGGTTGGATTCACGGCCGGGGAAGCATGTGGAAAGAGTTCCTACCACTCTGACTGTGCACGGTGGTTTTCTCTGAGTCCTCCAGTTTCCTCCACCAAACATGTAGGTAGGAAAGTATACGCTACCATCTGTGCCATGGAGAGTGATTAATATAGGCTTGGCCTGCTTTGCGATCCGTGTAAAAGATATGGGTTTATACTTTTTTACCTTCAAGGATTATACAACTTTGAAAATGTCACCTGATATCATACTAACCCCCTGTACTAACGCTGAATCACTTGAGGACATCATTAGGAAAGTTCAGCAGAACAAAGGCAATGTTTATACAATTAAGTGAGCTGGCACTGTGAGAGACTTGCTACTGGATAACACCACCTTGCTCTTTTATGTATGCCACTGGATTAACTGTGCCGACCCCTGACCCTATCTTAAAGGATTGCCTGTCTTAAGGGACCATGTTTGGCAGGTTCCATGGGTGGTCACTCCAACCAGGTACTACTGTACACATTTGTAAGTGCTGCTATCCCCTATACACCTATTCTTGCTGTATCTTGCATTACATTCCCAAATCAAGTCACTTTGCAATAAGCACCCAGCATGTATAGTTTAGTTAAAACATATTTATTCATACTGGATTACCCTGAAGTACAAAAAATTCTGCTAAAAATGGATTCTCCAGACACGGAGAGACACGCAATATATATATACATACCAGGGCTAGAAATAGGGCTTATCCGCTTCTCCGTACTAAGTGAAACTTGTGACGGACAAGTAAAGTTGCCAATGCACTTGTCCAAAATTCACATACAGTTCAATTAGAATAAGACTCCACTTGGTTGGCGGACAAGTGAAAATTTTTCCTTATTTCTAGCACTGCATACATACATACATACATACATATATACATATATACATATATACATATATATATATATATATATATATATATATATATATATACAAACTAGAACAGACTGATTTTCCAACAGAAAATCAAATGTCTCCCGGTGGAACACTTACGTCTCTGAATAAGCTACAGGTGATAACAAATTACAAATGACCAAGTTTGCTTGAAAATTACAATCCTATTTTAGATCTCACCTAGATACATTACTCTAGCAATTTTCATCAAGTTCTTCAAGACTTATTGCAGATAAATCAATTTCACATAAATGACCCTGTGACCTTGAAAATTAGGTCAAGCTCACCCAAATACAATCCCAACCTTGGTCTTACCTTGATACATAATCCTACCAAGTTTCATCAAATTCCATCAAGTTCTTCATGACTTATCGCACGGAAACCAATTTCACATAAGTGACCCTGTGACCTTGAGAATTCGCTCAAGGTCATCCAAATACAATCCCAACCTAGGTCTTGCCTAGATACATAATCCTACCAAGTTTCATTAAATTCCATCAAGTTCTTCAAGACTTATCGCACGGAAACCAATTTCACATAAGTGACCCTGTGACCTTGAGAATTCGCTCAAGGTCATCCAAATACAATCCCAACCTAGGTCTTGCCAAGATACATAATCCTACCAAGTTTCATCAAATTCCATCCTTTCCTTCATGACTTATCGCACGGAAACCAATTTCACATAAGTGACCCTGTGACCTTAAAAATTAGGTCAAGGTCACCCAAATACAATCCCAACCTAGGTCTTGCCTAGATACATAATCCTACCAAGTTTCATCAAATTCTGTCAAGTCCTTCAAGACTTATCGCACGGAAACCAAGTGTTGAAGAACCTGAACAACAACAACAACAACAACAACAACAACAACAAGCGGAAGAAACGGGCACTAAAACAATATGTCCCCCGGCTTCCACCGGGAGACATAACTACACAAATGTATACATGAGAAAATATTGATATCATCATAAACAAATATCAATGGTCAATAGGACGTTGAAAGACTCCGATTGAGAATATAATGTAATGTAACTAGAACAGACTGATTTTCCAACAGAAAATCAAATGTCTCCCGGTGGAACACTTACGTCTCTGAATAAGCTACAGGTTATAACATATTACAAATGACCAAGTTTGCTTGAAAATTACAATCCTATTTTAGATCTCACCTAGATACATTACTCTAGCAATTTTCATCAAGTTCTTCAAGACTTATTGCACAGAAACCAATTTCACATAAGTGACCCTGTGACCTTGAAAATTAGGTCAAGGTCACCCAAATAAAATCCCAACCTTGGTCTTACCTTGATACATAATCCTACCAAGTTTCATCAAATTCCATCAAGTTCTTCAAGACTAATCGCATGGAAACCAATTTCACATAAGTGACCCTGTGACCTTGAGAATTCGCTCAAGGTCATCCAAATACAATCCCAACCTAGGTCTTGCCTAGATACATAATCCTACCAAGTTTCATCAAATTCCATCAAGTTCTTCAAGACTTATCTAACGGAAGCTAATTTCACATAAGTGACCCTGTGACCTTGAAAATTAGGTCAAGGTCACCCAAATACAATTCCAACCTAGGTCTTGCCAAGATACATAATC